>CP139507.1:201747534-202243503 GCA_021014915.2 Artemisia tridentata subsp. tridentata
TTGGCAAAGGTGGTTGATGTAAGAATATAGTATCATTATACATTATTCTTTTCTCATTATTCCTTCACATTGGCCTGTGCATTACGGCTTGTGCACACATAACAGTGTACAACCCGGACCTTCAAGAAAGGACCCTGAGGTACGCTTCAGTGCCTCAATCCTGAAAAAGGAGCGAAAGCTTCTTACTTATGAGCAGAATTAAAACCAGAATATTTTCCAAAGTTTTTCAAACATTCTGCTCATAAGGACAAGTATTCCCTTGTTAAGGGGGAGTATTTGAAAAATATAATCTTTGCTCAAAGAATTATCAATGTTCTTGAAAATTCTTCCCTAAAACTCAAAAACAGCATATTTTAATCATAAACGTTTTCCAAAAACATCATGAGTATGCTATTTTTGAGGGGAAGAAGTAAAAGATGATTAAAATATGAAGTCTCATTTGCTGGAATCTCGTGTGCTCAAACTTAGAATTGACCCTCGAATTGACGAATAGGAAAGTCAGTAGTCGAAAGGACATGTCCCGGACGGGTAATAATTTCAAGCCAGTTTATCTGGTGATGTAAGCGTGTCTCGCAAAGGACGTGTCTGAGTAGAATGTACCGATTTCGAGCGATAATCTTTGAATCTGATCTGGACGGGTAATAATTTCAAGCCAGTTTAACTGGTGATGTAAGCGTGTCTCGCAACAATCAGGTTCATTGAAAGTCAATCAATTTAAAACTGCCAACTCTTCCCGGCATGTGCAAATTTCAAATTTATTACTTATGCGCACATGTTAAGGGGGAGTCTTTCTGAAAATCATCAAACTCTCAAGGTGTCAACAAAATGTCTTTACAAATTATCGACACTTTGAGAGATTTTCAATGGTTTGGTTTATGGCATCATTAGGATAGTCATGGAGTTATAAGGTGACTAAGGTTAGGGAAAACCGTCCTATGATCCGCCAGAGCCGGAGGGATCTACCCCAGGACAATACCAATAGTTTAGAACTAGAAAGTCCTAGGTATGATATAAAAAGGAAAAAATGAATGAATGGAGAAAGAAGGGGTTGAAGAATTAAAAAGAAAAGTAAAGAAAAGGGTGAAAAGAAATAGCCCTCCATTTGTTCAACCTTAGGGCAGACACCGGATTCAATTCATAATCTACTGGTTGATGAGCATCACTGGTATTGAATACTAAAGACGTCATAGACCCAGTGACGCACTAATAAACCTTCTAAGCCACTCAAGTGTCTCTCAAAAGACATTTGTTTCATTCACACGGAGAACCCTTCATAATCTATCGACCTCTCATTACGAGAGTGTTGATATTGAAAAGGAGGTAATCTGCTCCATGCCTCCGATGACCAAACAAATGTGCACTGATTGAGTCTAGAGCCATGAGATTCATAAAAGATCTCTTAGGTACACTTAGTATTACTCTGTTGTTCTACATCATGGGCAGCAGATGTAAAATTAAGAAAGTGTCCTTCGCAGATCTTAGCAATCTGCCGAGAACATTCATGAGAAAAGTCACATTTGTGATTATCAATGATTGAATGGAAATCCTGCCAGAGCAACATCAAACAACTCTGACAGCAGGTCACTTCGGTAACTCCTTGTGGGTTACGCTTAGTGTTTGCTCCAAACGGTCTACAGTCGTGGGGTGATCTCCAGCGACTCACTGAATCGTGGGTGCACTTCGGTGTGTCCGTGTAATCCCTTTCGGGGGAATCCGGTTCAGAACGGTCTGGGTTAGGATTTGAGAAAGTCTTCACACTATGCTGTTGATGATCTCAAGTCTGAGCCTGTAAGTACCGGTTGGTTCGTGCTGTTGCTGCTGCTGCTGCTGAGGAGCTGGAGTTCAACCATCAAGACTCCATCATGTTCATAACTTGAAGTAATGATTTTTTCACAAAGACTCAGTAACATCAAAAGTTCAACATACAATACAGAAACAAGTCAAAGACATATGAGCATGATGGAGAAGACGAGAAGACGTTGGAGATTGGCAGATAGAGACAACAACATATCATCATTATACAAGAACAAAGAAACAAAGATTATAAAGACGTCGGAAGCCTAAGAAGCAAAGAAGACGTCGAGCAACATTGATGATCAAGACTTAGGGGGAGATTGTTAGGAAAACGTTTCAAATATTTACAAGTCTTGTTCATTTAAATTAAATGTTGCACGTTTAAGGACTATATTGTTTATAATTATGAACCGGTCCATTAGTAGTCCATGGACCGGTCACATTAGTAAGTTTATTCTTATCACATGCAAGGGAATATTCTTAGAATTATTCCCCTCCCATTGCCTATAAATAGAAGGCATGGGATGCATTCTTAGGGTGGGTTTTTCATGTAATATGCGTAAGCTCTGTCCGTGTAACGTTTGATTAATTGAAAGCCTTCCACTCTTTTTATTCTCTTCTTATTCTCTTCTCTTATTTAGCTTATTAGCTTATCTCTATTCATACGTAGCTTATTCTAGTGTAGTAGTACGAGTTCTTATTTGTCTTATCGAGTGTGTGTTTGAGATATCATTGTGACCTACATTTCCAATATGCTTGCTGTTTCATACACCGTGAAAAGCAAGAAAATATATATGAAGAGTCCTACGCATTATCCTTGTGGTATTGCCAGAACATCCGAGTGATACGTAAAGTATTCACAATGAAGATGGAAATCCTTCTAGAGCTAACATCAAACAAGCTCTTGGTGGGTGACATGTGAGATCCTTCATGGATCAAACTTGTGACAACTGGAAAGAAATGATGGGGCGATTCTCATTTGAATCAAACTTGTTCCAGGAAATGGATTGACGGACGCTTTTGGAAAACCTTTCAATGTACTCACCAACTGAATTTCGAGCACATTGATTGTGAAATTCTTCTAACAAAAGTGTTTTTGACAGAAATGTGATTCAATTTATAAAACCCTTGTCGTGTTGCACAAAATGTTTATCTAGTGACACGCAAGTGATTTTTGTTGATCCCAGTTGAGCTTTACGATCTTATTAACTACCTTAGATAAATCTAAAGTAATCGGTATAGAAACTGATCTTAGGTTGTATATCAAATATTATGCGGAAACTAATATTTGATCTTAAGAAGAAAACACAAACGAATTATCCAACAACACTTCAATTATATTAATAACGATTGCTCTGAATAGCAATAGGGTTACAAGAAACCTTGAAGTGAAAACAATAATACGTATGCTAAGATGATTAATCAATCGACATCTAACTCTAACCCTAGAACCTCCTTTTATAGCGTAAGGAGTCCTAGTCGGTTTACAAGACTTCCTATACAAGTAAAATATTCATACATATCTTTTCTATACTTATCTTAACATACTTTACATAAATAACAAGCAATAAAGTAATCCTTCTAGCAGCAGAGTCCTCGTGAGCTAGCAGCAGAGTTACAATATGCCTATTATACCAAAACAGCAGAGTTATCAAAACAGCAGAGTTCTTGTGCTAATCAGCAGAGTTACATAACTATCCGGCAGAGTTGTAATTCTCCAATCAGCAGCATTTCAGACCCAACAATCCTCCCCTAAACTTGATATTTTTCTCCAAAAATCATCAAGTTTCCTTAATCCCAGATAACCACCAGGAGGATGCTTCCAAACACCTTACTGTTTTGAAACCTGTGATACCAGCAACTGTTTGTATTTCTCAATCAATTCTTTTGCTTGATAATCTGAATCAAATGGTCTTTGAAGTGTCAACTTTCCAGGTTGCAACATTTGATACAGAATAGATGTACTGTTGTTGATAACATAATCTTTCTCCACAAGCATATACACAGTAACACCTATGCAAGACAAAACATGAACTCCACAACTTTGATATAAGTACCACTTCTGAACTGTAGAGCTCAGTAACTTCCTCCATTCAATACTTTTCTCATCTGGTTCAAACATGTTCTTCAAGTAGTAATAATTTAGCCTCTCAAACACTATCTCTGGTCTAGTATCTCCATACCTCATCTTGTACAAATTCCAGAGTTGAGTAATATCATCTCTATCCATATAGTGCAGCATTTGAGAAAAACTAATATAGCCCACACTTGAACCATTTGATCTTTTTACTATCCAGCATACACTACTATCAGCTAAAATATCATGTGAATATGAAATTATTGGATATTTTACCGATAAAGGTACTTCATCAAGTAACTCAGGCTCTGATACCACTTGTTGATCCCAGTTGAGCTTTACGATCTTATTAACTACCTTAGATAAATCTAAAGTAATCGGTATAGAAACTGATCTTAGGTTGTATATCAAATATTATGCGGAAACTAATATTTGATCTTAAGAAGAAAACACAAACGAATTATCCAACAACACTTCAATTATATTAATAACGATTGCTCTGAATAGCAATAGGGTTACAAGAAACCTTGAAGTGAAAACAATAATACGTATGCTAAGATGATTAATCAATCGACATCTAACTCTAACCCTAGAACCTCCTTTTATAGCGTAAGGAGTCCTAGTCGGTTTACAAGACTTCCTATACAAGTAAAATATTCATACATATCTTTTCTATACTTATCTTAACATACTTTACATAAATAACAAGCAATAAAGTAATCCTTCTAGCAGCAGAGTCCTCGTGAGCTAGCAGCAGAGTTACAATATGCCTATTATACCAAAACAGCAGAGTTATCAAAACAGCAGAGTTCTTGTGCTAATCAGCAGAGTTACATAACTATCCGGCAGAGTTGTAATTCTCCAATCAGCAGCATTTCAGACCCAACAATTTTTCTAATCAATTTCTCGTCAATCAGTGGGTATTTAATTCACTGATTCACTCTACCGTGCTGTCTGCTTTGAGACGTTTTCGGTATGTGAACATGCTTAGTATGATGATTTTGACATTAATTTGTTGGAAGACTCATTACTACAAGCTGGAAATTCCTGTCAAGGAGAATCTTCTTTAAAGGGGATTCTACCTGATCACAGGTCGGTCTTCACAGAACCGAAGGTTAAATCCAACCACCATATCGAACGAATGACAAAGCCATGTTCGTTCTCCAACTTTATTGCTAACTATTTTATTTCAGATTCATATATAGATGGCGATGGTGGTTCCTGATTCCAGTAGAGACGTGTCAGTCCACACTCCATGCTCACACTTCCAATTCATTATCAAAGACATCATGATAGATGAAAGACCTACGACACATCTTCCGCAACTCTGATGATAGCTATCATGATCCAGAAAAGTATGAGCATGAGAGTCCAACAGTCACAACAAATCACATGGAGGCATTACTACAATGGATGAGCTCAGAGATTTATGGTGGCCAAAGATCTCAAAAAGGGCTCCAAGATCACAACTTCTTATGATGACGAAGCCACAAGATGACTTGAAGACATATGTTGGATGATAACTTCAAAGAATAACCAAAGATCATCCAAAACAAAGAACAGTCATCGCAAGTTCACTGCTGAAGGCACAAAGATTTTTGATGTAGAAGAATCAAGGTCTACGAGCTATGAAGTCAAGATTCAAGGATAGAGTGCTAGAATTCAGAACGTTACTTCCGGGGTGACCTACCTTAGGGGGAGATTGTTAGGAATACAAATATTCAGTTGAAGACTCGACAACCCCGAGTACTTAATAGTACTTAATAGCTCGTAGGTTTATTAGTAATATTAGCAGTATATTAGTTAGTATTAATATTGTGGAGTGGGTCGGGTCTTTTACCCACTGTCAGCTCGCTCCACAGCCCACTAGGGGCACCCTATGTAGTACTATATAAATCCCTCTCCACCAAAGGAGAGGGTTGGACCTTCCTATCATTTCAATCTAATCTTACAAAGTTTCTCTCTCAAAGGTTCCACTTTCTCTCTCTAACTTCTAGTTCTTTTCATATTCGATCCATAAGTATATCACCAAACGTGTGTTTCTTTGATCGTGAATATACTACATGGTATGTAGGAGCACTAAGGACTATTCTCTTCTCGATAGTTAAAGAGAGACTCTAGACACCAATCTTTCGTATAGGCACATTGCCCATGATTTGGAATTCGGAGGATTTGAGCAAATTGCTCTAGAGTTAAGACAAATTTGTAGTTTTGGATCCAAAACCAAAGTGACAAAGATTGATCCTCATTACATACGAGTTCAACTTGTCGGAATATTCTAAAACGAAACGGGGACAAATGTACTCGTTGACAGTGATCAGGTAATTGAAGCCAATTGCTCGAAATAAGGTGTTGATGTCCTCATGATAGAGTAAAGAAGGATCAACTATTCGACCTTCATGAAAGCGACATGTTTCAAGATTGGTGTAGGCACGAATGTGATTTTCGGGTGTGGTTGGTTCTCGAGAGATATCGGGAATGCAGGTGTTTATTAATAGATGATCAAAGTCATACTCGTGTGACATTTTGTTACCTATGAAATACAAATATTCAAAATTTAAACTTAAGCATTTATAATGCAAGTGTCTAGTGTGTGCCTATATGCAAACGATGTGGAGATGCGGTAATCTCGACTCTAAAATAAAAATAATGAGATTACCCAGATGCTCCTAATTTTGCTATTGCTCAATCGAATGTGTCGAAAAATACATATTAGTTATGTATATCGGCTAATATTCGTGAGATCATGTATGCATGAGAAAACGTTTTTAGATTGTATTAAAAATGCACGAAAAATATTTCATGATCCTAATTGCGTGAAGTTTTTCGAAAATGGAATTGGGATGTTTAGCTATTTTGAAATTTTGGTGCCAAGAATTCCTAAATTTGAAAAGCTTGAATGTTAGTGATTTCTAATTCAATTTTAAGTATCCTAAACATGATTCCACAAAAAATAACTAATATAATTCAAACTTTAATTGTAAAATTCAGACCAAAACGTTCATTATGTGTGGGTTTATGCAAATCATATGTTTAGGGAATCATGATATTGTCTAATACAAGTCCTAATTGCATAAAACCTAATCAAAATTAAAAATCTCCAATTCGGATTTATGTGTATGAACAAACCCTAGACTCAAAATTAAAGATAATTAGAAAGAATTGACTTACAACCGATGTTAAGAAAAGTGTAGTGGTTGATAATCTTGAAATCCAATGCCTCGATTTTGATTTTTTAAAGAGTGGAATTGAATTTTGCTTGTGGTTCTGTCTGAGAGTGAGTGCAGGAAATTGGTATAAGTTTGAATGTGCGGAGTGGGGGAAAAGAAAAGAGAAAAACGGCCTATGTCAGTGATGCGTGGTTTTGTAACCTTACAACAGGTTTTACCTCTCGAGGGATCTCAAGAGGCTTACAACCCCACCAGGCAGTGTACCTGACCGATGTAGTATAGTGTAGTGGTAAGTACGGGGGATTGATCGTTCTCCACAGGGAATAGTGTTCGTTAGGTGTGAAAGACTACTCTAATTAGGTCTAAGGGTTGAGGAAGATTCTTTTTATGTTTTTATAATTTTTTATGAAAGCAAGTAAAATCTCGGGTTTGAAAGAGTGGGCGGAATTAGTTGCTAGTCAACTAACCCAAATAACTACAAATGCAAATAAAATAAATAACTGAAAATAAAATGTTGTGAGAAACTTATGTGTAGAGAAATGTGTTTACTTAGATTTCCTTACTCCCTAACTATCTTTTACCGGTTAATTAGTGTGTATTAGTCGCGTGGATGACGGGTGTATTCCTTAATACCATTTGTGGGGTGGCGTACGTACTTCCCCAACTCTACAAGCTCCTACTTCACTCCTATGTCGAGCCGGCTAGGAAGCTCCTAACATGGGATCACTAGAATTCGCTTGTGCATTAAATACAACCATAAAAACCTTTAGTACGCATTTGGTTCATGTTTCTTAAGACGTTCAAGCAAGTTACCGAATAGGAAGTTAGCCAGTTTTCTTAAGCCTAACATAGATAAACAATCATCCAATACAACTAATAACACACTAATAACCAATAATCAATAGCTAGGTTTCATTAGATCTAAGCAAACACAAGATAAATTTAGCCTAACATGTTAATCAAAAGACAAGAATAAGATAAAATCAAACAACACATAGACATATTGAATGATTAATTGATAACTTATCTTCAATGTAACATGGAAGATCTCAAGGCAAAAAGCCTTGAAAAAGAAGCTAAAATCGTCTTAGGGTTTTCTCCCAAAATTCCACACACTAAGTTCTCTCCTAATGACAAAAAATTAGAAAACTATATATAGATTTTTGGATCTGACGGCGTCACGTTATGGAGTGTGACGCCGTCACCTCGCCGCTTCTAGGGTTCCCGGATGACCTTCTTGACGCCGTCCCTCTTTAGCTCTTCCAAAATCCATTCTGGCTTATCAAGGCTTGACGCCGTCGAACCTTGAAGTTAAAGCGTGACGCCGTCAGAATTCACATGCTATTTTCACTGGCTTATCATGAGTAAATTTCACGTCCAACTTTTCTTGCCAAGGCATGACGCCGTCCAGGGTAAATTGTGACGCCGTCAAAGGTAACTTTTAGCCGATTTTTGAGACTTTGCCGTTTTCTTCACTTTTATGCTCCAAAAACGTCCAAAATGCCTCCTTTTCCAGATTTCTCCTCAAAAGTACCTAAAATGACAAAAGGAACGATTTAGGGCAATATTTGATCAAATAAATACGATTTAGGGCTTAAATGACCCCTTAAAAGCGGTACACTTTTCGCTTCATCAAATACCCTTACACTTGAGATTTGCTTGTCCTCAAGCAAATGCGCTTTTATTCTAATCAAAATACAAGCTAGGGGTCATTTAATGCAAACATAAAAGTAATTACAACAAATAATCGTTCCACTTTAATCATAATAAGCACGGAGATTACAAACTAGCACCTCACAAGTAGTGTTTAGATACTCACATCTCTCAAGTGTCATCAAAATAAATCTCATAAATGAAAACGGATAATATCTCTCACTACCTGTCATAGCAAATAGATTACCATAGGCTTGGGAAAGGATCGAAAACCTCCTCCACTAGGCGTAAGAACCAAAGATAAACTATCAAAGAGGGCTTTTAAATGGGTTATAACGTTAGGTGTAGGGAAAAGGAAAACACGGTTTTGTTGGATAAGGGATATTTTACTGGTGGCGAGTTAAAGATCTTGATCAATTACATGTACTATACAATGTTCTAAGCCAAGACTAGACTCAATCTTAAGCTAGAAATGAAATAACAAAAACAAAAACAAAAACATAAAACAAACATAAAATGAAACGGGATGGTAGTCCGTATGTTTTTTTCTATTTTTCTTTTTCTCATTTTTTTTGTATTTTTCTTGATTTTTTCGATTTTTTTTTTTTTTTTTTTTTTTTTTTTTTTTTTTTGCATACACTTTTGCCCTACCATCCAAAATAATACATCATAGGGGCGTTGCATCCCCTTACACTTGAACTTTTACATAACTTTACAAATAACTATTCTAATGACTCGAATTAAGATAATTGAAAAACTTGGAGTACTTTTTAAAACATTTAGCACATATGGGGGTAATAAATGATGTTCTTCCCCATTACTCCATTACACTAGTACTTTACCCATGAGTCCCAATCGTCCCAAAACAATATGTACAAGGATATGACTCGACTTAGCAACCATGTAATCAACTAGATAATTAACTTGGGTTTAAACAAATGTTGTAACAATAATGCACAAAAAATGAGTGCATACAAGGTAGGCTAAGGCGATTTGGGTGTACATTTAAGTGGGGTGTAACAAATTCTTCCTTTAAGTAAAATGCTTAAAGGTTGAAACGAAAAGATAGGCTCTGAGGGGTGTACTAGGGGTATCGTGTACTAAAAATGAGTACAACGCAAAGGGTGTGGGAGAATTACTTGACCAATGTAGCCAAAGTAATTATAACAAAAACACAGGTGTAAAACAATGGGTTAATCCTAATGCCTCTTATCATGTAGTAAATCTAACTACACGAATGTAGTCTCACTTGTGGCCTCGGAATGGTCCTAACGCAAGTTCTAGAATCTAAGTGCTACCGGTACACACATCATAGCATAAATGCTTTTCCTACCAATTCTAGGGGCGAACCTCACATATTTGGGGGTGGAAAATTTTTTTAGTGGTACGGTTTTTGTGCTAGTCATATAACTCCTATCCGTGAGACGCTCATTAAGATCAAAGTTTCACTCCTATATGTTGTAAAAAATTTTAAATTTGCCACTAAAATTACCTTAACAAGTATTTCTCTCAGTTTTATTACACATCTACTATTAAACAAACAAAAATCAAGCGCAATTGTATTCTCTAAAATCGTACTTTTACCCCCCTTTACATTTAAGATGAACATTGTCCCCAATGTTCAAATAACAAGATGTAAAAGCATAAAGTAAAAGAATGAAATCAAATACTCCCCTGATTCGCTCGGTGGATAGTGAAATTACACGGTTAGATCTTCCTCCAAGGTAATGTTGAAGCTCCATGACTAATGCATCGCCATAAGCTTGATTCCATAAACATCTCCTTGTCCAAAATAACCTGTTAAACCTGAGAAAACAAACACGAAAACCTGCATAACATCGGCGGGATAAAATCTATATATAAGGATATAATGCTTGTGGAATGATAATTTTGCAGATTCCTGGAGATTATAAGTTGGAGATTTTAATAAAAACTTTTTAAAAACAAAACTTTCAAAAATTTCTGAAAATTAAATCTGACGCCGTCAGGTTATAAACCCTGACGCCGTCAGAAATGACCTGACAAAAATTTTCATTTTAAGTTTTCGGAAAATTTCTGGAAAAACCTTTACCTTACTTCCTGGAAATCCTGCAAAACATCATTATGACTCGATACAAGCATTTGACTCAAACAAATACGAATATGTATGTTAACTTATTATTATTATGATTCATGTTCATTTGTGTTCTAATAAACCGATTTAAATTTCCCTTACACTTGTCTTTTGCAAAATACCTTTATATGTAGTTAAGACAAAGTTAAAAACAAAATAAAGCATTTTCACAAATTAGTTTTTGAACATGAATCAATAATGATAAAAATTAAACACACATACGGAAACAAATAAAAACAAACAAACAAACGAATAAACACACAAAGCAAATAAAACAAATAAAGCTTGGGTTGCCTCCCAAGAAGCGCTTTTCTTTATTAACGAGTCTTGTAGCTAGACTCAAAGTCACGTACATTACGTGATTCCATCTTCAGTCACAGTTCCTAGGCCATTCTCCTTTGATCCTCTATCAGAATCACTTTCATAGTAAAGGTATTTCGGGTCCACGTGATCAAAAGGATTGTTTCGGTATTTAGAACTAAGTTCCTTATCGTGCTTAAAGAATCCGCTTGACAGGTCAAAAGTGTCCTTACATCCCCTTCTCACATCATCATCACATAACACGAGTTGGGAACTTAACCCATCGAGCCCTTTATAATCAATCTCCTTGAATTCTCTCATCTTGTAAGGCGTTTGGTATGAGATTTCCCTAATCCCATCGGTGAAAGTCATGATCCCATTGAGCTCGTCCACAACCAAGCTTGTGGCCTGGCAAAAAGGTGCCCCAAAAACAACTTGTGATAACCTGGGATCGATGTACTCTTCGATATCATCATCTATGCCGATGTCGTCCTTCCCTTTATGAATCATCCCCCATCTGCAAATGTTGTTATAATGAAACAAGGACATCACATTTTTGGGTAAACATGTGTCAATGTAAACATTATAAAAATGCTTGTGACCAATCATGCAAGGTATTTTGAGATTATTTGGATCATGTCGCTTAATTCGGCCAGGCCTTCTACCGTGTAACCCCCATGTGTTGCCACTTGCTGATGGTTGATACTCATACACTTCTTCACAGCCATCCCGAAAAATCACTTTCCTGACACCATCGGTAAATAATGCACTCCTATCATCCTCATCGAGTATCACTCCCGTTGCTTTTATGAATGGTTTGCCTAGAACAAGGCCAGTTAAGGATGGGCTGATGATAGAGTTCATGTTATTAATTACAGTTAACTCGATATGAAAGAGGAACTTTTCTATCACAATTGGTACCCTCCTTATTACCCCGATGATATTAGACCCTTCATATTTGACTTGTTCAGTGAAGGCTTCGTTATATAGAGAGAGGGATATTGCGCTCATAGAAGAGTTGGGGTTTATGTAGGCATCTTTTATAAACTTTTTCCTAGTGGTGCAAGATATCTTAAAGACCCTAGGAGCGCCATCCTCTATTCTCTCTCCGAATCCCATGGGCGACCTTGCTGTGCCCCTCTCAAGTTCCTCTACCAGGGGGCGGTCTAGCAGTCCTGGGAGCCCATGAGGCATTTCGGATTTCTCTTCCGAGCCCTCCTCATCACTCACCTCTATTGTACTCGAGTTCTTTGGTGAGTCTAGATAGTCGTCGGGCGCCTCGGGTTTCTTTTCGGGAACTTCACCCTCCATTTCATTGTCCACATTCTTGGCTGTTTGTTGGTCCAAATTTGGTTTAGGAACAGGTATTGTTGTAATGGTGTTCACGAAGTGGAGAGGTTTCGAAGGGGTATGAGTATCTCCTGTTTTTTTTTCGTTTTGTGATATGTATTTGAAGAGTTTACTAGGGTGCTTGATTTTTACAGGAGGGGGTGTTTGGTGGGTTACCGTAACAAATTTGATCTCATTAACTCGTGCCAACTCACAAGTTGACCTGCCAGCAAGGTGATCATTGATAACCTTTAACAGGTTATCAACCTTGTGGTTCATATCAACTTGCTGTTGTCTGAATTGATTCTCAAGTTTGGAGAGCTGTGTTTCTTGAGAGAGAATGAATTTTTGCAGTGATTCCTCGCGATTGTGTTGTTTATGCGTGTGTCGCTGAGGATAATGTTCAGACCAGGTGAGCGGGGTAGAGTCATTGAATGATACGCTACGAGTTTGGTTCCAACTAAAATTTGGCTTATTCTTCCATGCCTCATACCCATCTTCGGAATTTTTGGGCCCATAATTAGTGGTGAGCCACTTATCTCCCGCCTTATCGATTCGCGAGGATGCGAATTCTTTGAAAGCTTGTTTGGGAAGTTCCATGGAATCATGAGTGTCGTGGGGACCACTACATAATTTACATGAAGAAGTGATTTTGTTCACTTGGCTTGAAGGTTTAGGAGCCTCGTAGGATTTCATGAGAAACTTGACTTGGTCTTCAAGTTCTATGATCCTACGGTCGGAAGTGCTTGAATTGTTCGAAGGCAAAGATATTGCCTTGACCATTTTATTCAAATCACGGGGATCACTCCAACTTTCGTTGTCATAAAGAGCAAGATCCTCTAGGAGAGCCCATGATTGTTCCGCACTTAGATCACGTAGCTTGCCACCGGCCGATTGGTCAATGGTTTGCCTCGTGGAGAGATTGATATGGTCATAGAAGATTTGGACTTGGAGCCAAAGTTCTATGCCATGGTGGGGGACTTTTTGGAGTAAGTCCTTGAATCGAGTCCATGCCTCGTATAGAGTTTCGCCTTGACGTTGTTGGAACATCAAGATATCATTCCTTAGCTTGGTAGTTCTTCCCGGTGGGAAAAACTGAGCAAGGAAACGAGTAGTGAGATCATCCCAAGAGGTAATGGATCCTGCGGGTTGACGTTCTAGCCACTGACTAGCTTGGTCCCGCAAAGAGAATTGGAAGAGACGCAATCGGGTCGTCTCTCGAGTGGCAACATCAAGGTCTATAGAATCAACGATTTTAAGAAAGTCCTTGAGATGTTGATTAGGATCTTCAGAACGAAGTCCATGGAATGCGCATCCGCTTTGCACCAACCGGATGGTGTCGGATCGCAAGGGTGTGATATTGGCTCCTTGAGTGAGCTCAATGGTGTTTCGATAGCCATGGTGGCTAGGACGGGAATACTCTCCTAAAGTACGGGCTCTAGGAGGTGGTGGTGGTTGTTGTGGTGGTGGGTTGTGGGGGTTAAGGATATTACCATCTTCCATGATGTCGAATGGTAATGGTTACGAACAAAGACACGAAGAAAATAGATAGACTAAAGAAAACCTAGAAAAATAAAATAAAAATCTCACTAGAAAGGAATTTAGTGAGTAGACCTAATAGAAATAAAAATTCAACCTAAACAATAACTATTCCCCGGCAGCGGCGCCAAAAACTTGATGCGTGGTTTTGTAACCTTACAACAGGTTTTACCTCTCGAGGGATCTCAAGAGGCTTACAACCCCACCAGGCAGTGTACCTGACCGATGTAGTATAGTGTAGTGGTAAGTACGGGGGATTGATCGTTCTCCACAGGGAATAGTGTTCGTTAGGTGTGAAAGACTACTCTAATTAGGTCTAAGGGTTGAGGAAGATTCTTTTTATGTTTTTATAATTTTTTATGAAAGCAAGTAAAATCTCGGGTTTGAAAGAGTGGGCGGAATTAGTTGCTAGTCAACTAACCCAAATAACTACAAATGCAAATAAAATAAATAACTGAAAATAAAATGTTGTGAGAAACTTATGTGTAGAGAAATGTGTTTACTTAGATTTCCTTACTCCCTAACTATCTTTTACCGGTTAATTAGTGTGTATTAGTCGCGTGGATGACGGGTGTATTCCTTAATACCATTTGTGGGGTGGCGTACGTACTTCCCCAACTCTACAAGCTCCTACTTCACTCCTATGTCGAGCCGGCTAGGAAGCTCCTAACATGGGATCACTAGAATTCGCTTGTGCTTTAAATACAACCATAAAAACCTTTAGTACGCATTTGGTTCATGTTTCTTAAGACGTTCAAGCAAGTTACCGAATAGGAAGTTAGCCAGTTTTCTTAAGCCTAACATAGATAAACAATCATCCAATACAACTAATAACACACTAATAACCAATAATCAATAGCTAGGTTTCATTAGATCTAAGCAAACACAAGATAAATTTAGCCTAACATGTTAATCAAAAGACAAGAATAAGATAAAATCAAACAACACATAGACATATTGAATGATTAATTGATAACTTATCTTCAATGTAACATGGAAGATCTCAAGGCAAAAAGCCTTGAAAAAGAAGCTAAAATCGTCTTAGGGTTTTCTCCCAAAATTCCACACACTAAGCTCTCCCCTAATGACAAAAAATTAGAAAACTATATATAGATTTTTGGATCTGACGGCGTCACCTTATGGAGTGTGACGCCGTCACCTCGCCGCTTCTAGGGTTCCCGGATGACCTTCTTGACGCCGTCCCTCTTTAGCTCTTCAAAAATCCATTCTGGCTTATCAAGGCTTGACGCCGTCGAACCTTGAACGTGACGCCGTCAGAATTCACATGCTATTTTCACTGGCTTATCATGAGTAAATTTCACGTCCAACTTTTCTTGCCAAGGCATGACGCCGTCCAGGGTAAATTGTGACGCCGTCAAAGGTAACTTTTAGCCGATTTTTGAGACTTTGCCGTTTTCTTCACTTTTATGCTCCAAAAACGTCCAAAATGCCTCCTTTTCCAGATTTCTCCTCAAAAGTACCTAAAATGACAAAAGGAACGATTTAGGGCAATATTTGATCAAATAAATACGATTTAGGGCTTAAATGACCCCTTAAAAGCGGTACACTTTTCGCTTCATCAGTCAGGTCCACGGTACCACTAAATTTGGTGGTGTCGTGCCCACTTTAGTGGTGCCGTGGCCTGCTGGGACATACTTTTGTCCCATTTTGATTTTTGATGAATGAATCTCGCTGATTTAGTGAGACTTTTTGACACGATAAAAGAACTTATACCTAATAAATTCTTTTAAGAGATAAATCCAATAGGATTTGAAGAACGATACTAGACGAGTAAGGATGACATCAATATTTCCGATGAAATATTTAAATAGTCATTAGACGAGACTTGAAGGATGACTTCAATATTTCGAATGAAATATTTGAATAGTCATTAGACGAGACTCCAAAGAGGTTTTGAACGAACGTAAGTTATGGAGCTTACGGAATGTGTTCCATCATTCCTAGACCTAAACGTAGATAGTTGAAGGATTCTCGTTTGAGAGGTTTGGTTAATATGTCGGCGATGTTATCTTGAGAAGGAACTTTCTTGATAGAAATGTTTCCTTTTTGAACGATATCGCGAAGAAAGTGGTGACGAATTTTGATGTGTTTCGTACGAGAGTGTTGCTCGGGGTTTTCGCAATATTCAATAGCTCCTTTATTGTCACACATAATCGGGATGTCATCGAGATGGATGTCGTAGTCAATTAGATCTTGTTTCATTCATAGTGCTTGTTGACATGCCTTTCCGGCACTTACGTATTCGGCTTCGGTCGTGGAGATAGCAAGAGCCATTTTTTTCTTGGAGAACCAAGAAGTTAGACAACAACCCATGAAGGTACAAACGCCACTCGTGCTTTTTTGATCCACATAATCTCCAGCATGATCAAAGTCGACATAGACAATAGTTTCTACACTGGTCCCCTTGGGATAGTATAATCCCAAGTGCATAGTGCCTTTAATGTATCGGAAGATACGCTTAACCACTTCAACGTGAGAGGTTTTGGGATCCTCTTGTAAGCGAGCACAAAGGCATACACTAAACATGATATCGGGCCTACTTGCCGTTAGGTATAATAAACTACCTATCATACCCCTATACTTAGTATTGTCCAGGGACTTACCTTCTTCATCCTTCGTGAGTTTCGTATCCAAGGATATAGGCGTTTTCATTGGTTTAGACACTTCTAATCCAAATTTCTTAAGCATTTATTTAATATATTTAGTTTGATTGAAGAAGATACCATCTTCTATTTGTTTTGTTTGTAGACCAAGGAAGAAATTTAATTCACCCATCATGCTCATCTCAAACTCATCATTCATGGTTTTCGCAAAATCATCGCATAGCTCTTGACAAGTGTATTATCTACCATCCTCATGGTATATTCATGTTTAAGCAAGAAAGCCTTTAATCTATCATACCAAGCTTTAGGAGCTTATTTGAGGCCATAAAGTGCTTTCTTGAGTTTATAAACATGATTTGGTTTTTCAAAATCAACGAATCCTGTAGGTTATGATACGTATACCTTCTTGTTGATAAAACCATTTAAGAATGCACTTTTCATGTCCATTTGGTATAGCTTAAAATCTAATGCACAAGCATAGGCAAGGAGTATTCTAATTGAGTCTAATCTAGCTACGGGAGCATAAGTTTCATCGTGGTCAATTCCTTCTTGTTGGTTATAGCCTTGTGCTACTAACCTAGCCTTATTCCTAGATACGATGCCATTTTCGTTGAGTTTGTTCCTAAACACCCACTTAGTTCCTATGATGGTTTGATTCTTAGGTGGAGATATGCTGGGAACACATTTCATTAATATCAAGTCTTGGTCATAGTTTATGTAATAGGTTGCATTTCTATTAAGGCCTTTATGTTTGTTTTAAGGTTCGGCCTATATAGAAGGCCCATGGGCCGTGGCCTTGTTTTTATTTCTATTATTAGGGCAACGCCCCTTTATTGTAAAACACTATAAATACCCCCTCCCTTGAAGGGATATGGGGATGGTTCTTGATTAATCAAAGTTTATTATTCTTATACAAGTTCCATCCATTCTCTCTCTCTCTCTCTCTCTCTCTTACTTTCTCTCTCTAAGAAGTTTGCGCCTTGTATGATAATATTGTGACCTAACAAGTGGTATCAATCACCAAGGGATAGCTTAGGTTGTTTTAGGTTAGATTTGGTAGAAAATCTTGAAGTTTTTGTCTCGTAATCCCTTGAATTAGGCTGGTTTCTTCGAGTAAGACAGTCGAAATCCTTCGTGTTAGATGTGTTTCTTCAACTTAGTCTTCGAGCAAGTCTAGTTTCTTTGAGTAAGATAGTTGAAATTCTTCGAGTTAGAAGTATTTCTTCAACTTAGTCTTCGAGCAAGCCTAGTTTCTTCGAGCAAGACTTCGAGTTAGAAGATTTATTAGAGGAAGCTTCTTCGAGTAATGATTACTCTTAAGTTCTGTTTATATTTTTCGAGTTAGGAAATCAGAACTTCTTCACTTCTAATCCTTCTACTAAGGGATTATATACATCGTGAAATTCTACTCTTCGAGTAAGGGATTCTTCGAGTAAGGTTTCTTCGAATAAGGGTTTTTTCTTCGAGTAAGAAAGTTCTGTTTATACTTTCCGAGTTCGGAAATCAAAGCTTATAAGAATTTAATTTCTTCGAGTAAGGGGCTATATACTTCATTATCCTTTAGTCTTCGAGTAAGGAATTAAATCTTCGAGTAACCATTCTTCAAGTAAGGAGCTTCGAGTAAGAACATAATTCTTCGACTAAGTATTTTTATCCACATCTTCTACTTAGACATCTATACTACAACAACAACCTTCATTATCCTAAAAGATCCATCTTCCACACAAGTTACTTTACATCTATATTATGTCTCAACCACCGCACTACAATTACTTATACAATCAACAACAGAAGTATCCTCAGCAACAATAGTATCCTTAACAACCGCAGTATCCTCAACAAAGACTATTCATGCAACAACATCAATTCTTTCCACAACAACAATCCCCTCAACAACAACCATATCAACAACAACCAATGCAATCCTTCCGACTTCCTGCAAAACAACCACATTGGTTTGATCAAATGTGTGAGGCCAAAAGTAGTCAACAATCAAGACATGAAGCTGGATCACTAGACACACCTCCTATGCTCACTCCTGGTAACTATGTTCAATGGGCAAGTCGATTCTTAAGGTTCATAGAACTCAAGAAACCACATAGAAAATATATGAAAAAGGCTATCATTGAAGGTCCATTCCAAATGCCAACTACAACGGTTCCTGGAGATCCAAATGCTATTCCTCCAAGAGAAGCAACTATGACCCCTATTCCTGATGCTCAACTTACTGCAGAGCAAATACTTCATCGTGAAGAAAATGAACTTGCAATGTCATACATTCTTTAGGGAATACCTGATCTGATTTTCCGAAGCATTGATGTTCATAAAACAGCAAAGGATATGTGGGAACATGTTCATCTCTTAATTGAAGGCACTGAACTGAACCAAGAAGACATGGAATCTAAGCTCTACCTCGAGTATACAATGTTCATGATCGAATCAGGAGAGTCACTTGAATCTTCTTACCATCGGTTCACAAACATCATCAATGACTTGGACAGACACAACATTGTTTTACCAAGGATTGCAATCAACACTAAGTTTCTCAGCTGTCTTGGTCCTGATTGGCAAAAATATGTCACGTTTGTTCATCAAGCAAAAAATCTACCCAATGCATCTTATGGGTTGTTGTATGACTATCTGAAGCACCCTTAGTCTAAAGTTGACAAAGATCGAGCTGTTTGGTACATATTCACCTTCTACAACTCCAAATTCATTGGCACTGCTAGCTCAATCTCACTTTGCTCCACCACCACAGTCAAACCATGCTTTTGTCCAACAAAAACATCACTTTTCTTACCCTCAACAAACCTCATCGACCCAACTCATTCCATATGATTCAAAACAGCAATCAACTGACAATCAACTTATTCCCTATGACAACACGGATACCTTGTTCTACACAAATACAAACAGTGACGAAGATGATGCATTCAACTCTTTGAATGAAGGATTTGCACTCATTGCTAGTGCTTTCAGCAAATTCTCTAACAAATCCAACAATCGTCTCCTCACTTCATCCAACACAAGGAATCAAGCTGTTGTACAAGATGGATGATTTGAATTCAGAATCGTGCTTATGGAAGAACTGGATCAGGATGATATGTGGGAAATTCAGGAAATGGTCAACGGTTTACTGCAGCTAGTGGAAGTAGGAACAATGTAGGTGCTCCTCAGAAAAGGGTGGAAATTGTTGAAACTGATAACACAAGGACTGGGAATACAATGGTTAAGTTTTACAAATGTAATGGGAAAGGTCATCTGGCTAATCCATGTCCTAAACCTAAAGTCAGAGGCAGTGCGTTACACAAGCAGGCACTACTTCTAGCTCTCAAGGATGAATCTGGGGGCACTCTCACTGAGAAAGAAAATAGCTTCATGGAAAATGCATATTCAGATGATGACATGGACGACTTGGAAGCAAATGCAGTTGTGATGCTAATGGCCAACATTCAGGAACTTCACATGAGTGACACAGGCCCAGTATATATGATACTGACTGTCTGTCTCAAGTACCTGATCCAACAACATGTCTTATACATGAAATTGTATCACCATCTGCATCTGCATCAGACGAGGAGCAAGTTGTTCAAAATGATTCATTATTATCTCCTAAAGAAGATGAACAAATGAACCCAGTTGTTACATTTGATGAAGATCAAATTAACCCAGTTGTTACATTTGATGATGATAAAAATGATCAAATTGAACAAACTAAACTTTCGCTTGGTCCAGATCCAGAACTCATGACCTTGCTATTGACCAACCAAACCCAGTTGGACTCACAAAAATCTCAGATTGATAAATGCAATGAGATCAACAAAAACTTAAAAGCAAAAGTTGCATTATTAACTAAGGATCTTGAGTGCTATAAAACACAACTCACAAATTTTGAAACAAAAGAAAAACGAGAACAAAGTTTTGAAGTTGCATTCCAAAAAGCTTATGTCAAAGAACAAGATTTACAACATGAAATACGAGAATTAGCTGCTTCCAAAAATAACTTCGTTTCTCAAATGGAACAAGAAAAATTAGAATTCAAACAACAGGTTGAACACCTCAATTCTGAACTTTCAAAAACAAAAACAGAGTTGTCAACTTGTCAAGCTAGTTTTTCGGAACATAAACAAGTGTCTAGGAAATGAATTAATTCTTATCTTGATGAAATCGTAGATTTGGAAAGTAAATTAAAAAAGTTTTAAAAAGTTGTTTATAAAACTGGTGTGTCTGTATCAACAATTCAAAAGTTTACTCTAAAGAAAAATCCCCAAGGTCATGGTTTTGCTATTGGTGATGACAAACCACATTTTCTACACAAAGCACTCAAGGAAAATCCAAAGTTGTATAGTGTAGAACATCTCTTTGATGATTCAATTATGCGTGTTGTTGTACATAACTGTGAGGAAGAAGAGAGTCGATCAAAAATGAGCAATGTTAAGTTTAATAAACCATTTGATTATTCAAAAGTGCCTCATATTTCTGACACCTTCGTTCCTCAAAAAGATAAAACAAAACTATCATGGTTTGTAATGCAAATTAATGAATCTTCTTCTGAGGTTTGTCCTGTTAAACCAGTGGCACAAATAAATGGTCCTTTACAAACTTCTGGTGTAATTGCACCATTACCTAAATGATGTCTTGTGCTTAGATACTTTGATACATTTATGGAAGACATCAAGTTTTTAGAACAAGCAATTGAATGTAACTCTGAGATAACAACTTCCACTTTTCTATCTCCTTATGAAAAAGAAAAGGGAGAAATTTTTCAAAAGCAATTTTTACCATATGTTCAACATTTGCGTCTTCGTGCTACACACTGGGAACATGAACTTCAAACAGAAGTAACATCCATGATGAACACTTTCAATGCAACATAAAATGCGATCTCAAAACAAAAACGTCAAAACAAAGTTTTACAAAATGAAGCTGATCGACTCTTGGAAGATTTTCTAAGTTCTGATATTATCTTTGTGTTTATGAATTCCATTTATGTGTCTTGTAATGCTATGCTTGTTGATGATCTCACTGCTGACACTGAAACGTTGAGACACGAAATTGATACTTTAAAGGGTTAATACCTACACATGTTACTAAAGTTAGCAAAAAATTTGATTTAGGTTACTATACTTTTTTTTTGTTGAATTAGGTTACCCATGTATACGGTTTGTTGAATTAGGTTACCCATGTATACGGGTTTGTTGAATTAGGTTACTTGCGTCAACATTCGTTAGATTTTAAGTACAAAATGGTCCTTGTCGTTAGTCGGGCGTCACGGAATTAGTCCCTAGACCACTATTTCGGTTAGTTTGACCGTTTTTCGTCACGGAATTAGTCCCTAGACCGTATTTCGGTTAATTTTTTTTCGAAATTAATTTTTTTTTAGAAATTATTTTTTTTCGAAATTAATTTTTTTTTGAAATTAATTTTTTTTTCGAAATTAATTTTTTTATAAAAAATTATTTTTTTCGAAATTAATTTTTTTTATAAAAAATAATTTTTTTCGAAATTAATTTTTTTTCGAAATAAATTATTTTTTATAAAAAAATTAATTTCGAAAAAAAAATTAATTTCGAAAAAAAATTAATTTCGAAAAAAATTATTTTTTATAAAAAAATTAATTTCGAAAAAAAATTATTTTCTAAAAAAAATAATTTCGAAATAAATAGGCGAAAACGTAAGAAAACTAACGAAAACGTAAGAAAACGGTCAAACTAACCGATATAGTGGTCTAGGGACTAATTCTGTGACGAAAAACGGTCAAACTAACCAAAATAGTGGTCTAGGGACTAATTCCGTGACGCCCGACTAACGACAAGGACCATTTTGTAACATGGGTAACCTAATTCAACAAACCGTATACATGGGTAACCTAATTCAACAAAAAAAAAAGTATAGTAACTTAAATCAATTTTTTTGCTAACTTTAGTAACATGTGTAGGTATTAACCCTACTTTAAAAAGAGAAAATGAGAGAATCATTAAACTCAATGATGATGTGCAAAGTAAACTTTCAAAAGAGATTTCTCAACTCAATCAGAAGTTACAATGGTGTCAAACTAAGAGTCTTGATTTTGAGTTAAAATTGCAATGTCAAAAAGAAACAATGTCCTTTCAGAATAGTCACACATCTAAAGTTCAGAATCTTGAAAATGAAAATGCTATTTTAAAAAGTCAAATTTTCAAATATGAAAAGGACATTGATGAAGTTTGTCAAAATCGTAATGACACTGTTCGTTTAAATAGAGAACTTGATTCAAAAATTCAACAAAAGAATTACATCATCATTGAACTCAAATAGACAATTCAGTTACTAGAAAAAGGAAAGTTTGTTAACACACATGTGATTGGACCAGGAATGTACAAAATGGACACTACACCTAGGCAAACATCCCCTCAGTCTACTAATTTGAATCCTTCCACTTCTACAAGAATAGTCCCCACTACTAACGTTAGCATATCAAAGCATAAGAGCAACAAACAGAAGAATAGGATCTGGCAACGTAAGAGCAAGAAACTAGAAGCCCAAGAAGTAGAAGATCAATTTAGGAATTTGAATAAAATGCATGTTGCGTCTGATTTAGATTCGAACATAAAAACTTGTAATTCTAAAATCAATGTAACGAATGCTAAGACTTTGAATGTTTTGAAAGTTCATGCATCTTGTGTGTTTTGTCGTAAAAGCATGTTATCTGGTAATCATACGAAATGTGTTGCAAAATCTCTTTTATCTCGTAACAAGAAACGTTTATCTGGCAGACCGCCAAGTGTAGTTGCAAAATCCCTCTAGGCCCACTATTGCTTCTAAGTCTGTGCTAGGAAAACCGCCAAGTGTAGTTTCTAAAGATGTCGTAGACACACCCATAGTTGCGAATACAACTCCTAAGACAATCCCATCACCTAGCGAATTCACTAAGAAGAAAGCTGAAACTAGTTGGACATGGCAATGTTGGCTACAAAGGAAACCTAGTTTTACATGGCTACCTAAGGTTATTAATAATTGTGTTACTAACCCAACAGGTTCTACCATTACCATCACTCCATCTTCGTCGTCTTCGTAAGATGCAGGTGGTTCAAATTTTTATATGGATTGTTGATAGCGGCTATACCCGGCATATGACAGGCAATCTCAAACTTTTAGTAAACTTTGTTGCAAAGTTCATCGACACTGTTAGATTCGAGAATGATCATTTCGCTGCTATCATGGGCTATGGAGCTTACGTCAATGGCAACATCGAAATTAGTCGTGTATATTATGTCGAAGGCCTTGGTCACGACCTTTTCTCAGACGGTCAATTTTGTGATGGGGATATGGAAGTAGCATTTCGAGGGAAAACTTGTTTCATTCGTGACTTACAATGAAATGATCTAATGTCAGGCAAATGTGGAACTAGTCTTTACACTGTCTCAACGTCTGATATGATTGCTTCTTCCCTATATGTCTGCTCTCCAAAGCACATTCGAAAAAATCCTGTTTATGGTACAAACGACTGTCTCTTCTGAATTTCAAAATCATGACTGAACTTGCACGTCACAAACTAGTCGATGGTCTTCCACGGTTTTGATATGCAAAAGATCACTTATGTCCAGCTTGTGAACAAGGAAAAAGTACTCGTGCACATTTCCCTTCTAAAATAGATCACAGTACAGATAACATTCTTCAACTACTTCATATGGATTTGTGTGGCCCTATGTGTGTTCAAACGATAAACGGTAAACGCTACATTTTGGTAATTGTCGATGACTACTCCAGATTGACTTGGGTCTACTTTCTCCGAAGCAAAGATCAAGCTCCTTCAATGATCATCACCTTTCTCACAAAAATTCAAGTTCAGCTTTGTAATACGGTCAGAAAAGTTAGAACAGATAGTGGAACTGAATTCAAGAATCAAACTCTTCGAGATTATTTTCAGAAAATGGGAATTGAACATCAAACATCCATTGCAAGATGTCCAGAACAGAATAGGGTTGTCGAAAGATGCAACTGGACGTTAGTGGAAGCTGCAAGAACAATGTTAATCAATGCTCAATTACCAGATTACCTATGGGCAGAAGCTGTCTCCACTGCATGTTATACCCAAAACCATTGCATGATCACCAAACGGCATGACAAAACTCCTTATGAGATTGTTCACAACCGAAAATCGAATATAAATTACGTTCATGTATTTGGTGCCCTTTGTTACCCAAATAATGATCGTGATGATTTTGGAAAACTCAAAGCCAAAGCTGACATTGGTATCTTTATTGGATATTGTGACAACTCCAAAGGTTTTCGAATCTGGAATCGTCGTACTAGAGAAATTCAGGAGACTATTCATGCTAATTTCGATGAGCTTACAGATATGGCTTCTGAACAAAACAGATTAGGACCCGCAACCAACCGTCTAAGTTTTCCTGATCAATCAGCTGCACCACTTTCACTCAACCGTAAAGAATTAGAAACCTTGTTTGCTCCACTGTTTGATGATTCTTTTGCAAGTCATGCACTAGATGTATCTACAAGCTCCGCTGCTTAACCAAATAACAATCCAATACCTGATACACCTACTACAACAACAACAGTTGCTGCAGATGCAGATCCAACTGAATCTCCATCAACAGAAGAACAAACCGCTTTCAACACTGAAAATGCTGCTGAAGATCTACTACAACAAGCAGTATCCACACCTGCAAATTATGACCGAAATGCCTTTTTTAATCCATTTGCTCCGGCTCCAACTATTCCTGATATTGCAAAGTCATCTACAAACAACTTGGATCTGTCAAATGTGCACAATCTTTTTCAACATTACCATTCAACCCAGAAATGGACAAGAGACCACCCCTTAGTAAATGTGATTGGTAATTCTGATAATCCAGTCATGACACGACAAAGACTTCACACAGATGGTGAAACATGCATTTATGCTCTTACGGTCAGTCAAGCTGAACCAAAGAACATTAAAGAAGCCATGACTTATGACAATTGGATTGAATCAATGCAAGAAGAACTAGATCAATTCAAACGTCTTGAAGTCTGGGAATTGGTAGAAAGACCCGATGGAATCTATGTTGTCGGACTTAAATGGATTTGGAAAAACAAACTTGATGTTATTGGAACAGTAATTCGTAACAAATCGCGTCTGGTTGCCAAAGGCTTCAGCCAAGAAGAAGGCATTGACTTTGAAGAATCCTTTGCACAAGTGGCTAGACATGAAGCTGTCCGCATATTTTTGGCGTATGCTGCCCACAAGAACATCACCATCTATCAAATGGACGTGAAAACTGCATTTTTATACAGGCAACTCCGTGAAGAAGTGTATGTCACTCAACCAGAGGGCTTCATCGATCCAGATCATCCTAATCATGTGCACAGACTCAAGAAAGCCCTTTATGGCCTTAAACAAGCTCCGAAGGCATGGTACGACAAACTGTCCGCATTCTTACTTGCTAATCACTTTACTAAAGGATCAGTTGATCCCACACTGTTTATTCAAAAATACGAGGAGGAAAACTTAAGTGTTCAAATTTATGTTGATGACATCATTTTTGGTTCAACATATAAAAAGTACTCAAATTCTTTCGCACGATTAATGAAACAAAATTTTGAAATGTCCATGATGGGTGAACTTACGTTCTTCTTAGGACTTCAAGTTCATCAATCCCCCCGTGGTATTTTTCTAAATCAGTCCAAGTATGCTCTTGAGATTTTAAAGAAACATGGCATGACAAGTTGTGATACTTATAACACACCTATGTCTGCATCATCCCTAAAGCTGGATGCTGATTTACATGGTATACCAGTTGACCCTACAAAATACCGTAGTATGATTGGGTCCCTCATGTATCTAACAGCCAGCAGACCAGATATAGTTTTTGCTGTATACCTATGCTCCCGTTAGTAGTCATGACCAACTGAAAGACACCTCTCTGAGGTTAAAAGAATCCTTTGATACGTAAAGAGAACCGTCCATTTGGGGATCTGGTATCCGAAGGATTTCGGTTTTGAACTAATAGCTTTTTTAGATGCTGATCATGCAGGATGTTTAGACACACGCAAAAGTACATCCGAAGGAGTGTAGTTTCTAGGAGACGAACTTGTATCTTGGCAGTCAAAAAAGAAGGATTGCACCTCATTGTCATCTACATAATCCGAATATGTAGCCATGTCAACATGCTGTGCTCAAGTCATTTAGATGCGATCACAGCTGATGGACTACGGTTTCATTTTCAACAAGATTCCCATGTACTGCAACTCCAAGAGTGCCACTGCCATATCATGCAACACGGTTCAACATTCGAAGTCAAAACATATTGCACTTCGATATCATTTCATCAAAGAGCATGTTGAACAAGGTACGATTGAATTATATTTTTTGGGTACTGAATACCAATTAGCGAACTTATTCACCAAAGCCTTGCCCCATGCAAGATTTGTGGAATTAGTTCACCAAATTGGTATGCGGTGTTTGACTTTAGATGATTTGAATAACTTTCTTAAACACAGCTAAGAAAGTCAAACACCAAAACCTTCTTTGTAAGTATCTTGTCAAAAACACAAAAATATTTTTGACTTTTATTTTTCTTTATAAAGAAAAAAAAAAAAAAAAAAAAAAAACAGATTTCATCTCTTTTCAGTGTCCAAAAGTCAAAAGAAATCAAAATATGCTCTTGATGTTCACATTTAATAAATTTTTTTATCATTACCATATTTTGAGGGGGAGAATTTTATTTATCATGACTTTCGCACACTCTTTTCAAATTCTTCATCATCTATATAAATCTTCATCGTGCAACATTTCCGTGATCTCTTAAACTAAAAGTTTGGAAAAGTTTTAAAAGTATTTGTTAGTTTAAGGGGGAGAAATGTAAATTACAAAAGTTAAAAAACATTTGGACCAAGGATATGACAACAACAAACCTTAAGGACTGTTGTTGTCAATTGTCAAAATAATGGAACATAAGGACTGCGCTTGTAGGGAAATACGGGTTAAGGGACTAAACTTGACAAAATTACAAACTATTCCCTATATAAGCTTCTAACTCAGAATTTTTAAAACACACAAACTCATAAACGTACCAAAATACCGCCATTTTTAAAACATTCAACCAAGTTTTTTAATCTTCTATAATTTCACGATTGTAAGTGTTATACTCATTCATATATGCATGATTATCACTCGCCCATATTTCTTCAATCATTTCTATGGCTCAATTTCTTAATCGAAGAATTAGGGTTTAAGGAGCAAAATTGGGAATTTCTCATATATTAGGTATTAGAATAATTAATTTAGTTCTTTAGCTTAATTTCAAGTCTAGAATTGCTCTAAAGCTGCTTAATTGTGTTAAATTAACATCTGTGAATGTAAATTGAATGACTTAGGGTTTATAGTAGTCGTATGAATTGCTGCTACTACAAGGAGTGTTGTGTATGTGTTTTAAGTAGTTAGATATGCTCAAATAGGTCCCCAAATCATACGCCTGAAGCCTTATAACCTAAATCAAACAAATGCTCTAAGTCGAAGACTTTCATATTGCATAATAATCTTTTGTGACAAATGTGTTTGGTGGCTTAGATTTCTGGGTACTAGGATTTGTTTAGGATGAGTTGAGGAAGGTATTTGATGCTTGCATGGTCATTGAATCAGTCTGTTAAAGATTATGGTTATGTATGAAAACCTTCGACTAAGCATGAATTTCTTCGACTAAGGATGAATGTCTTTGAGTTAGAAGAAAATTTTTCTTTACTTAGAAAATTTTATGAAATTCTTCGAGTAAGAGTTTAATTTCTTCTACTTAGAAATTTTTTATAAAATCCTTCAAGTAAGGAAAATTTCTTCGACTTAGAAATTTTTATTACATTCGTCGAGTAAGAAAAATTTCTTCGTCTTAGAATTTTTTTTCTTACATTCTTCGAGTAAGGAAAATTTCTTCGACTAATAAATTTTTTTAAACTCTTCGAGTAAGGAAAATTTCTTTGACTAAGAATTTTTTTTAAAACTCTTCGAGTAAGGAAACATTCTTCGAGCTAAAAGATTTTTATCAAACTCTTCGAGCAAGTATGCAGTTTCTTCAAGTAAGGATTTAATACAGTTTCTCCGAGTTAGGAGGGTTTCAAAATTTCCGAGTAAGGAAAATGGCTATCTCCAATTAAGGGATGTTCTTTTCAAATATTTTTCTAAATTCTTCGAGTAAGGAAGTTTTTCACACTTTCTTCGAGTAAGACAATTATTCCTTCGAGTAAGCTGATTTTTCAGACTTGTAAAACTTTTCCAAAATATAGAAATGTGTCAAGTTTGAAAAAATGGGTTTGCTTTTATATGGTTGTTTGTTTATTGTGCACTTATTATTCATGATCATCATACATGTTCCTCTAAATGGTGCATCATATCACTTAAGTATAGATCATGTAAAGAATGACTTTACACTAACACAAATATGCAATTTCCATTGTGTTTCTTTGTTGGTGATTGTGCTTCTCAGGTTCACAATGTCTCAAGCATCCGTAGGAAGGAATGAATTGATACCCGAAGGTGATGAAAGGAAGAAAGGAGAATCAAACTACCAGGTAGACATGGAAACACTACCATGCCACCCTACATGTCAAATCATGGTGGAGATACTGAAGAAACACTTTTGGAGACATGTTCTGACTAGATTAACTACAGTTCCAGAAATCTACCTTAATCAGTTCTGGCACTCTTTGATTATAAGTTGGGACACCAAGACCATGACAATCACTCTGGACACCAAACTCATCAAGTTTGATGTTCATCTTCTTCGAAGTGTTCTTGGGCTTCCTCCAACTGTCTTTGGCAAATACACACAGTTTGTAGATGATCCATCTTTTGAACGTATAGTCAAGTCCTTAAAAACCTTGGCTATGACGATTCATTTGAAGAGATCACATCCCATTCCAAGGTGGACAGAATATAATTCCTCAACCTTGTTTGACTATGTACACCATCCTAAGTCACTGCATCACGGGAAAGGAAACGGGTTACGCGCACCCCAGAATGGAACATCTTCAGTTCTTCTGGGGAGTTATCAACTTGGCTCATCTTGACTATGCCAAGTATATATGGACCGACATGGTCTATCAAGCTCGTCAATTTGGACAAAAGAAGAGCAACAAGATTCCATTCCCGAGATTCACCAAGCTTTTTATTGCTCACTTCATGGCTAGAGAACAAGACATTGACAAACGTCCAACTGAAAAAGCTCATACTGAACAAATGGACCATGTTCTTTCTCGTGTGAAAATTTATGCCACTAACACCACCAAACAAGGTCTCAGAATTCCAGATGCATTAATTATAGAGACGGTGAGGGCAACTGAAGTCTATGAAAGGTATGATGAAGCAGAGAAAGCAGGATCGGTGGGGATAACGATGAAAGGAACAACTGGTACAAGAGGTAGAGGAAGAGGAATAAAAGCCGGTACCACAAGAACAAAGAAGGTTTCTCGAGCAACTAAACAGAAACCAATGCTCTGAGATTAATCTACTGAAGAAGAAGAAGATGAACCGAGCCTGAGAGAAGAAAGGAAAAGAATCATGAAGATAAAAAAAGAAAAACATGATGAAGGTCTAGGAAAAGGCAAATCACTAATGCTTCATGAGAAACCCGATGACATCATACAACCACCAAAGACAAAAGAAGATGAAATAGGACAACTCAGAAAAGCCCTACAAGAAAACAAAGCAAAATATTTGGCTGATCTTAAGAAACTCAAGCTAAAGAAGAAAGGTGAGGGTCCGGATCATAAGTTAGTGAAGATGAAGCCTTGACTAAGTCTGATGATGAAACAGAAGCCACGTTGTCTAAATCCGAAAGTGCTTCACTGAGTGAATCTGAGGGTGAATATAAAGAATCAGACCAACTCATTCACTCACCCTAAGAATCTGATAAAGACAACACCAATGAAGAAAAGAAGGAAGATGAAGAAGATAAAGAAAAAGATGATGAAAGTGATGAAAACAATGACAGTGATGATGATCAAGATGATGAAGACTCTCAAGGAGATGATTGTATACCTACTCCACCTATTATACCATCCCCTGTTGATCAACACTCCAAAACCAAGCCTCTCTCACCAAAACCTATCTCCCAACAAATTGAACCGAGTGAACTTCAAGCTCTCAAGGAACAGCTAAGCACGTTTCAAGCTCAAGTAACATCACAGCAAAAAGACATCGATGAGTTCAAGACATATGATGTGTCTGAAGCAATGGATGATTTCCTCAACAACAACATACCAAAAGAGATCAGCAAACACCTTCAGGAAACACTTCCATCACTTATAAAGGAATATGTTAAGAGGAAGCGTGATGGAATAGTTGCTCATCACATTCAAACAACACCACTTACTATTTAAACTAAACCATCAAAGCCTTCCGCCGAAGATCTCAAAGGTCAATTGCTTGAAGCAATCATTAATGATCCAGAGGAAAGTGGTCTTCACAAAGCTTTGATCAAGTCCATGAAGAAAGCTGAAAAGAAAGATGATCCTTGCAAAAAGGTCAAGTAAAGCAAACGTCGTCATGATGATTCTAACAAAGATGACCAATCTAAACCGAGAGAAAAATGTAAAGAATGACTGGACCTACAGCTAAACTGTAATCATCCAACATGTGGAAAACTAGAAAGGGGGGGGGGTTGAATAGTTTTAAGTCTTTTTAATTTTATTATGAAAACTTTGTTATCTTTCAAAACCTTAGATTTGAGTTTATATGAAAAATTATACTTGAACAATATTATTAATTATATGTGTATCCTTTTAGATTTGTTATAAAAGTTTTCTTTTCATGAATGGAGTTTTAAATTGATCTTTATGTGAAATCAACTTCTAATTAATACTAACAGTTATATATGCCTATATGTATGAAAGTAATGACGATATAAAGAAATAAGTAAGAGATGGAAAGATCAAACCGAGACACGAGGGATTTATAGTGGTTTGGCTACAAGGACACCTTCCTTACCCTACTCCACTCCCCGAGCACACCTTGCTCGAGAGTTTTCTTCACTACTTCAACAAGCTCCCTTATGGCGGAGAAAACCTTACACAACTTTGGCTTACACCGGTTTAACGACACAAAGCTAAATGTCGAGTTCTAATAGTAGCTAGAACCAATCTCACAACTTCACAACACAACTTCTTCACGACTTAATTCACAACGGCTTCACGACTTGAACTCCAGGACTTCACGACTAGGACTTCACGACTTCAACACGACCGCTTCACAACTTCTATGCTACGGCTTCACGACTTCAACACTAGGACTTCACGACTAGGACTTCACAACTTCAACACGACCGCTTCACAACTTCTAAGCTACGACTTCATGACTTCTACATGATGACTTCACAACTTCCAAGCTATGGCTTCACGACTTCTAGATGACGACTTCACAACTTCCAAGCTACGGCTTCACGACTTCTACACCGCGACTTCACAACTTCTACACCATGGCTTTACAACTTCTACATGACTTCTTTACACCACAACTACTTATACACCTTCTTCACTACTTACACACTATACATATCTAGTCACTTATGTTTACACCTTATACACACACTTTACACAAATGAATGAATGATTTATAATTATGATACACCAACAACTTGGATGGAAGAGTTACACAAAGTTGTAATACTTCTTGTCTTGAAGGATAGAAGTATTCTTCTCTTGCACTTGAGAGGTTGAAGCTTTGGATCACTTGAAACAAAAGCTTATAATTATATGATCAAAGGGTTTTTGAAAATATGAAATGAGATCTAAACCAGAAAGTTTTTAGTGCAAAAGGTGAGTAAAAATCCAGGGGAAGGCTGGTATTTATAGGCAGAAAAACTGGACAGCTGGAAGCTAGTGGAGCGTGGCCGGCCCCCTTAAATAGAGGGGCGGTCCCCTTAATTTTAAGGGGGCTGCTGATTTGTCGTTTTAAGTATATATTTTCCCTAAGGAAAAGGCAACGTGTAACCACTATGAAAAATCCCTCATTAAAATAAACTATGTCTCAGAATACTTATCCTTTTTCCACGTAGAATTTTTTTTTCCTGATTGTAACTATTATCTTATGTGACGGAGATCACATCCCGAATAACCGTGCTTGCATACGTTTAAAACTGAACATTTCTTAACTGATGATAGTTTTATGAAACCCTAAACTACCATAACAACATTTATGAACAACAAAACCCTAGAAATACTAAAGTACAAATTATATGATTAATGTACAAGTGTCTAAAGCGTAGAAATCCTAATTCCATAATAATTCCCGGTAAAACCTTAATTTCAGGTAATTATGATTTTATGTACAATACATACAAAACCTAATTTATTTATATAAGATTTTTATAAAATATAAATGTATAAGTCATTTAAAGCTAGAGTACAAGTCCTTTATGCTTGAAACCATTTATTTATAAAATCTTTAATAAAACCTTATCTATATTTATTTTCAAAGCATAAATTACAAACCATTCATGTATAACTTTTATAAATTATTTTTCCTAAACTCATTAAATATTTTTACAAGTCTTTAAACCTAAAGTACAAGTACCTAATGCATATAAACTAAAAATTTCATTTATTTACTTTTAACTTAACAAAACTTAACATATAATTTTCACAACTTAATAAATTATAAAAACTACATTTTCCTCATATTTTAAATTATAAGTACAACCTTACTAAAGCTAAAGTACAAGTCTTCTAAACTAAGGTACAAGTCTTTAAAGCATGAAAACTAATTACTTATAAAAACTTTATATAAAACTTAATAATAAATGTTTTAAGGATATAAAATGTAATAATTTTATATATTAATTTTTGAAATGAGTTTATTTATTTATAAAATGAGTGTACAAGATCCTAAACTCAACGTACAACACTCTAATGCACAAGATCATAAAAACTCATTCATTTGTAATTATAGTCTAATAAAAATTATATATAAATAAGAAATAATTAAAATTATATTTCTCTTATTTACTTAACATTAGTACAACTCCCTTAAGCCTAGGTACAACCTCCTAAAGCTCAAAAATTAATTTCTTACTTATATATATAATTCGACACATGTTTAATTATAACCTATAAAATTCTAAAAATCATCTTTAACTAAAACCTTAATATTAGAAACCCTAACTATATCCCTAAACCCTAGAGTACAAGTGAACTAAGCCCTAAATACTACCCTTTAAGCCCCATTCGATTCCCATCTCCCTCCCCTTAGTCGAACCCTAACTAGACACTAACCAAATTTACCTTACATAAAACCTACACCAAATATATTCCCCCTCCTCTACCTCACCATGACATCACTTAGAACACACTTGTATGGAGGAAGAAACTCCACATCACCCTCCTAAAACCCTAGACGCCAATCCCCCTCCTCCATCCACATGTAACCATTAGAAATTGAACACATCACCTCCCATTCACTAGGCCACATCTCCCTTTTTTAGGAAACCCTAACCCTAGGTTCACTCCATAAATAACAACCTATATTTCACCTTCTACTTCCACTCTTAATCGACCAAACACCAACACCACTTCACATCTACTTCTCTACTGATCACAGCCCTAAATCCACAGCCAAACATAACCCTTAGAAGGTTTAGAAGAGGAGAGAGCAGCTAATATTCATGATACAATCCATTTCGCCCTATAAATTCCTACTCGACCAAACCCTAAGTAAGTCCTATTAACCTTTTTAATTTTAGTTTACTTATGTTATTTATTCCTAAAAACATCATCACATAATCACTAACAACACCTAAGATCATAAAATATAGGTTTCTTTTTCTTTGTTCTTTTCTGATTCGAACAGAAACCCCATGCATTCTAATCATTTGAAATTTTGTTAAAACATATCATGAATCAATAAAACATGTTAGAAGATATTTAATATAATGATAACATGCATAAAAACTAAGTTACAAATGATTAGAAACATTAAAACTTTTATCTAGTCCTTTTCTGTGTTTTATTCGAACCAGAAACAAGCCCAGTCACCCAACTTTGGACCCAGAAACCGACACCCAAATGACCCCTAAAAATTCTAATTTTCGGTATACAAATAGTTCACCCAACTAACTCATAGTAGGAAAAAGAATTTTGAAAAATGATAAAGATTTCATAAAGTAATCGAGTTCTGAAAATTGCCTAATATCGCTATATTTAGAAACTAAGAATCAGTTATTGTTTTTCTGTTTTGCTCAACCAAGTGCCCAACTTTTGATCTAAAAACCAACCATCAAACAACCATGATAAATTATGATTTTTGGTATATAACAAGATCACGTAGCAAACTAATAATAGGAAGAAGAATCATGAAATATAATTAAGATTTCGCTAAGATATCGATCTCTGAAAATCTGCCTTTATCGCTAAGAATAGAAACTTAAATTTCAGTTATTGCTTTTACATTTTCACTCGACCAGTTGCCATGTTTAGACCAAAGTTTTCGACCCTCAAACAATCTTTATAAAATTTAATTTTTGATATTCCTAGAGTTCACCTAGCAGCCTTTACTTAGGAAAAAGAATTAGGAAAAATTATTGAGTTTTCACCAAAATATCAAGTCCCAAAAGTTGCCTTATATCGCTAAACATAGGAAGTTAGATTTCACGATTTTGTTTTTAGTTCTAGTCGACCAACAGCCCAACTTTTGACTATGTTTTCGAACCTCATAAGACCTCTAAAAATTAGAAGGTTTTGGAATACTAAAGTCTAGATAACAAACATATTTTAGAAAGAAAAATTATGAAAAATGATCAAGAGAGTTGAAAGATATTTATGTCCAAATTTTGGTCTATCGCTAAGTATAAAAACCATTATCAGATTTTATTGAACCATGTGTTTACCTAGTCGACTTTGGCAAAGCTTTTCAAACATCAAACGAATTCCAAAAATTATGAAACTCGACATGTCTAGAGTCGACCTGGCTAACTATTGATAGGAAGAAAGAGTTCGAAAAATGATTAACTATAAGCAAGGTTATTCGAGTCCAAAACTCTACCAAATTATATGTTTCATACAAATCATTTTTAAACTAAAAAGAGTTTATTTGGGCTAGTTTTGTAAATAAATATTATCAAGGGTATTTTCTGTCAATAACAAATAAAAAGGGGTGAAATTGTCATTTCTAAAACTTGAGAGTAGAAACTGTCATTTTCCAAGAGTCCAGGGTGTAAACTGTCATTTGACCAAACATTAGGGATTAAAGAGTAACTTTTCGTAACCAATAATTTTATTTATATTTTCCGACCTAATATCAATGTGAAACGTTTATTTTACTTATGAACCAGCGAACGTAGGATATTATTAACAAACGAAAGATATAATAAAATAAATGAACGAAAACATAAGGACAGATAACTAGACAAAATCCTATTTTGAAGAGACTTCATGTTGTCTCGATCCAAATAATTAATCAACAAACCAAATAACGAAACGAACCCAAACATTGGAAACTTATATATTCAGAATTAGTTTCTGAAACTTGACATGACCAACCCAGGTTGCAAGCCGGAGACGTTTATCAACTATATTTCATTTTGTTTTCCATCCAGATTGCTCATGTGAGTTTATAGTCCCACCTTTCTTACTTACGTGTTTTCCAAATATGTGGGGAGATACATGCAATTAAACCGAACACAAGTATTTTCCTGATTGTTATTGCACTAGGCTAACTTACGTTATTATTGAGATTGAATTATTTATTTAAAAGACCCTCATATCATCCACCATTAGTCACCTGCTGGGTGAGCGCAAATATGTGAATAGATCTATTGGCCTGACGACCCATTTGTTCTAACCGGATGGATATCTACGTGGTAGCCGGTTAGGCAGATGCATTATATTTGATATCTTTAACTCGGGGGCAAGACCACTCTCATTTCAATCATGATTGTGGAACCTTGAAACTGTTAACGCATTGCGTGTCATGAGGTTTAGTGCAATATTCCTGAACTACGATATAACTGATTTCTCATATTTTGGCTTGTGTTCAAACTGATTATAATTTTAAACACTATAGATTCACTCAACCATTGTGTTGACTTTTTAAGCATGTTTATCTCAGGTAACTAGGAGTATGGCGATGGCACGAAGTGGCTGTAGACTTTCTTTTTACAAGAGTGTCCACTTTATTATCATTCAATGAATAATGTAATTTTTATCATGTATTTCTGAACCTCCCTCTGGGACTTATCTTATGTACTCTGATATTAAATAAATGAATGATGACAATTTTTATTTAAAAACGTCTCTTTTCGAGTCGTTTTCTATTCCCATGACTGTGAACCATGAAGTAGCACCCCAAACTTATATTCCGCTGCGTATCTCGAAAATGGGGGTGTTACAGATTGGTATCAGAGCTTGTGGTTATAGAGAACCAAATGTTTTCAAACATTGGACTATAACCGACTTTCACAAAAACTTAACCAGAGTCCTCCGTGCCACGCCGCTACTGAAACGTTATTTGCATATCATCTATTGTTAATCGTTTAAGCTGCATAATGAAATATTTATAACTATAAAGTGGTTACAGAATCCTGATTCCCCTATCCAATCTATCCCTCTCATGTCCAGGCTAGGACATCAAGATGAAACCTACTTAGAGCTTTACCCATTTAGGATCATTTATACTAAACTTTGTACTCTTGATATTTTTACATTTCACCTTTAGTTTCCTTCCCAAATGTTATTAATTTCTTATAATAATTTCTTATAATTATTATTTGCAAATTATTACAGTACATGTCTCCCGAAACCCCTAAAAGTTAACCAAACCACCCCAAACCTCACTCTAGATAACAGTCCCTTCCCTCAAACTCCAGACATAGACAACCACCCAACTGGTAACATAATAAGTGACGAAAACTAGGACCACTATTGAAAACAAGGAACCCAAGTAGAGACACGAACTTCTTAACCAACCACATGCTGTATTAATAAGAGACGTTGCATTAATTGTTTTGGTAAAACAATTAATCAAGTTATTAATATCATGCTATAACCCAACATACCAAGACCCACCTAGACTAGGCTATAACCAATAGAAATTCCCTCTAGGATAAATTTCAGAAGAAAACTTGATGAATAAATAGAAAGCTGCTGAACTTCAATGGATTAATTTGAATTAATCATTTATTTACGATTATAACCAGACACATCGTGATATTATGATTCTCAATAGGTTATGACTTCATATTATGACCTCCCTACTAGGACTAAGTAAACTCAAAATTTGATGAAAGCTTTACGGATGTTAGACCAACATATTATGACTAAACCTACCATTAGCTGTGCCCTAGGAATTTAGGCAAAATAACCAAGAGCGAAAACTCAATGAAAGAAAAACCATTACCATAACTTAAGGATTATTGACCTAGAAATTAGGCAAGGTACTACTTCTAAGAAAAGGACTTTAAAAGAAAACTTGATGACAGGAAAACCCTAATACCAACAGGAAAACTAAGACTGGTGTAGAAGAAAACTAGAACTTATTGAGAAATCCCAACCATATCCTAGGATAACTTTAGCAGAAGATAAATCTCTGTAGGAGATAAATAAATTAAGGTTTAGAAACACTCTAAGTTATAATCCCTTTTCAAATCTTACTTGGGTTACGATGGATGTAATCTAAGTAAAACAACTACCTTCCTGCTATATAAACCCTCATTTTGTAAAACTCCATAATAAATTCAGCTTCTATTTCATCTATTCTGCCCATAGGTATTTCGTAGCCATCCACTATTATACCATTAGGAATTAGGTTTACTCCTGACCAAACAATAGACGAAACTACCCTGTAGGACCCCTAGACAAACTTTAAGATTTAATTCGAGGATTACCTTAGTATCACCATAGAAATTCTTGACCTACCACCGTAGTATGAATAAAAATTTTCTTAATCTTTTGAAAAATATTTATGAAGTCATTTTATAAAAGCAAAACGTTGAACACCATCTAAAACAATTTGAAAAATATACCACCACAACTTGACCAAATATCACATCATTCAGTCCTCAGTTATACATAGCCTGGCCAACTATGTCTAAACAAGGAAGAATCATGTCATAATTGGCACCGTTATCTTTTAAAATTTTCTAATGACAATTTTCATCCCAAAGAAAAATATTGAAAAATCTTTTATAACATATTTTGATTTGATACAATAAAAGCCTACCACTACTACCCATTACCTCTAGGATAGGAAATTAACATGAATTGAGGATAGAAAACTCTTAGAAATTATGACAAACCCAAAACAATACAAATTTTATTAGGAATCTTGGAAGATAGCAAACAACGGAAATGCTAAAAATTATATGGATTACATAATTACATTAAGGATTACCTAGGAAACATACAAAGACCTTATAGAATACTTAGATATTACAATTTAAACTAGGAATCATGAAAATTCATACATAGGGAAATAATTAGGAACGGAAGTACTAAGGTTACAATAATTACAAGATAAGGAATAGATTCACTAATAGGTTGACCCACCATAAAAATAAGGATCGCCACCAACAACACAATAGCTAGAGCCACAACGGGATGAAGGATCTTGACTATCCTGCGTAGTAAGTACCACGAGACTAAATATTAGGTATAAGAATAAATAAGCTTTATTTGAGGATTACATAGAAAAACAACCCTTACCCCCATATCTTGTCAACCCCGATAGCAAAGACCACAATAGGCATAAGGACCGCAAGGACACAAACTAGGAACGCATGATCTTCATTCGGTACATAAGCCAAATAGGAAATCGCAAGGACCACATAGACGATTGCTAGGAATGTAACGAGGTGCAGCATTTTGAGGTATTTAGAAGAGAATTTAGTAGTGAAAGAATAAGGATGAAAATAAGGTATTTAAAGGAGAGAACTAGCCGTTATTCGACCGTTAGAAAACACTGTTATGGACCGTTGCAATTTACTGTTCATCCAACGTTAGGAATCTAACCATTGGAGTTACTATTCACAACCTTTAAATTTATTAGGTGGCAAAACATTTAAATTTAGCTTATCCTGTAGAGATGAGACTGACCAAGATACGTTCCCTTAGGTATCGAATAGAAATTCCTAGACAACTCTTTTAGGCCAAAACTATAATTGAGGATTTAGCAGTGAAATAATATTTTTGGAAACATAGGAACAAAGGAATAAAATAATATCATATTATTTTATTTTTAACTTGAGGCATTTTAAGCATATCAAACTCCTATCGAAACCTATTCTCATAATCCCTATCTAGGTTAGAAATCTAGGCCTGACTATTCCTATACTTCATTTTCCCAATTTCCACAACCAACATAGACTGAATCTCGGGACGAGATTCCCTTGACGGTGGGTGACTGTAACCACTATGAAAAATCCCTCATTAAAATAAACTATGTCTCAGAATACTTATCCTTTTTCCACGTACAGAATACTTATCCTTTTTCCACGTAGAATTTTTTTTTCCTGATTGTAACTATTATCTTATGTGACGGAGATCACATCCCGAATAACCGTGCTTGCAACCCAACCTTAACTGATTTAGTATTCAACTAAGTAAACATCTTTAACCCAAAACGTTATGAGGTCCCACTTATCACCATACGTTATTTCGCTAACATACGTTTAAAACTGAACATTTCTTAACTGATGATAGTTTTATGAAACCCTAAACTACCATAACAACATTTATGAACAACAAAACCCTAGAAATACTAAAGTACAAATTATATGATTAATGTACAAGTGTCTAAAGCGTAGAAACCCTAATTCCATAATAATTCCCGGTAAAACCTTAATTTCAGGTAATTATGATTTTATGTACAAAACATACAAAACCTAATTTATTTATGTAAGATTTTTATAAAATATAAATGTATAAGTCATTTAAAGCTAGAGTACAAGTCCTTTATGCTTGAAACCATTTATTTATAAAATCTTTAATAAAACCTTATCTATATTTATTTTCAAAGCATAAATTACAAACCATTCATGTATAACTTTTATAAATTATTTTTCCTAAACTCATTAAATATTTTTACAAGTCTTTAAACCTAAAGTACAAGTACCTAATGCATATAAACTAAAAATTTCATTTATTTACTTTTAACTTAACAAAACTTAACATATAATTTTCACAACTTAATAAATTATAAAAACTACATTTTCCTCATATTTTAAATTATAAGTACAACCTTACTAAAGCTAAAGTACAAGTCTTCTAAACTAAGGTACAAGTCTTTAAAGCATGAAAACTAATTACTTATAAAAACTTTATATAAAACTTAATAATAAATGTTTTAAGGATATAAAATGTAATAATTTTATATATTAATTTTTGAAATGAGTTTATTTATTTATAAAATGAGTGTACAAGATCCTAAACTCAACGTACAACACTCTAATGCAAAAGATCATAAAAACTCATTCATTTGTAATTATAGTCTAATAAAAATTATATATAAATAGGAAATAATTAAAATTATATTTCTCCTATTTACTTAACATTAGTACAACTCCCTTAAGCCTAGGTACAACCTCCTAAAGCTCAAAAATTAATTTCTTACTTATATATATAATTCGACACATGTTTAATTATAACCTATAAAATTCTAAAAATCATCTTTAACTAAAACCTTAATATTAGAAACCCTAACTATATCCCTAAACCCTAGAGTACAAGTGAACTAAGCCCTAAATACTACCCTTTAAGCCCCATTCGATTCCCATCTCCCTCCCCCTAGTCGAACCCTAACTAGACACTAACCAAATTTACCTTACATAAAACCAACACCAAATATATTCCCCCTCCTCTACCTCACCATGACGTCACTTAGAACACACTTGTATGGAGGAAGAAACTCCACATCACCCTCCTAAAACCCTAGACGCCAATCCCCCTCCTCCATCCACATGTAACCATTAGAAATTGAACACATCACCTCCCATTCACTAGGCCACATCTCCCTTTTTCAGGAAACCCTAACCCTAGTTTCACTCCATAAATAACAACCTATATTTCACCTTCTACTTCCACTCTTAATCGACCAAACACCAACACCACTTCACATCTGCTTCTCTACTGATCACAGCCCTAAATCCACAGCCAAACATAACCCTTAGAAGGTTTAGAAGAGGAGAGAGCAGCTAATATTCAAGATACAATCCATTTCGCCCTATAAATTCCTACTCGACCAAACCCTAAGTAAGTCCTATTAACCTTTTTAATTTTAGTTTACTTATGTTATTTATTCCTAAAAACATCTAAAAACATCATCACATAATCACTAACAACACCTAAGATCATAAAATATAGGTTTCTTTTTCTTTGTTCTTTTCTGATTCGAACAGAAACCCCATGCATTCTAATCATTCGAAATTTTGTTAAAACATATCATGAATCAATAAAACATGTTAGAAGATATTTAATATACTGATAACATGCATAAAAACTAAGTTACAAATGATTAGAAACATTAAAACTTTTATCTGGTCCTTTTCTGTGTTTTATTCGAACCAGAAACAAGCCCAGTCACCCAACTTTGGACCCAGAGACCGACACCCAAACGACCCCTAAAAATTCTAATTTTCGGTATACAAATAGTTCACCCAACTAACTCATAGTAGGAAAAAGAATTTTGAAAAATGATAAAGATTTCATAAAGTAATCGAGTTCTGAAAATTGCCTAATATCGCTATATTTAGAAACTAAGAATCAGTTATTGTTTTTCTGTTTTGCTCAACCAAGTGCCCAACTTTTGATCTAAAAACCAACCATCAAACAACCATGATAAATTATGATTTTTGGTATATAACAAGATCACGTAGCAAACTAATAATAGGAAGAAGAATCATGAAATATAATTAAGATTTCGCTAAGATATCGATCTCTGAAAATCTGCCTTTATCGCTAAGAATAGAAACTTAAATTTCAGTTATTGCTTTTACATTTTCACTCGACCAGTTGCCATGTTTAGACCAAAGTTTTCGACCCTCAAACAATCTTTATAAAATTTAATTTTTGATATTCCTAGAGTTCACCTAGCAGCCTTTACTTAGGAAAAAGAATTAGGAAAAATTATTGAGTTTTCACCAAAATATCAAGTCCCAAAAGTTGCCTTATATCGCTAAACATAGGAAGTTAGATTTCACGATTTTGTTTTTAGTTCTAGTCGACCAACAGCCCAACTTTTGACTATGTTTTCGAACCTCATAAGACCTCTAAAAATTAGAAGGTTTTGGAATACTAAAGTCTAGATAACAAACATATTTTAGAAAGAAAAATTATGAAAAATGATCAAGAGAGTTGAAAGATATTTATGTCCAAATTTTGGTCTATCGCTAAGTATAAAAAACCATTATCAGATTTTATTGAACCATGTGTTTACCTAGTCGACTTTGGCAAAGCTTTTCAAACATCAAACGAATTCCAAAAATTATGAAACTCGACATGTCTAGAGTCGACCTGGCTAACTATTGATAGGAAGAAAGAGTTCGAAAAATGATTAACTATAAGCAAGGTTATTCGAGTCCAAAACTCTACCAAATTATATGTTTCATACAAATCATTTTTAAACTAAAAAGAGTTTATTTGGGCTAGTTTTGTAAATAAATATTATCAAGGGTATTTTCTGTCAATAACAAAGAAAAGGGGTGAAATTGTCATTTCTAAAACTTGAGGGTAGAAACTGTCATTTTCCAAGAGTCCAGGGTGTAAACTGTCATTTGACCAAACATTAGGGATTAAAGAGTAACTTTTCGTAACCAATAATTTTATTTATATTTTTCGACCTAATATCAATGTGAAACGTTTATTTTACTTATGAACCAGCGACCGTAGGATATTATTAACAAACGAAAGATATAATAAAATAAATGAACGGAAACATAAGGACAGATAACTAGACAAAATCCTATTTTGAAGAGACTTCATGTTGTCTTGATCCAAATAATTAATCAACAAACCAAATAACGAAACGAACCCAAACATTGGAAACTTATATATTCAGAATTAGTTACTAAAACTTGACATGACCAACCCAGGTTGCAAGCCGGAGACGTTTATCAACTGTATTTCATTTTGTTTTCCATCCAGATTGCTCAGGTGAGTTTATAGTCCCACCTTTCTTACTTACGTGTTTTCCAAATATGTGGGGAGATACATGCTATTAAACCGAACACAAGTATTTTCCTGATTGTTATTGAACTAGGCTAACTTACGTTATTATTGAGATTGAATTATTTATTTAAAAGACCCTCATATCATGCACCATTGGTCACCTGCTGGGTGAGCGCGAATATGTGAATAGATCTATTGGCCTGACAACCCATTTGTTCTAACCGGATGGATATCTACGTGGTAGCCGGTTAGGCAGATGCATTATATTTGATATCTTTAACTCGGGGGCAAGACCACTCTCATTTCAATCAAGATTGTGGAACCTTGAAACTGTTAACTCATTGCGTGTCATGAGGTTTAGTGCAATATTCCTGAACTACGATATAACTGATTTCTCATATTTCGGCTTGTGTTCAAACTGATTATAATTTTAAACACTATAGATTCACTCAACAATTGTGTTGACTTTTTAAGCATGTTTATCTCAGGTAACTAGGAGTATGGCGATGGCACGAAGTGGCTGTAGACTTTCTTTTTACAAGAGTGTCCACTTTGTTATCATTCAATGAATAATGTAATTTTTATCATGTATTTCTGAACCTCCCTCTGGGACCTATCTTATGTACTCTGATATTAAATAAATGAATGATAACAATTTTTATTTAAAAACGTCTCTTTTCGAGTCGTTTTCTATTCCCATGACTGTGAACCATTAAGTAGCACCCCAAACATATATTCCACTGCGTATCTCGAAAATGGGGGTGTAACACAACGTATGCGTTTTCCCCGGGTCGTGTCCCAACGATGGTCGAATATCGAGTTGTCGTTAACGTTGTCGAATTGTGTGGTGAATGTGTGTCAAAAGAGTGATTGATTGGTGATTTTACACTACGAACAATAAAATATGAAATAAAAAACAACTATTTATGCTAAGAAAACAACTAAGCTAAGCGTATGCACCTAAAAACGAAAATTAGAATTTAAAAACGTACGCGACGAAATTTAAAAACGTAAATAAAAGTGAAATTCAAAAATTTAAAACCTAAAAATGCAAAAATTATTTTCCTATATTAAAACTGATAAAAGAAAATTTTTGGAAAAAGAAAAATATTTTTTTTTTTGACTTTTTAATAATTTTTTAAGAATTAAAAACTAATTAAAACTATTTAAATGATTTAAAAATAGTAAAACAACTTGGAAAAATCTAAAATTTTTTGAGTAATTCTAAAATTACATTCTAAGTCTAGGAAAAATAATTTCAGAAAGTGAATAAGCCTAAATCAGCAAAACAGCCCAATAAGCAGTTTGAAAATAAGCCAAAAATAAGCAAAACCTATCCAAAAATTCTCAAAAGCTTAGGGATCATGCAATGAACTATTTAAAACTTAAATCAACTCAGCAAACTCAAAAAAACAAAAGAAATAAGTAGCTATAATTCTGCACAGCTTATTTTAGGGATAGATTCAACATAGCTTGTGGTCTACTTTGCAGCTAGTAATTAAGCTAATAGAATGCTGATTGATGAAATCCAAAAGTTACTACTGAAAGCCTATATGAAAAGCTATTCTAAAACCAAAGTTGCCCAAAATCCGAACTCATTTGCTCATTCAGATTAGCTCTAAATCAGATGGTCTAAGGGCAAAAAGGGGTGATGCCAGTCTGCACAGGCCTAGGAGGGATATTGCAGACAGAATTTAAGCTACAAAATAAGCTACTAACTGCAAACTAAGCTAAGAATTAAGAAACCACTACTACTAACTTAAAGCAAAACAATTACCAGGTAATAATTACCAGTGAATAATGCTGAATCAGACAAAGTAAAAAGCTAATAGGAAAGAATAATGTGCAGATCAGCACATTCCTTCTGTTGCAGCAGAGGCCTATAATCACCTCAAATTATTTCAAAACTAACTAACTCACTACAAAATCTTAGAATTCCACTTAACAAACTCAAATACACCAAATTATGCTAAAAACTTACATCAAATAAGCTAAGCTTAATGGGAAGCTTAATGAAGGCAGTTATGCATCTACTAAAGCAACTATGGGACAACAACCTCAAAACTCAGCAAAATTACTTAAAACATAATACCAACAGCTTAATTAACCTTAAAGATACTTAATAAAACCTTTTCTATCTGCAATGGAAGAGTAGAACAAGTACTAAGACCAAAATAGAACCAAATCCCAAACTCCCTAGTAACACCTTGCTTTGAAGTTTAAAGTAGAAAAATCACTTTCTAAACTATAAAAATAAACTGCAAATCATTTCAGACTAATTTAAGATAAAAAACAAAAGAAAACAACACCTGTTTAGAACCTGAATAAGCTAGATAAGCAGTTGGCTTATTTAAGCTATTTTGAGAATTTTAAAAGCAATAGGTGAACCAACCAACTAAACCTTATCTAATAAATTTAAAAAGCTGAAAACTGGAAACAACAAGTTGAGAGTTAACTGAATAAGCAGTAACAGAAGAAATGAGCAAATTTGACCAATCTTTTGACTTACATTGAAACTGAAATTTTGAGTACAAAGTGAGAGCTGAATGAGAAATCAACAATAAGCTGTAACTACAATAAGCTAAACATACCTATTCTACCATTACACTAATCCTAACCTAAAATCTAACCTACTCACTAACTAGCTAACATCTCTCTGTGTGAATGAGGAGGGCTATTTATAGCCCTCAGCAGAACCTTCTGGGGTCTCTCATGAAGCAATCCAGTCCATTGATCCTACCCTTGCTCTCCAAGCTTCAATCTCAGCCATTCGATAACTCTGATGAGGTGGCTCCTCCAATCAGCTACACCCACGTGTCCTTTATAGTGTCAGGCCCTTCCAGAATGTCTCAATCATTGGGTAATTAATACTTGTACGAGGTAATTTTAAGGGCAGTGAATTTAGGGTTCTTTAAACAGTAATATTTGGGGGTGGATTTAGGCGCGTATGTGTGTGTGAGGGTTTGACTGGGTATTTAGTTTAGTGATGACCGGGTTGGGGTAAGTGTGATTCGGGTTGGGTATCGGGTTTTAACAAAATGAATTGGGCCGTGGGTTTATCAAAGGTAGGTTGGGTATTATTTTATTTTTGGGTTATTAAATCTGGATATGGATTTTTAAGAGTTTAAGGTTTTAGTGATAAGGTTAAGTTTAGGATTTAAATTGGAATGGGATTAAATTATGAGGGATTATTTCTGCCACATGCTGAAAATATTACCAAGGACCAAATGTGACAACTTATGACTCTTCAAGGGTAAATATGACATTTTGAGTTCATTCATTGATCTTTTGCTTCCCCGGCTTCGGCTTTTATTCACTCTTCCAAATCTCGTGCTCGGTTTCCCGGTATTTGCTTGATTTTTGTCCTTTTCTTCGATATTCATGCCTGCATATGTAAAAACACAAAAACACAATATATTTGGCATTTTGGTCGGGTTTTTGGTCTATTTGGGTCCGGTTTTGGTCAAGAAAAGGTATGTGTTTAAGCACATACCAAAATTCCCCCAGACTAAGATATTGCAATGTCCTCATGCAATGTTATAAGAACACGTTTTTGAAAACCGAAAATTTCCAATCTCTTTTTACTAACTTTGAGAAGTAGCAAAATTTTCAAAAGAGATTAAGAAATCTTAAGTTCTAAAAACTCCCCGATTTTCCTTTTATTCTATTTTTGGATTTTTCTTATTATTCATGCGACGGCTTTTGTTGACAATCATTATCTCACGATAACTTTTAGGGTCTTCGAGCAGGAAACACAACTCATAAAGAAGTGACCATACGGATAAAATTCGTCGTCCTTGATTTTTCACGAGTCCCCAAACTAAGCTTAAAAACAAAATCATTGTCATTTACAAGTTAGATTGCCAACACTACTCATAAAAGCTAATTATGGACTCTTTGTTCCCAAATTCCTATTTTCCTCTATTTATTTTATTTTTGGTGAGAAATGAATTTCTTCAAATTCTCATTTCGATAATTTTTAGTCCGATAAAGATACCTAGTTTAGACGCTAAGTAGTTTCCAAACCTTCCCTTGAAAACCGTTGCATACAAAAATGAGGTCCACATCAAGGTCTCTAATTTAACACGATTTTGAGGATATCCCTTTTATATACGACCGAAACAACTCATCTACGAGTCCAGAGACAGAAGCTTTTATTAGGATACCCCCGGAGTCGAAGTTTGGCATTTTTAACATTATTTAAGCACATTAACATATTTAATCCTTGGCCCTTTATAACAATCACAACATCGGCTGCGAACCGGCAAGATGTGATAGTCTATTATGTCCTTGGAATTTTTCCTCTGCCTTTATTAGAAGTCTACAACATCGGCTGCGAACCGGCAAGATGTAGAAAACTTTTTATGGCTTTGGATTATTATTATTATTCATTATTCATTAATTATTTGCCAAACCCCAAGTCCTACGGCTTTTATAACAATCCCAACATCGGTTGCGAGCCGGCAAGATGGAATAGTCTATTACACCGTAACACTGACAGTACCTTGATGTGTACCCAACTTTCATAAGCAAGAATTCTCTAAGGAAGAAATAAAAACTAATTATCGCCAAAACCAAAATAGCTTTAATTATTCCTAGATTACTATTATTTGAGTGAAACAAGCTTATGGGAACAAAAAGCCACAAATAACTTTGATGAGCTCTAAAGAGATCCAACTACTCCATGTTTAGCAATCTAACTTATAAACAACTCTATCATTTCTCGTTCTTCGCAAATTTAAAATCTTAAATAATAAGATCCGCGAATGCTTAGCCAAATAATCAAGCCATGCATATATAAAGTCAATTATGGGAACTTGCAAACTCTTAAAAATAATTCGCGTTTTCTAGCTCCTTGTGTAAAAAACTAGCACGAGCTTATAGATTATAAATGGTTAAGGGAACAAGCTAGGACTCAACACGTCCGGTCAAGTCAGAATTTTATTCCTACTCTCACCAGCGGAAAGTCAACAAAAATGTCAAAATTTATTATATTTTTGCACAAAAACTTTTAAATTTTTCTCATTTTTCAATTTTTTTTTAATTTTTGGAGGAAAAACGGGGTTGCTTGAGAAAACGGCAAAAATGCAAGGCGAAAATCAAATCGCAAGATTACCCCCCCCCCCCCCAGACTAAAACGAGACATTGTCCTTAATGTCTTAAAGGTAAGGGTTCTCCTACATAAATCTAAGGCCGTTTATTAATTATGCCAAAGATAAATGTAAAACGATAAGATTTTAGGATATTGATAAACAGCGAATGATGAAACTCGAGTGGAGATAAGCAAACCACGAGCACGAGAGTCTTCATCATCGGGCAATCCTGGACACATCACAGAAAACAACGAGACACAAGAAATGGAAGAGGGAAGCCCTCCTCACTCACTTTATTAGAAAATAGATAAGAAGATAGATTGATATGCATGGGGTGCCTCCCATGAAGCGCTTTTTTTTGGTAACTGAGTCACATGAGCTTGACTCGACCCCGAATTTAAATGTCCATGGGGGAGCATGTGGAAAAGATAATCTCCATCGGACTTTCGTTCAAGATATTTGAATAAATACTGAAGCATATGAAAGTTCCACTCCGATGAGATACCCACGGCTTAAAAGAATGAGAGATGCCGGGGTCAAAGATTGTGTCTTCACTCCCGAAGGAGTGAAATAAAGGAGAAATCACTAGATAGGTGAAGAAAGGGAGAAGGATCTTTATCACAATGAAGATCCATTCTTCATCATTAAAGCTCATTGATTCTTTAGCAAAAACCTCGAGAGGGAGGGTCAGGGTGATATCATCGATAAGCAAACTCTTAGGATAGAGTACATCTCCCCCCGGGTCAGGATCTTCCTCAAAATTATAGAAATCATACTCCGGAGGAGGTATGATATGAGTGAGTTCATCAGAGAACTCCTCATGAGGAGATTCAAGAATACGAGGAGAATCTGTGAATTCCGGTATGGGCTCATCAAGATTAGAAAGAAGATCCTCCTCGCCCTCAACGTCCTCTAACACCCTATCAAAAAGAGGATTAACGGCACAAAAAGTGTACTCGTCACTATATTCAAAGAGGGGGTTAGAGAAAATTCCAGAAGTAACCTCAGAAACGTCAAGAGAATCTCCACAAGATTGCAAATCACAATCACCGTCAAATATTTCCTCGGACTCACATGGGATTGGGACGAGATTCTCAACATTGTCTGATTTCGTTGCCAGAATAGTGTCGAGATGTTCGTCCCCCATTTTTAGAGAGTCCTCAGGTTCTTTGGTAGGAAAGACGGGTGCTATTTGACGAAAATTTAACGGAACAAGTCTTTCCTCGTCATCATCGGAATCATCGTCACAGTACATTAAGCTCTTTCGAAATTTAGCTGCTCTTTCCTCGTCAAGTAATTCTTCCATGGACTTCCCGGGAGTATAAGTATAAAGATTAGCTGCTTGCTCTCGATGTCGAACCACAAGTTTTTCAATTTCGCGCATTCCATTTTGATTTGGATAATTGACGGGATTTTGTGGGGGTTGGTAATTGTCAAAACCGGAAGTATTATAGCAAGGATTAGGTTCATAGTAATTTTGACCCCACGGTTGACATTGATAATCATAATGAGGACCCCCACAATTTGTACAAGAAAAGTTCGGTGTATCATTGAAATACGGTTTGTAGGATCGAGTACTTCGAGCTTGATTGAGCTTGGTTAAACGAGAATCTCTGTATGGTATACAAGTGTTTATGCGGAAACTAAACAACAAGTATAATAAAGAAGAAAAGATAATGATCCTCTATGGATCAGACTATGAACTAAGAATTGTGTTATTGACAAATTGTAATCAACAAAGGTACATTAAACTCATGGACGGGATGTTTCTTTTATAATCATAAAAAACCCTAACCCTAACCCGTCTTACAAGAAAACGTGTGAAGAGATAAACGAGATCTCTTCTAAAAATAAATCTAACAAACTTTCTAAACCTACGGATAACAAACAATAATATCCGCAGCAATAAGCACTATCGGCAGAAACAAAACAATACTATCGGCAGGAACCAACCGCAGCAGGAATGTAACACTATCGGCAGGAACCAGCTTCACTATCGGCAGCAATGAGAAATTCTTATTTCTCAGAGATCCTAACAATCCTTCCCTAAACTTGAGGTTGACTAAGTTAACCTGCAAGATTCCAACGTGATAGAGCTTGAACTTCTTAGGCTTGAGGATTGCGACTTAGCAGCAGCAATAAGTAGTAACCAGCAGCAACAGCTAGAACCAACAAGATTCCAACATCTATAGCATCCAGCAGCAACTTCAATAGTTCAGCAGGAATAGGAAATCTTCTTCAAAACATATAAACTGGTCACCATAACATTCACTTGAGCTTGGCTGCTACTATGACAATATGTACATCAAATCACTTAAGTTTCATACTATTCTCATCACATCCAGGTGTGTAAACTCCTGTGAGAGGTGAATCATTGAAAATTAATGGATTTGATGTCTCTTTACCAATAGCCATCACTACTGGAGTAGCCAATATTTAGGTGTGTGAGACCATGGTACATTGATAACCATCTGATTTATTAGCAAATCAGCAACTATAAACGGATTTGACTTGTCTTTACCTGTAGCCGTTTGCTCAGGACTAGTCAATTCTTAGGTTACAGCAAACCTTGGTGAATTGAATACCAAATATGGATACCAAATGTCTTTACCACAAACCATACTTTTGTGGACTAGCCAATTCTTTGGATCCCATAAAGGGTTACATCCATGGCGAATTGAGAACCATTTTCAACTCTCAGAACTGAATCATGGGTGAGTTGAAGTACCCTATAGCTTTGAGCAAGCTATTACAGCTATCAACGGATTTGATAATCACACCAAAGCCGTACCCTCATGGTGAGTCAACTCTTTCTTGTCTGCAAGACATGGTGAGTTGAATACCATTTAAGGTGAAGGTGTAAACACCAACACTGTACCTGCAAGGTGTTGCTCAAAACCAACTTATTATCACACAAAATATACAATTTTTTTTTTTTTTTTAAACTAAAAGAAAAAGAAATCAAAAACAAATCAAAAGAAAAGAAAGAAAATAAGAAAAGAAACCAAAAGAAAGAAAGATAGAAAGATGTACAACAACAACAAGAAACAGCCTCCCCTTAAGCTTCATCCTCCCCTTAAGCTGATGAACCTTTAGCTGCAAGTTGATCCTTGATGAATTTGAACAACTGTTCAGCTGTGGTTAAATCATTTCCAATTATATGCTTGGGAACTCGCACCTTCTGAGTGAGCATTCTCTTCATAAGTCCCTCAGATAAAGGATAAGTGGCATCCACAAACATAGTCAGGAACTTACCAGAGATGAGCTCCACTACATGAACATTGGAAGCAGGATATAGCCTCCAAGAAAATACTCTCCAGGATGATTGATTACCCCACACTAATTTAGCCTTATCACCTTCCAATGAATTCATCAAGACTTGTAAATCTCCCCAAAGCAGTAGGCCAATCCCAGTAGGAGTATGAGTTTGATAGTGATTATCTACTGTCTTATAAAGATGCTCCAAATCTTTCCTCTCTACTTTATTCAAGATCTCCCTCAGAAAAGTAAAGAATTTGACTGTCCCATTAAGAGAAAACCAAACATTGACTTCACCATCAGAAGTAGACCTAATCTCCCAGTGAGCAATATGACCCCAAGAGTGAATGGAATCACCTTCTGAATCACTATCTGAATCAACCCTAATCAAAACTTGATCATTCACTTTAGAAATATCCCTAGAAGAAGAGTGATGAGAGAGACTCTTCTGCCTTATCCTTAGACCATATTGAAAGATAGGAACTGAGATAGATGGTTCAGCAGAAACAGAGACATGAGCAGCAGGAATACCAGTAGAAATAGGACCTTCTTGTGGTGCCTCAGATGCTTCTACATTAGGAATTGGTGAAATGAATGTGGTATCCTGAATACCTTCAGTAGGAATAGAGGAAGATGCACCAGACAATGTCTCTCCAGGCTTCATTCTCTTTACAACATCAGACTCTAAAGATGAAGGCTCTCTTTTCTTACTTTTTAGAATATCTATCTGGACTGAAGAATTTATCCTTGCATAGGTATCAAGGAACAACTTGTAGATTGCAGCATCAGTCCAACCTTTGAAGTCACTGAGCTTGTAGTTAGCTTCATTCTTCAGATATACCTTCTTAAAGTTGACATTATCTTTATTTTTAGGCATCTTAAATCCTGACTTTTGTCTTTCACTGATCCTATGAATCAATTCATTCCAAGAGGATGCTCTATGAGTCTTCAAGATAAATTCCTTGAGCTGATCTGACCTTTCATCTGAATCCAACTCTGAATCTTGAAGAATCATAAACCCATGAGCTCTAATAATCATGTCAGTAGCCAACAAGTATTCAACTTGCTCACTGAACTCTTCTGAAGTAGTCTCAGCTATATCCCTCTCATCTACAGACAATTTCCTTGCAAGCTCCTCATCTTGAGCAACCTGAGCTTGTCTAGCTTCTTCAGCAGCAATTTCCTGTGCATGCACCTTTTCAGCTATCTCTTCATCATTTTGAGTTGCTTCAGGAGGAATGGTGTCACTATCAGCAGCAATGGATGGACAACCAGTAGTATTACCAGGAACCTTAGATTTAGAAGAGACACTACCAACTTCAGCAGGAACACCAGAGACATCAGCAGCAATGGTCCTTGTTCTAGTGAAGGCCTGAGGTTGTGTAGTGATAGTGTGCTCAGAAGAGGTAGGCACTACAGTATGTGCATCATCAAGAGAAACAGAAGCCAGCACATTAAGCCCATCAAATGACATATCATCCTGATCTTCCTCAGACTCAGAAAGTACAACCCTTCTTTTCTTCTGAGGATGTTGAGCTTCCAAAGAGCTGATCCTTTCATTTAGCTTTTGAACAATCTCACCAAAAGTTTCTTTAGTGTCCTTGAGCTCCTTTTCCAAATTTTCCACCTTCTCACTAACAACTCTTTTTGTCTCTTTAAGTTCTGACTACAATGCCTCAATTTTCTTCACAGACCTGTCAAGTAACTGGGACATAGAGGTGAGATCAACAGCATCCTCAGCTCTACCAGCAGGAATGCCTGAGGTATTAGGAGCTTCATTGGATCTAGGTGGAGAATCATTAAATTCCTCCCCTGCATTGGTGTCATAACTAAATGTTTGCCTAGAAGGACTAGGAGAGGAAAGCCTTGAAGAAGAAGGTAAGTCCACAGAAGGTGTTGGCTGGTAAACAGGTGTACCAACTGAGATGGTCTGGTCATTGGGCTCATCAGGGTCATTAGTCTCAGGTGTAGGTGTCACTGGTCTAGGTGATGGTGGTAATGGGTCATCAGCAGCAACAGATGCAGATGCATCAGTAGCAACTGAAGTCCCTTCACAAGCAGCATTGGATGCACTTGCATCAGCTGCATTGGGTGATGGTGGGACACTGACATTGTCAGCAGGATCAGGGTTGTCACCAGGATTGACATTGTTTAACATGGTAGGCAATAAAGGCAAATGTTGGCCTGTAAAATTCATCTTCATCAGGGCAAACATTTTGGGAGTCAACCGATTCACTATCTTAGGGGATGTGTTAATGGTCTGTACACCTAAGATAATCTGAAGAAACCTAGGGTACATCAAAAATCTGTTTTTACCATTAGTGATATTCTCAATCATTCCCTCAAAAATATATTTTGCCCAATTAAATATCCTACCCTGAGATAGACAAACAAGACCAGACGCAATAGGACTTAGACATTGATCCCAACCACCTGTCTTAACACTCATGCACTGTAGTAAAGTATGAATCAAAAATCTCCATTGAGGAGACAACTTATTTTTCAAGAAAGTACAACTACCAGTGATAGGATAACCTATAGCAGCCATACCATCAGTAATATCTTGCCTGGAAAGATCATATTCCCCATGCTCATCAGGAAATTGAAGCTGTACACGAATCAACTCCTCCGTAATGATGACCTCCTTCTCATCAATGGTGGCAACGATCTCGTCCTCCCTTCCCACAATATGTCTGACCTTAGCTGTTGCCCAAAACTGCTTAATCAGTGAATCATACACCGTCACCGGACAGTAAGTGAGCGCATAATGAATAGATAACCCACGAAGAAATGCTAACACTTCATCATAACCAACACTTTTTGAAGATGACTCTAAGTATGCAACCTTGTTATGATCATCCTTGTAGCGAAGTGTTGACATTGTGTTGGATGAATGATCTAGGGTTTGAAATGAGAGAATTAGGGTTTGATAGGATTTTGAGAAATTGAGATGAGAGAAGTGAAATTTTAGGTAGAGTTTCCAAATATATCACTTTAAATTGCTGCAATTCTGCACACGAAACATTGACCAATCGACTTAATGAGGTTTGACCAATCGGCAGCAACACTTGGTCAATCGGCAGCAATAAGAGGTTTGACCAATCGGCAGCAATGAGGTGGTTTGACCAAAGTCAACCTTCCGAATCCAGTCATTAAGAATAAACCTCCATAATTAAAACACAACACCAACCAACAATAAATTCGCATTATTCTCCATCTCATTATATAAGTCTCAAATCAATTAATTTCATTATCACAGACCAAACCAATACTCTTCAAATCAAGCAAGAACATGAGTTCATCTAAAAATCCAATCATCGAAATCTCATCAAATTCTTCCTCCTCTAGTGACTCAGGGTGGAAAAATTACTTTCCCAAAACTGCATCATCTTCTCAAAACAAACGTAAGGCCAAGGTTGAGGAAGATTCATATTCATCTGATCATCTTCCATCTACTCCTTCGTCATTTGAGTACTTTAGCTCTGATGATGAAGAATCATCAGAGTTGAAGTCCTTGACTTATTGTCAGGGTGAATGGGAGACATACCCTCCCAATTTTCCCATTACAGATAAGCTAAGGGAAGAGATGAAGGCAACTGTGGCTCTGCTAACTGAAGAGATGGAAAGGACAACTGCAACCTTCTATAAAGTACCAATACTAAAAGGTAATGCAGATCTTCGAGAAGACTCCAGCCGTGAAAAACCTAACCCTCGAAGTCGAAACAATCGACAACGTGAAAGCCAAGATCCAAGACAAAGAAAGAATCCCATCAGACCAACTCCTAAGCCAAGCCATCCAACACCACCAACAAGCCACTCTACTCCACAGCCAAGTCAACCAACTGCAAGGTTACGCCCTAGAACACATCAGAGACAAGCTACCTCAAGCTCTTCAATTCCAGCTTCTGAACCAAGACAGCCACTCCCAGTGGTGTTGGCACTACCAGCCCCTCATGTGTATGAAGAAATAAGTCGACAGAGAGGAAGGAGGTCCATGCCTGATTATATAGGTAAGGGTAAAGGGAAGATGGAATAGGTGGTAGGGTTTAGGTTGATTGATGTTTGAAGGTTGGAATGATGTTTAACTGATGTTGATAAGTAGCTTTTGTAACTTGAACTGAATGTACTTATCTTTCTGATGATGAATGAAAATTACTGTCTTTAGTTTTAAATCCAAGCATTAAGAAGCTGCAAAACAAAGTTAACTAACAAAAGACACTAAAAACCTGCAAAACAAAATTAGAGAAACACAAAACATAAAAATAAATGAAAAACAAGACAACATAACAAGCATTAGCCTCCCCTTAGGCTAATGCCTCCCCACAAAACCAGCAAACAAGATTACAACAACATGATTAGTCAAACTTGACAATTACCAAGGATACCATGGAGAATAAGCCATCCCCCTTCCAAAGATTTGATTATAATAGGCAGGCCTGAAATCCCTCTGAAAATATGAAGAGGTACCAGCAGAAATGGTTCCCTGAATATCAGCAGGAATAGAGGTACCAGCAGGAACAGGTCTATCAGCAGGAAAGGGAGCCCTATAAAAGTTCATTCCTGCTGCTTGTGGAACATATTGTGGTATTTGTTTAACATTTTTCCACAATGATCTGGTCTGTTGTTGCCCACCATTCATTCTTTTCTCATGATAATCACAGTCTTTAATGAGATGATATTTACTACCACACACAAAACATGACTTCTTCCTAATAGCCTTGTTCTTACTAAAACTTTTCTTAACATAGACAACATTATCACTAGAGGAACTAGAGACACATTTGTTTTTAAACGAATTAATTGACCTGTTGTCTGAAAAGGCTAATTTAGAAGTAGTTTTATCATTACTTGAACCTGAGGGCTCATGATGTTTGGGTGTGGTTGACTTTTCACTTGAGTCACATGAAACAAAGTCTTTAGACTCTGCTTCTGAGGACTTGTCACTTGTGGAACAAGAGACACAGTCATTAGATTCAGGTAAGTCTCTGGACTTTTTACCATAAACCATTTGTGACTCATCTGAATCAATGTCAGAGAGAGAGTGGACAGGGGTAGGCATAAAAACTCCTCTTATAGGTGGAGGAACAGCATTCATTCCACCTTTTTTGACAAACTTAACCAGAATTTTATAGTCTACAGGTTCAGGGTTAAAAACACTATACTCATTAGGGTCATAGACTTGATCTTGCCCTATGTAGTCACCAAACCCTAAACCACGTTTAGTTCTTACAGACATAGAACTATCAACTAACTTGTTTAGGTTTTTAGATGAATCTTTCCATTTATCAAACCTAGCCAAGGTATTGTCTAGCTTAGTCTGCACATCCTGTTTTTCTAACACCATCTTAGCTTTTTGAGACTCAGAATGTTTAAGCTCATTAGTGGTGTTTTTCAAGTCCCTCTCTAAAACCCTTATCTTTTCCTCATAAGCTAACTGATTCTTTTGAAACCAAACCTTTTGTTTTTCTAAGGTTTTAACTGCATTATCATAAGCTTGAACCTTAATAAAGTATTCATTATACTTAGATTTCATATCATCATATTCTTTATTAAGAGTTGAGTACAATTCTTGACAAGCAGGATTACATCTTTGTACCTGTGATGGGAATCCCAATAGAGCATATTCTTTCAAATTTTCTTTTACTTGATAGGATTCATCCTTTTCAGTCAGCATTTCCATAGGCTTATTATGGAACAAACTCCTAATCTTCATTACGCACATTTCAAATCTATCACCTGATAGCGACATTGTGAAAAGAATCAAGAGAGACAATTCAACAATGTTTCCTTCTTTATCAGATATCCTCACCAGGCTCTGATACCACTTGTAGGATCGAGTACTTCGAGCTTGATTGAGCTTGGTTAAACGAGAATCTCTGTATGGTATACAAGTGTTTATGCGGAAACTAAACAACAAGTATAATAAAGAAGAAAAGACAATGATCCTCTATGGATCAGACTATGAACTAAGAATTGTGTTATTGACAAATTGTAATCAACAAAGGTACATTAAACTCATGGACGGGATGTTTCTTTTATAATCATAAGAAACCCTAACCCTAACCCGTCTTACAAGAAAACGTGTGAAGAGATAAACGAGATCTCTTCTAAAAATAAATCTAACAAACTTTCTAAACCTACGGATAACAAACAATAATATCCGCAGCAACAAGCACTATCGGCAGAAACAAAACAATACTATCGGCAGGAACCAACCGCAGCAGGAATGTAACACTATCGGCAGGAACCAGCTTCACTATCGGCAGCAATGAGAAATTCTTATTTCTCAGAGATCCTAACACGGTTCTTGCTCATAAAAGTTTTGAGGAGGGTGATTGAAATTGTTTTGAGGATAATTGGAAATGTTCGGATTAAAATCATAATTGTATAAATTTTCGGCTTCCGAAGCACAAAACGAACAAAATCCATTGATCAAATTTCTACCACACCTCTCGCAAGTACACCATTGACAATAAGACGATGTCGGATCAAACGAATCTCCACACCCATCGCAATAACGTTGATCGAACGAAGATACATCGGGCTGTGGTGGGTAGTTGTAAGAATTTGAAGAGTCGTTGAATGAATTCGGATTTGGATCATAATCAACTGAATTCCTTGAACCACAAAACAAATAACTTCCGTTTCGAATATCATTTCCGCACCCTTCGCACGTACACCATCGACACGGTAATCCATAAAGCGGTTCTCCACAACCGACGCACGGGATAACCGATTCCATCAGAATTAAAAATATAGAGGATTAAGAAGATAAGAATTAAACATTTAAGAGGATTAAAGAAGAATATTTTTGGGTTTTTAAGTTTAAAAACATAACAAAAGAAAAATGGAAAATAATTTTGAAGAGAAAATCTTTTTGGATTTTTAATTAAGGAAAAAGTAGAATTATTATCTTTTTGGTGATCGTTAATCAACCGTACTCGTTTCTTTCAAAACTACGCGCAGCGTGGCGGAAGAGAAGAATGGATCTCTTTTTGGTCTGCAATTTAATGTCAAGACCTCCTTAAACCCCGTGTATAGGTTGTAGTAAAGAAATAATCCGAGAAGCGTTTAACTTCACGATCTCTTTTGTTGTTAATTCGAAATGGTTTACAACGCCCTCTCGAGAGCGAGGATTTATTATTAATGGTGAAAACACTTTAAGAAAAGTTTTTTTTTTTTTAATTATTTTCTTTTTGTATTTTTATTTTTTTATGAAAACAAAAACTTCCAAGGAAGGGTCTTCAAAACACGATTCTACGTCGAAACTCCAACTCTTTTCACCAATCGATCTCTTTTGATTTGTCATTTTAAGTATATATTTTTCCGAAGGAAAAGGCAACGTATGCGTTTTCCCCGGGTCGTGTCCCAACGAAGGTCGAATATCGAGTTGTCGTTAACGTTGTCGAATTGTGTGGTGAATGTGTGTGAAAAGAGTGATTGATTGGTGATTTTACACTACGAACAATAAAATATGAAATAAAAAACAACTATTTATGCTAAGAAAACAACTAAGCTAAGCATACGCACCTAAAAACGAAAATTAGAATTTAAAAACATACGCGACGAAATTTAAAAACGTAAATAAAAGTGAAATTCAAAAATTTAAAACCTAAAAATGCAAAAATAATTTTCGTATATTAAAACTGATAAAAGAAAATTTTTGGAAAAAGAAATTTTTTTTTTTTTCACTTTTTAATAATTTTTTATGAATTAAAAACTAATTAAAACTATTTAAATGATTTAAAAATAGTAAAACAACTTGGAAAAATCTGAAAATTTTTGAGTAATTCTAAAATTACATTCTAAGTCTAGGAAAAATAATTTCAGAAAGTGAATAAGCCTAAATCAGCAAAACAGCCCAATAAGCAGTTTGAAAATAAGCCAAAAATAAGCAAAACCTATCCAAAAATTCTCAAAAGCTTAGGGATCATGCAATGAACTATTTAAAACTTAAATCAACTCAGCAAACTCAAAAAAACCAAAGAAATAAGTAGCTATAATTCTGCACAGCTTATTTTAGGGATAGATTCAACATAGCTTGTGGTCTACTTTGCAGCTAGTAATTAAGCTAATAGAATGCTGATTGATGAAATCCAAAAGTTACTACTGAAAGCCTATATGAAAAGCTATTCTAAAACCAAAGTTGCCCAAAATCTGAGCTCATTTGCTCATTCAGATTAGCTCTAAATCAGATGGTCTAAGGGCAAAAAGGGGTGATGCCAGTCTGCACAGGCCTAGGAGGGATATTGCAGACAGAATTTAAGCTAAAAAATAAGCTACTAACTGCAAACTAAGCTAAGAATTAAGAAACCACTACTACTAACTTAAAGCAAAACAATTACCAGTGAATAATGCTGAATCAGACAAAGTAAAAAGCTAATAGGAAAGAATAATGTGCAGATCAGCACATTCCTTCTGTTGCAGCAGAGGCCTATAATCACCTCAAATTATTTCAAAACTAACTAACTCACTACAAAATCTTAGAATTCCACTTAACAAACTCAAATACACCAAATTATGCTAAAAACTTACATCAAATAAGCTAAGCTTAATGGGAAGCTTAATGAAGGCAGTTATGCATCTACTAAAGCAACTATGGGACAACAACCTCAAAACTCAGCAAAATTACTTAAAACATAATACCAACAGCTTAATTAACCTTAAAGATACTTAATAAAACCTTTTGTATCTGCAATGGAACTGTAGAACAAGTACTAAGACCAAAACAGAACCAAATCCCAAACTCCCTAGTAACACCTTGCTTTGAAGTTTAAAGTAGAAAAATCATTTTCTAAACTATAAAAATAAACTGCAAATCATTTCAGACTAATTTAAGATAAAAAACGAAAGAAAACAACACCTGTTTAGAACCTGAATAAGCTAGATAAGCAGTTGGCTTATTTAAGCTATTTTGAGAATTTTAAAAGCAATAGGTGAACCAACCATCTAAACCTTATCTAATAAATTTAAAAAGCTGAAAAATGGAAACAACAAGTTGAGAGTTAACTGAATAAGCAGTAACAGAAGAAATGAGCAAATTTGACCAATCTTTTGACTTACATTGAAATTGAAATTTTGAGTACAAAGTGAGAGCTGAATGAGAAATCAACAATAAGCTGTAACTACAATAAGCTAAACATACCTATTCTACCATTACACTAATCCTAACCTAAAATCTAACCTACTCACTAACTAGCTAACATCTCTCTGTGTGAATGAGGAGGGCTATTTATAGCCCTCAGCAGAACCTTCTGGGGTCTCTCATGAAGCAATCCAGTCCATTGATCCTACCCTTGCTCTCCAAGCTTCAATCTCAGCCGTTCGATCACTCTGATGAGGTGGCTCCTCCAATCAGCTACACCCACGTGTCCTTTATAGTGTCAGGCCCTTCTAGAATGTCCCAATCATTGGGTAATTAATACTTGTACGAGGTAATTTTAAGGGCAGTGAATTTAGGGTTCTTTAAACAGTAATATTTGGGGGTGGATTTAGGCGCGTATGTGTGTGTGAGGGTTTGACTGGGTATTTAGTTTAGTGATGACCGGGTTGGGGTAAGTGTGATTCGGGTTGGGTATCGGGTTTTAACAAAATGAATTGGGCCGTGGGTTTATCTAAGGTGGGTTGGGTATTATTTTATTTTTGGGTTATTAAATGTGGATATGGATTTTTAAGAGTTTAAGGTTTTAGTGATAAGGTTAAGTTTAGGATTTAAATTGGAATGGGATTAAATTATGAGGGATTATTTCTGCCACATGCTGAAAATATTACCAAGGACCAAATGTGACAACTTATGACACTTCAAGGGTAAATATGACATTTTGAGTTCATTCATTGATCTTTTGCTTCCCCGGCTTCGGCTTTTATTCACTCTTCCAAATCTCGTGCTCGGTTTCCCGATATTTGCTTGATTTTTGTCCTTTTCTTCGATATCCGTGCCTGCATATGTAAAAACACAAAAACACAATATATTTGGCATTTTGGTCGGGTTTTTGGTCTATTTGGGACCGGTTTTGGTCAAGAAAAGGTATGTGTTTAAGCACATACCAGCCGCCTAGCAAAATTAAGGGGGCCGCCCAAGCCAACCGTTGCCCAGTTTTGTCTTTTTGTGGGGAAGGTTTTTCTAGAACATTTTACTGATTTTGGTTAAAAATTTGAATTCATAAATTTATAATGAATTAAACCTTTTTATTTATTACCAAAAATGTTTTTCTAAAAGATATAAAATGTTTTTGACATTTTATAAAAAATCTAGTTATTAAGAAAATGTTCCTTTGATCATATAATGCATTAAGCATTAGTTCATTCATACCTTAAGTGATTTTAGTTGTAGAAGTAAATATTTACAACTAAGTACTTGTTTATTTTATAAGTTTATGTTTTAATGAGTTTACATTTTGTGATCATCAAAACATTGAGATATGAATAAATATTGATAATGTTTTTAGGCATTATTTATGTCAACAATCTCCCCCTTTTTGATGATTACAAAACTAAAACTCATTAAATCCAAAAAGTTATTTTTGGACAAGTATTTAGTGAGTTTATATTCACTTCTCCCCCTTTTTGTAGCATCAAAAAGGTTGAGCCGACAAGTTTTAGAGACAAAATTTGTGGGAACGAGAACTCCCCCTTGATGTGTGCTCCCCCTCGTTTAAGGGCACCAAGGAATCGATATATGGAATACTTGCAAGAAAAATATTAGAAGCACAAGCATATATATAGCAAAAATAAGCATGCATATAAAGACATTCATTAAAAATGTTGTGTATCAATACACAACCATCCAAGATTATATTCAATCCTACATTAGCTAGTAAGTAATGCAATCTACATAATCATTCTAGGAGTCACTACTAGAAAAAGGGCTATTCTTGACTCCAAATACAAGTCAAGAAGAGGCTTTATGACGCGCAAATGCGAGTCAAGGATGGACCCATCATAAAGCTTCATGACTCGCATTTGTGCGTCATCCCTCTATGACGCGCAATTATGACCCACGTTTTATGACTCTCCTTTTTGCGTGTCATAACCTATTTTTTTTTTAATTATGACCCACGTTTTATGACTCCTTTTTGCGTGTCATAACCTATTATTTTTTTTTTTTTTTAAATTAATTTTTTCCAGTTCCTAATTTTCTATTAAATGACAATTAAAAACCTGCTAATACAAAATTAAAAACACAAATATCAAAATAACGCATTTCATATATATATATATATATTATATATATATATATAATATATATATATATATATAATACAAAACAATGAGGTTAATTAAGTACTAATTCACGATAAGTCACAAGTTAATTAACGACAAAAATTACATATCGATAGTAATTCACAAGTTAGTTTGACAGCTTCCACATCGACCACTGAGTATACAACAAGACTACCCGAGTCATCCGTGCAGCTCTCCTGAAGCAGTAGTTCGACATTTTGGGACGAGTTGCTAGCCACCTGTTCCCAAAACTGGGCAGTTAACTAATTAGTAAAAACCAACTAGGACTAGAAGCTTAAAGGGCAGATTAAGCTATGAATAAGCTGGAGGCAACTAAAAATTAATTAGGCAGATTGAGATAAGCTAGATAGAGACTAAATAAGCCACAAAAAAGGGCAAATAAGCACTGAATTCCACTCTATAGGACTGCTGAAACAGTCTGCAAATATGCCAGGGTGCAGGGCAACTTCAGCTTATTTGAAGGCTGTGAAAAGCTGTAATAAGCTAAACTGAAATCCTGAAAAAAATTACTATTAATAGATATAATTTGAGTGACTCTAATAATCCACAATATCAGCTCCTAACATCTAAGTTTGAGGCAACTAAAAATCCTAGATCAGGCTGCAAAAAACTGGAAATGTAACTAATATGCAGTCTGCATCATGCAGACTTGACTTTAAAATTACCTAGGCCTAAGGAAATGTATTGCAAACTAAATATGGGTGAAAATGAACCTGAAAAGTGCTGAATTAGAGTCCAAAATCAGTTCAGCTTATAAGGAGCTTATGAGGACAGTTTAACCTGTGATTCCAACTCTCAACTCCAACCTGCACTAAGAACTCAAAACAACCAGATTGTCAATGAAAACTGCTTATATAAGCTGTTAAAGGTTAAATCAAAGCCAACTGAATTGCAAATGAACAGTTAAATTTGAATTTGACCTTGTTTGACTAATTAGCCAAACAACCCTTTAATTGACTGAATTTGAAAGTAACACTATAAATTACTGAGATAACTTATATTCCTACCTATTAATATCTAAATAACTTAAAGAAACTGAGAAAAGCATAGTACCAATTAAATTAAACCCCAATAAGCTAATGACCAAAATTTGACAATAATTCACAGTCAAGTACCTGGCGGAAATAATGCTCAACTTCTCTTTTCATCGCAGCCATTTCCACTCTCATTTTTTGAACTTCAGCCTGCAATCATACATTGGGTCTTCATTTTAGAAAATACTTAAACATAAAATAATCATACTTAACAAAGAAAGCTTTCGCTATTGTGTTGTGTCCTAGGAAGATGCCAGGTATACTTGCCTCTAAAAAAGATAGCATTCTCTCAGCGTCTCTTTGGCCTTCACGTGCACGTTCTACTTCTTCTTGCCAAGCCTGCGTCTAGACATACAGAACATGATCTTAACATCTATTTAGATTACATTTACAAAGTTTATATGATGCATTAGTTTGTAACAACTATGAATATGCAATGATTATCAATCTCCAATCCACAAAAACTATGAATGTACAACATACCTAATAATAATAAACCAATCTCCAATCCACAAAAACTAGTTATAAAAAAGATATATAACTTGAAACACCATCATCATTTTAGCGAAAACAGAAACATCATAACTACATACAAATATTCCTAGTCGTTTTTTTTATCTAGTTCTAAATACTGAAACACAACATGCATATAAATTTTATAAAAGCTATAAATATATACCTTGAGGTACCGTTATCAGGATTGTGACTAATAACAACTAACTACATACTCTCGGCCGGCTAATCCTAACGGCTCGAGACCTCTAATTCACTTCCAATAAGTCTCAACTTGCAAAAACAACAAAACCACAACGATATCAACACCAACCACAATCAATAACCTCATGGCCGAGACCCTAGTGGTCTCGGTATCAACATATCACGAAAATCAAGAAAAGAGCAAGGAAATAACCTCATGGCCGAGCCCTGTGATTGGTCCATACGAGCACCCTGATAAGACTGAGGCAAGTAAAACTTTTCCAAAACAATATACGTCGTATGCACAAATAGGAGGTGCTGATCCTGTTTGTTCCAAAATATAACCAAATACACAAGTTTACACACAGCATATCAGCAATACTCAGATACAAACAAAATACAGAGGAAGCGGAGAGTAATACAAATATAAATGATATAAAATGTTCACGTACCAGAAGGAGGTGGTTCTGAGTTCCTGCATATCCACGAAGTATAAAAATCGTATAAGTATGTTGTATGAGGAAGATAATTGTGCTAATAGTAACCATAACAAAGAAGTGTTTTGGTTATTAATGTTTTTGCAAGATAATTTAACACAAACTAATAGGCACGTGAAATTTTCTACATAGCGCTCAGCACTTTAAGCAAGTTAGCATTCATAGTACGAAAATCAATTAAGCAGTTGTCAATGATAACAGAATGTTGAATTCAGTTTGGTGTAACATTGCAATTTTTACGGGACAGAAAAACAAAAATGATTCTTACGATGAAATCCTTAGCAGCCTTGATATAGCGTTCTGATTGTTATCCACTCCTTGAGCACAAACATCACTCAAGCTTCCAAGCCGTACATCATATTTATCATCAAGCAGGATACTGCTTGCTTGAATATCTCTATAATGTTTAAAATAAATAAATTTCCCAAAGTCTCCACAACCAGCAAAAAGCTAATGATTTTTTATAGTAAACATGTCTAAAATTAGTAACTGAAAATACAGTTTATATATACCGATGGACAAGAGGAGGATTGCATTCATGGTGCAAGTACGCCAACGCTTCAGCAGCTCCTATAGCAATTTTTAGAAAAGTGTTTCTGCCATCAAATATATATAAGGCAAAAATATCTAGTGAAGCATGACCAGAAATGTAAACATCAAAACTAATGCAGAAAAAAACATACCCGTTTGCTACTAATGGCGTCAAGTGTATCATGACCAGAAATGGCTTGAAGAAGAATGCCAGCATCAGCAACCATTGTGCCAAAGCACCCAATAACATCCAGTGAAGATGCATACACCATCAGCCCATATCGTGAGACACGGCCATATGTCGGCTTTAATCCTACAACACCACAAAAAGACGCCGGTTGTCTTACACTTCCACCAGTATCACTCCCCAATGATACTACACACTGCCTAGCGGAAACAGCTACAGCTGAGCCTCCTGATGACCCCCCTGGTACACATTCAAGGTCCCATGGATTTGCTGTAACCTAATGAGTAGTAAAACGCATTCACTAAACCAACTCTCAGGTCAACAAAGCTAGACCCTTATTATTAACTAGTATCACATATGACATAACACCTATATTAAGAATTTAACCAGAATCCGCATTACATTCTCGGAAAACCAACTATTATTTCCTAACGAAACCATAGACTCTTCTACAATTTCACCAGTAAAATCCGAAACCAAAACATAAACTCTTCTAATATCTTATTAATAACATTCAAGATTTTCCGACGAAACTAAAACTCAAACAGAAAAAAATTAAATTAAACCACAATCATCAAAAAGTAGCACATAACACATTTACGCCCAAAAAAACACATTTCAGTAAAAGATAAAATAATACCTGTATCAAGATTCAAAGCCTTCATATTCTCCGTTAGGGTTTCCACTTCTTTCAATTTATCTGAAGAAAAAAACACAGCAATTAAACATCAATTACACAAAATATATATAAAATCAAAACCCTAAATAAGCAAATAACGATCAGGAATTGAATATACCTTCCATGAATTGGTGAAATTAGAGATCGGGGCGGTGCGAATACACGATACTTGATGGATCGATAACGAAAAAGATGTATGTGTGTGGTGTTGATTGTTTTTTGTGTGGTGTTGAATCACGGTGCGAATACACGATACGCGTTGTGGTGCTAGAGTGACGGTGAGGTGGTGTTTGAGCGCGTGAGTCACGTCAAATGGAAGGGGAGATGGTGGTGAGTGTTTTGGTGGTGGTAGTGTGCTTGTTCGGGTGGCAGTGATGGTGTCTTGGGTGGTGGCAGTTGGCGGCGCAGAGAAGAGAGAAAGAGAGTATGTGAGTTTAAGTGATAATGAAGAAGAGAAGATGATAGGTAGGGTTTTATTAGTTGTAGGGACTTGAGAGCGGGAAGTGTTTTTGGCCAAAAATTAAACAATCAGATGCTAAAAAAAACATAGATGACCCCTGTTTATGACGAAGCAAAATGAGCGTCATCTAGCAGGTTAAATTTTAACTGATTATGACCCATATGTTATGACGCTTCTGAAAATAAGTCATCCCCAATAGAAAATTTACTCGTCATGACTCTTAATTTATGACTTTGCTCTTTGCGCGTCATCTTGTAGCGTGCGTCATAAAATGCGAGTCAAGGATAGACCTTTTTCTAGTAGTGAGTACATGATCTTCCATGGGGCTTGCACACAAAATGGTTTGAAAAATTATTTTTGATTAAGCATTGCATATGCTTAATTTGGTGAGAATGAAGGTGGTGGTGGTGTAGTGGGTGAAAATGGTGGAGGTTGTAGTGGAGGTTGGTTGTTAAGCATGTGTTCAAGGGATGAAAACATGTAGTGTATCTCATCTCTAAGACCAAAGATGATGGTTCGATTGTGGATGCAACAAATGCAATTGTCTCCATGGGCTTCAAGTAAAGCCCAAGGGATGGGAAAACATGGTGGTAGTATTGGTGATGATGAGAAATGAGCATCAAGAGGTGTTATTGGTGATATGGAAATGACAAGTTGGGTGAATGGTGGTTCTTGAGTAGGAGGTGGAGTTGATGCTCTTGATGGTGGTGATGATAGATGTGAGTTGATGTAGTTATTGATGGATGAAGTGGAAGGTATGGATGAATATGATGTGCCATGAGTGGAGGGTGTTTTTGATGGTGCATTTGGTGCACTTGGGGATCAACATTGAGGTGGTGGTGATGGAGTTTTGGTGTCTTAGAGATGATTTTGGTGATAGCATGGTGAATGAAAATGGATGTTTGATGGAGGTGATGGTTGATTTAGGTAAGGTTTGGAGGTTTTGTGGTAAAATTCCAATACCATTTCATCCTTTAAGAGAGCTGGGGCTAGATAAAAGGGGTCGCAAGATGCAAAAGAAAACAGTAAATTTTACTGCCTAGATGGCCGGTCCCCTTAATTGTAGGCCGGACCCCTTAAAATTAAGGGGACCGCCTAGGGAATTAAGGGGGCCGCCCATCTGGTGTTTTCTCAGGCGACCAAATTTGATAAATTTCCAGAAAAGGGTCATTTTTAGGGTGTTTTTGCAGCAAGCTCCATTCTCATCATGTACATCAAGAATGATTAAATAGTGGCATAAATATGTTAAATACGCATGCATACATTTAAAACATATTATGGAATAAGCATGTTATTAATCATCTATCATGTATATATATCATGATATCAAGTATACAAGCAATAAGCATAACAATCATATATTAAAGACAAGAAGTAAAGCATTCATTAGTTGAAAATAATTATGTTAAAAACATAATTATTGATACAACACATATTTTGCTTATAGCATACAATAAGCAGAAAATTTTAAATTGCCTAAGAGATCCATTTGACTTGCTTGAGACATGAAAAACTTGAATTATTTTGGATGGATGATGGTAAAGAAGAGGTAAAAATGTTGGATTAATAGGGTTGTAAGTTTGGGTGTATGGATGTTGGAGAGAGTGTTGATGGAGGAATTAGAGTTGGAGAGCTTGGACTTGACCATGTTGAATGAGGGTTTTGATGTTGTTCAAGTGGTGGTGTTGGATTAGATCTAGTGAGAAGATACTCAATCCAAGTGAGACGCTCATTTAAGGCGATGGTTTGATTTTGGAGAAAAATGCAACAAGGACAATTGTTGACATGTTTCTCAATTTGACTCAAGTGATGTGGTGATGATGGTAATGATGGTGAGATGGATGGTGATGGGTCTAAGTTGCTTTGAGCAAGGTGCAAAGCAAGGAGAGCATTAAGCTCATGGGCTTCCTTGAGTTCTTCAATGAACTTCAAGTGTTGAGTGGAAGGTGATGATGATGGAGTGTGGTTGTTATTTGGTGGAAGTGGTGGTGACACTCTTGGTGGTGGAGACATTTGTGAACTTGGGTAATTATGAGTGAATGAAGGTGGACATATGGATGATTTGTTATGTGTGTGAAAGGGTTCATTAGGATGAGGTTTAGGTGTTGGTTGAGTTTGAACAACATCATTTGTTGGGTTATGGCAAATGTCAAGCTTCCTCCTCCAAATGGGCCTCACTGAGATTTTAGCAACTCTTGAAGGCTTGGATCTTGGGTGGTTAGATGATGACATGTTTGGATGGATGATATGGATAAGCATTTATGATGGAGTTGGGTATTTATGGTGTAGTGATGATGTGATTGTGGAAGGTAAATTTTGGTGGGTGGTTTGTGACAAAATGTGTTTGTGAATTTTAGGAAGTATAGGATAAAATGGGTTTTTGGCATAAATTTGTAGAAAAGGTTGTGTTTTTGGGTTTAGTTTCAAGCAAGTCCAACTTCTTTTGAGGCAATTTAGGATTTAATAACTCATGTATGCTAAGCATATTAAGCAATTTTATCTAGCATGCAATCTACTCATTTACCAAGTAATATATATATTTGTAAATCTATATATATATATATATATATATATTTATATATATATATTATTATATATCTATATATATATATATTATATATATATATATATATATATATAGGGAAACAATGCATAACACCAAGTAATTCGTAGAATCATTTCTAGGAAGATTAATAAGCTAGTTGATTAATCCTAATGAGTATCTATGTGGAAGGGAATGGGGAGTTGTGATAGAATGGACTTCTAGACTTGTACCAAGTGAGATCTTAGTGAATAAATCATAGTTTTAAAAAGGATGTTTTTAGCATTATTCAACAATGTTTGAAAGTAGGTTTTATGTGGATGTGAAAAATATATTAATGAAATAGTATTGGCTTTATTTCAAAATGTTTTTATGAGGAAAGAAAACATATTTTTCCAATCTTTGGTTTTTGATAAACACGTAATTATGGACACAAGTTTGGAAGAAAGGTAGGATGGTGAAATATGTTTAATAGAAAGGTGTCATAATCTTTTGAAAAATCATTTTTCCAAAATGTGAAGTTTTTGCAAATTTAAAAACAAGTCCCATTAATTATAGGTTTAAAAATAGTGGTTTATAAAAGATCTCATGCTCAAGGGTATTGGTTAAGTCTATTATCACATGCTACCTCTTTCTACATATCCTATGGCATTTAAGCATGTATTATGACTAAATACAAAAATAAATCATATTAGAGTAGTTAGAGAAAAACAAAAGCTATTATAATGACAATGCATTCAACAACTAAACAAATAATTACGAAGGCATGCAGTCAAATCACATAGGAGCAAGTAAACATCTAGAAATTTAATATATGCAAGATGACATACATCTAGGAATGAAAAGCTCTAGTGAAAAGCAAAGTTCATAACAGTAAACTATCGTTAGGTATATTTATGAAGAATAATGCATTCAAGTTGGAGAATGAGTATGAGACTATTACTAGTGGTGCTCAATTCAGGCTAAACACGACCGTTTTTACAGGTTACACACACCCAACTTCTCACATAGAAGCAATTCAACCGTTAGGTCAAATTGAGTTTCTATTCAATAGATTCTCCAGTAGTCATTCTCTTTTTAGAAGAAATTAAGTTCCTAAATTTACCTATCGAAGAGTACCAAATATGAAGATTGCTTGGTTTACTAATACTTAGGGGGGCTAACTAAAGGGTTTCTAGTTCATTAAACCACAGAACGAATATAACTAATGTGTAAAGGCAAAGCAACCTATCAGACTAAGCGTATCCTAAGGCATTAATAAGATTATATGCATGAAGTAATTACTTATGAAATTTAAAAAGAGAGCTTACCTCACGTCCTAGCTTTTCTTCGTAATGTCTCAGATGATGATCGACGTGTGAATGATAGGTGAGTCGAATGATGATCTTCTCCTTCATCTGTGTCACTCTATGATTTTAGATTGAGTTCACTTTGGAGTTGATTCATGTAGTCTTCGTCGTTAACACCTTCATTAACAACATTTGAACTAGTAGCACATGTATCTATTTTATCTAAATGTTTATCTATTAAATTTTCTAAGATAACTAATTCATGTACAAGATCAAAATCCTCATCTTTGGCTTGACATTTTTATTGATGAAAGTTTAAGAAATTTTTCCAAATATCATTTGCCGTTTTACAGAAGAATATTCTTTCATATTCAACTTTTGGCAAGGTTTTATAAATAATTATTTTAGCTTTATTATTTATGTCATTCTTTGTTTTCAAATGCTCAATTTGACTTTCAAAATCCGTTTTTGTTTGACTTTCAAAATCCATTTTTGTTTGACTCTCAAAATCCGTTTTTGTTTGACTTTCAAAATATGTTTTTGTTTGACTTTCAAAATCACCAATCGAAATGACATGCCAAAGATTTAGATCAATTGATTTCACATAAGTTTCAAATTTATTTTTCCATTCAAGAAAAGTATAGTTTTCAAATAGTGGTGGTTTTAGCAAAGATTCCCCTTCTAGATAATTTTCGAATTCCATAGAACGATTCAAGTTTTAAAATACAGTATATTTTAAAGATCTTGATTGACGTGTCTTGATACCAATTGTGAAAAACTAGAAGGGGGGGTTGAATAGTCTTACGTCTTTTTAATTTTATTATGAAAACTTTGTTTTCTTTTAAAACCTTAGATTTGAGTTTATATGAAAAATTATACTTGAACAATATTATTAATTATATGTGTATCCTTTTAGATTTGTTATAAAAGTTTTCTTTTCATTAATGGAGTTTTAAATTGATCTTTATGTGAAATCAACTTCTAATTAATACTAACAGTTATATATGCCTATATGTATGAAAGTAATGACGATATAAAGAAATAAGTAAGAGATGGAAAGATCAAACCGAGACACGAGGGATTTATAGTGGTTCGGCCACAAGGACACCTTCCTTGCCCTACTCCACTCCCCGAGCACACCTTGCTCGAGAGTTTTCTTCACTACTTCAACAAGCTCCCTTATGGCGGAGAAAACCTTACACAACTTTGGCTTACACCGGTTTAACGACACAAAGCTAAATGTCGAATTCTAATAGTAGCTAGAACCAATCTCACAACTTCACAACACAACTTCTTCACGACTTAATTCACAACGGCTTCACGACTTGAATTCCAGGACTTCACGACTTCAACACGACCGCTTCACAACTTCTATGCTACGGCTTCACGACTTCAACACTAGGACTTCACGACTAGGACTTCACAACTTAACACGACCGCTTCACAACTTCTAAGCTACGACTTCATGACTTCTACATGATGACTTCACAACTTCCAAGCTATTGCTTCACGACTTCTACATGACGACTTCACAACTTCCAAGCTATGGCTTCACGACTTCTAGATGACGACTTCACAACTTCCAAGCTACGGCTTCATGACTTCTACACCGCGACTTCACAACTTCTACACCATGGCTTTACAACTTCTACATGACTTCTTTACACCACAACTACTTATACACCTTCTTCACTACTTACACACTATACATATCTAGTCACTTATGTTTACACCTTATACACACACTTTACACAAATGAATGAATGATTTATAATTATGATACACCAACAACTTGGATGGAAGAGTTACACCAAGTTGTAATACTTCTTGTCTTGAAGGATAGAAGTATTCTTCTCTTGCACTTGAGAGGTTGAAGCTTTGGATCACTTGAAACAAAAGCTTATAATTATATGATCAAAGGGTTTTTGAATCTAAACCAGAAAGTTTTTAGTGCAAAAGGTGAGTAAAAATCCAGGGGAAGGCTGGTATTTATAGGCAGAAAAACTGGACAGCTGGAAGCTACTGGAGCGTGGCCGGCCCCCTTAAATAGGGGGCGGTCCCCTTAATTTTAAGGGGGCCGCCCAAGCCAACCGTTGCCCAGTTTTGTCTTTTTGTGGGGAAGGTTTTTCTGGAACATTTTTACTGATTTTGGTTAAAAATTTGAATTCATAAATTTATAATGAATTAAACCTTTTTATTTATTACCAAAAATATTTTTCTAAAAGTTATAAAATGTTTTTGACATTTTATAAAAAATCTAGTTATTAAGAAAATGTTCCTTTGATCATATAATGCATTAAGCATTAGTTCATTCATACCTTAAGTGATTTTAGTTGTAGAAGTAAATATTTACAACTAAGTACTTGTTTATTTTATAAGTTTATGTTTTAATGAGTTTACATTTTGTGATCATCAAAACATAGAGATATGAATAAATATTGATAATGTTTTTAGGCATTATTTATGTCAACACAACATTCAGCAAACTAGCGAAGAAGAACTAGTACCTCAAGATACTAGAACATTTGATGATGCTGAACCTCACGAGGACATCACACACAACAACGAAGCTGAAGCAGTTCCTGAACCACCAGCGGATGCACCAGTACAACCTGTTCCTGAATGGATTAATCCAGTTGCTGAGAAGTTTGAATGGTTTGAAGAAATGGTGGATGCACATTCTGACATTCCAGAAGATGAAGTTCCTGCAGAAGGCTCAGTTGTGGATTTCACAAAGAAACTTAAGGAAATAATGAAGATACAGAAACTACAATTGTCTGACATTGTCAACATCCAAAAAGCAGGTTTCTCACAATTCCAGACATCGATTAGTTCTCAACTGGAATTCGAATACAACCTTGAACAAGTTGCCAGAGCCTTATCTGAAAATGTTAGTTGGGATGTTGCAAGATCTTCTCGTGAACCCGACACATTCTAGTTTCATGACTACTCTCAACCCTTACCGCTCATTGGTCAAGCTCACAATCCCATGATCCCTAAAGCGTCTTTCTTCAACCATGACTTGGAGTATCTGATATATAGGAGCACTGATCCATAGAAACGATATGCTAAATCTCTCACCAAGTTCAAGGCTGCTACTTATGTACAAGAAGGACTTGAAGAACAGATTGGTGACTTGTTTAGCACTTCAATTGCCGATTACAATGATGAAGTTGTTCTAGGAGTCTTTCACTGGCCATAGATGCGCAAATGGTTCTACAAATGGAAGATGACGTTTACCTCAAAACAAGGTAAACTACAAAGACAAGATTCTTTCCATTAAAAGTGCTGAAACATAATCAAAATATGGGTACAACTTTCTCACTAAGATCACAGTTCAAAGACAAGATGACACGGAGTACTCGTTCAATGAAGCAGACTATCCTCATTTGAATCTCAACGATATTGAAGATATGTACTTGCTTAAGATACAAGGAAAACTCGAGCATCTTCTTGGCAGCCTTCAATACGACATAATCAACTCCCTACTTCTTTACATCCGAAGAATACTAATAAAGACAAGAGTCGAAGATGTTCACCTCAGTGTTGAAAGTCACCAGAAGAAACTAAACCTCATCAAACATAATCTTATACCTCTAAGTATCGCTGAAATGAAGCCATATTCTTTCATCAAAAGACCATTTGGAGTTGTGTACGTCAGATCTGGAAGACCAAATTTCATGGGCTACAAAGACATTCACAAGTTCAATGATGAAACTTTGATACAAGTCAGGTCTGAGCTTGATCACCTTCTAGAAAACCATACAGAAGGGCGGAAGCAAGGGTCGTTACGTCACATGACTTGGAGACGAAATGATGTGAAGCAAGCAATCAAGTTCTTAGCACGGATTGACTACAAGCTCAAGCATCGGGTTTAAATGAGAAGATTGGAAAGCTATGTTGGGGGAAGAGCTAAGGATCCTATCATTCTCACATTCCATCATCCTGAGTAAATCATTGGCATAACGATCATTTGTTTTTCATCATTCAATATTGTTTTGACATGACTATGGCTTGTGCATAGATAACAGTGCATGACCTATACCTGTAAAGAAGGGACCCTGAGGTACGCTTCAGTGCCTCAATCCTCATATAAGGAGCGAAAGCTTCTTACTTTTGAGTAGAATTAATTAAAATTTTGATAAGTTTTTCAAAATTCTACTCAAAAGAACAAGTATTCACTCTCGTGTTTAAAACCTCAAAAAGTGATTTCACTTGTTGAGGGGGAGTACTTGAAAAAAATCTTTTTTCAACACTAAAAGTTCTTGTTAGATTCTTCCCACAAACCTCAAAAAGCATATTTTAATCAAAATGTTTTCCAAAAACAACATCAATATGCTATTTTTGAGGGGTAGAATAAAAATATGATTAAAATATGAGTGTGTAGTATGATATCTCACATGAGCTCAACTTAGATTTTACCCAAGAATTGACGAAACTTAACTGTATTTAAGCGTGGCTCGAATAGGACTTGTCTGAGAAGAGTGTACCATTTCGAGATATTTTTTTTTTGAATATGACCAGGACGGGTAATAATTTCAAGCTAGTCTAACTAGTGATGTAAGCGTGTCTCGAATCGGTCATATTCACTGACAATCAATCAATTCAAAAGTGCTAACTCCACCCGACATGTTCAAATTTATCTTAAAAACTTATGAGCACATGTGAACGGGGAGTATTTCTGGAAAGGCAAAACTCTTAATGTGTTAACAAAATATGTTTTATAATCATAAGCACTTTGAGAGATTTTCTAATAAATGGTTTATGGAAACATAGGTTAGTCATGGAGTTATAAGGTGACTAAGGTTAGGAAATACGTCCTATGATCCACTAGAACCGGAGGGATCTACCCATGGATAATACCAATAGTTTAGAACTAGAAGTCCTTAGGTATGATTAAAAAAGGAGTAAAGAAATGAAAGGAGAAAGAAGGGGTTGAAAAATTAAAAAGAAAAGTAAATGAAAGGGTATAAAGAAATAGCCCTCCAAATGTTTAACCTTTGGGCAGAAACCGGGTTCAATTCATATGCTACTGGATGTCACTACGGTGACACTGGTATTGAAGACAAGCCGTCATGGATCCAGTGACGCATTGAACTAAATCTTCTAGCCTCTCAAGTTTCTCTCAAAAGATACTTGTTTCATTTCTCATGGAGAAACCTTCATAATCTATCGGCCTCTCACTCCGAGATGAGTTGATATTGAAAAGAAGGCACTCTGCTCCATGCCTCCGACGACTAAAACTAAAATGCACTAAATCGAGTCTAGAGCCACGAGATACATCAAAAGATCTCTTAGGAACACTTAATATTTCTAAACTAGTTGTTCAACAATAAGGACACCAGTTGTAAATAACAAGAGTCCTTCGCAGATCTTAGCAATCTGCCAAGAACATTCATAAGGGAACTCACAATTGTAATTCTCAGTGATTGAGTGAAAATTCCAGCCAGGGTCAACATCAAATAGCCCTGACAGCAGGTCACTTCGGTAATCCCTTTTGGGTTACGCTTAGTGTTCACGGTGGTTCCAAACGGTCTATAGTCGTGGAGTGATACTTCGGTATACTTCAGCGACTCACCCTGAATCATTGATACACTTCGGTGAATCTGTGTAAGCTCTCTTGGGGGCATCTGATTCAGGAACGGCCTTGGCAAGGACTAGAGAAAGTTTTCACACTATGCTGTTAACGATCTCGAAGTCCGAACCTATAAGTGCCGGATACTTTATTACTAACGTTTTACATGCAGGTGTATATGGAGACCAGGAGTTCCACCACTACCATCACCATCATGCTCATACTAATTTCACTAAGAAAGTTCTCACAAAGATCAAAGCAAAGCAAAAGTTCAAAAGTTAAAGATCGAACCTAAAGAATGAGAATTACTTGAAGCATAAAGATCAAAGTCAAAAGAAGTATGAGCATGTTGGGAAAGACGTAAAGACACCGGAATTAAATACATTGATGGATGGCAGATCACAACATTACCATATCACATATAACAAGAACAAAAAACAAAGATACGTAAGACGTCCAAGCCTAAGAAGCAAAGAAGACGTCAAGCAATCTTGATGACCAATCCTTAGGGGGAGATTGTTGGGAACAAATTTCATTAATATCAAGTCTTGGTTATAGTTTATGTAATATGTTGCTTTTCTATTAAGGCCTTTATGTTTGTTTTAAGGTTCGACCTATGTAGAAGGACCATGGGCTGTGGCCTTGTTTTTATTTCTATTATTAGGGCAACGCCCCTTTATTGTAAAACACTATAAATACCACCTCCCTTGAAGGGAGAGGGGGCTTGATTAACAAAAGTTTACTATTCTTATACAAGTTCCATCCATTCTCTCTCTCTCTCTTACTTTCTCTCTCTAAGAAGTTTACGCCTTGTGTGATAATATTGTGACCTAACAAGGTACTAAATCCCAAACTTGATTTGCTGTGAATTGATTTAATTCTTCTTGCCTGGCAACTACCCAACTTTCATCCTTTATTGCTTTATCGACATTCTTAGGTTCTACGGTAGATATAAAACAAAAGAAATTACTTTTGTTTTGGGCTTGTGATCTAAGGGTTCTTTGGTTAAGATCTCCTATGACATTTTCTATAGGACAGTTATTGGATTCTTTAATGTTGACAATTTCGTCAACCTCAACTATTTCATCCTCAACGTCGTTTTCTAAGTTTTTCTTACCACTAACCTTAATGGCTTCTTTTTCGTCTAAGTTATCATCCACCAAAGGTCATGTCTTAGTCGGGGGAGGACTTTCATCGAATATCACGTTAAGTGATTCTTCGACTTTCATTGTTTCCTTGTTAAGGACAATATAGGCTTTGCTATTTTGGGACTAACCTAGGAAGATACCTTCGTAAGACTTTGGGTCAAACTTGGTGAGGTAATCTTTTGTGTTTAAGATGAAACAGTTGCTTCCAAACACTCTAAAGTAATCTAGAGTAGGTTTCCTACCTCTCAAGATTTCGTATGGTGTTTTTCCTATGATTGGTCTAATCAAGATCCTATTAAGTATATAACTTGAGGTCTCTACGGCATTACACCAAAACTTTTGTGGTATGGATTGTTAATTTAACAATGTTCTACTCATTTCTTGTAGAGTACGATTTTTCCTTTCAACTAAACCATTTGATTATGGAGTGCGTGGAGCCAAGAAATTGTGTGTAGTACCATTCACATCTTAATAAGCTCCGAATTTAACTTCATTATCAAATTCCCAACCGTGATCCGTCCTAATAGAGACTATTGTACATCCTAGTTGATTTTGGACTTTCTTACTAAAGATTTCGAATTCCTCAAAAGCTTGTGTTGTATTCTAAAGAAGTCTAGTCCAAGTATACCTAGAATAGTCATCTACGATTACTATGGTGTAGTAATTTCCTCCGTAGCTCCGTACAACGGATAGACCGAATAGGTCCATGTGAAGGAGTTCTAGGTATCTAGAGGTCGAGATCATATTCTTAGCTTTGTGATTAGTATGAGCTTGTTTTCCAACTTTACAAGCGTCACAAAAGTGTTGATCAAACTTAAGCTTAGGTAAATTTATAACTAGTTCCATAGATGCTAAAGATTGTATTAGACGCATATTAGCGTGACCTAGTCTCCTATGACATAGAGTGGATTTTTCATCTATGGTTGCTAGGCACACTTTGTGTTGAGGCTTATTTCTCATTTTGATTATGAATAAGCCATGTTTCTTAACTCCTTTTACCTATGATCTTGCCATCCTTAGTTATCTCACTACCCTCTTCAGAAAATACTACTATATACTTATTGTCAACCATTTGACTAATACTAAGCAAGTTAAATTCTAAGTTATCTACATGCTTAACATTTCTAATAGTGAGGGAGTTATCAGTGATCGTACCTTTGCCTATGATGTTTCCTTTTAATTTACTACCGAAAGTGATGTTACCTTCGTTGTATGCTTTGTAAGTTGAGAATAGACTTGGATTTCCCGTCATATGATTAGTGCAACCACTATCCTTGACCCATTCATCAGACTCCAAGTCAATTCCCAAGTATATCTCATTTAGAGTGTGAGCCATGAGGCATGTTTCGTCATTAGGCTTTTCCTCTTCTTCTTCCCCACTATCGCTCCAAGAACCTCCTACTAACACTCTTTGGTTCTTGGTTCTCGGTGGTTTAGGACACTCTCCGATGAGATGATTTGGATCTCCACATCTAAAGCATTTCCTATCGCTTTTATTCTTCTTGTCATCCCGATGGTTTTGGAATGACTTCTTTTCATCTTTAGGTTGTCTTACAAATCTACCTCTTCTCCTAAAGAACTTCTGAAAATCTCTAACCGTTAATGCATACTCTTCGACTTCGCTATCGGAAGCCGAACTTACCTCATCACTAGACTCATTCTTGGCTTTCAACGATAGAGACCTTACTTTCTCTCCTTTGCCTCTAACTATATCGAAGTCTTTCTTGATTATCATTTCATGAACTTTCAAGTTTCCTATAAGTTCATTAAGTGATAATGTCGCCAAGTTTTTTGACTCTTCAATGGCGGTGACCTTTGCTCTCCATTTGGGATGTAGAGCCCTAAGAAACTTCCTAACATAATTCTTGCTAGAGTAAATTTCATCAAGAGCTTTAAGACTAGTAATAATAGTATTAAATCTATCAAATGCAATATCTATAGTTTCATCTTCCGGAATGGAAAATTATTCATATTGTGGCACAAGAAGATCAATCTTGTTCTGTTTGACTTGACTATTACCTTGATGAGTGACTAACAAAGTTTTCCAAATTTCTTTTGCTGTATTACACATACAAATTCATTCAAATTCCTTTTTAGGCAAAACATTGTAAATCATCATTTTAGCCTCATTGTTTTTGGTTAGTTTTCTTTTAAGGTTATCACTTTGTTTATCATAAGGAACTATTTCATCCTTCTTAGTTTTCGGATTATTTTCAATTGGTTGAAAGTTACCCTCGTTAATGACATGCCAAAGATCGATGTCTTTTGATTTCACATACATTTCGAATCTTGTTTTCCAATAGATAAAATAATTGGTTTCAAAAAGTGGTGGTCTTTGCATAGATTTCCTTTCTTGATATTTGTCATAATCCATTGATCGATTCAAGTTTTAAAATACAGTATATTTTAAAAATCTTGCTTGACGTGGCTCTGTTACCAATTGTGGAAAACTAGAAGGGGTGTTGAATAGTTTTACCGACTTTTTGTTAGTTATAAAAGTTTATTTTCTCAATCCTTTGTGAAATCAAACCACAACAATATGAATTCTACTTAACAGTATGTAACAAACGGTAAATTTTCCACTTATATTTTAATAATAAATGTCAAATTATTATTTTCCTAACTGTTAGATTTAAACATTTAAATGTTTACATAACGATTTCGGGAAACAAACCCGCACGCTGTGACAAACAGTAACTCACCAAAAACTATTTAATTTTATCAAAAAGGTAAAATTTTCACTTTCAGACAGTTACAGACATAAACGTAACAAAAACGAGAGGTTATCTCATTTTCCTGGAAAACAACACCACACGCGTACCGACACCACACCAGTAAAAGGTTACTTTATAAATTCATGTCAGAGTCGCAGAAAAATATACTCCGTGTCAGTTTAATTAAAATGTCTCCTAAACTATATTTTTCGTACTCATAACAAACCCAGAAATCTCGGCAGACACCAGGATTCAACAGGACACGAGGTACACCTAGTACACACTAAATACAAATCTTAACCTAATAAACCCACTAAAATCGTCGACTATCATTAATTAAAAAAAACAAAATAAGAGAAAGAGAGAGAGAGAGAGATATATATAGAATATATTATCTCCCCCATTTCTCCTTCATCCTGAATCGAGCAACCATCACCATCATCCTCAAGATCCACCACTGATTCAAATCCACCCTATAGATCAAGGCTACAAAACGAGACAACTAATTTTTAACGTCTTCCTATTGTTTCTCTTGTTCTTGTCATTTCCCATAAGTCAACGAGCCAAAGAATATCGACATACTTTTCTAAAAATGGCCATGGAGCGTCTGTGGTTAGAGAAAGGGAGGGTAAGAGAGCCTTGTTTGATTTCTTTAAGAATCCGTCCATTCCCAGCCACTCTCTTCACCACCGAATTAACAAACATACACAAAAACAAGGGTAAAATAGTGGTGAAGAAGGAAAGTGGGTTGCTTGGATTGGGTTTAATCTTCTTGGGTTTTCCTCCTCATTATCCACAGTCGAATCACCTTGATTGTAAGAATCCTCAAAATCTTGATTTTTCCCATTTCAATTGTATTCATGTTTTTAGTTTGTTGTTGCTTGTATCTTTCGACTGAAAATGTTAAAGTTATGATTTTTATTGACTTTGTTGTATTGTAAAATGTTTCTGTCGACACAAAACCTTGAGGAAATCATGATCTTAGTTGTGTATTGTGTTGGTGTAGCTCAATCTAATTGAAAAACTAATAATAATGTTCAATCATGGCTTGGTTTGGAAGTATTTAGTTCTTTACCTTGTTTATTTCAAGTCTTAGAACCACTCTTGACATGCGGAAAAATTTGTTCTGAATCCCTTCTGATGTACAGGAACTAGTTGTGTTATTCTTTGTTGATACTAAATGTTTTTGTTACTTATATTGGAACGAATTTTTTTTAGCAACCCTTCTGTTCTTTGCTTTGGCTTTGCGTTAACAGGCCATGCTCCTCAAAGCAGTTAAGTCATTTGGGTTATTAGTAGTTTGTCTCGCTGGGTTCTTGGTTGGGCCGCAGCCCACCAAGTAACCCACCACATGTGAGTGATCTCTCCTTCTCATAACAGCCCAAGTTTCAAATTAAAACATAAAATCTGTTAATTTTGTTAACCCACTCGTGTGATAATATTTGGGCCACAGCCCACTCCCGACACGAAATCATGTTATATATACTCGTTTCATATATAAAGCCGTCATCACAAATAATCTAACTAATAAAATGTGACAATCTTATATTTTAACTCCATGATCTATTTTAAATAACTACACTACTAAAATACTCGTACAAATATTTGTATATTTAGTCAACGCCGTAAATATAAAAAAACTCGACGTAAAACTTTATATAGATAATTAAAGTGTTTTCTCTACTCAAATGAATAGTAAATCATTATATATATATTTTTTAACTATAACTTAGTCGTGTGAAAACTTAAACCGTCCATTAACTCGAGTATACTAAAATTTGGTATTGTCTTTAACTCATAACACATCATAATAAAACTATAAAACTATATGAAATTGATTTTTAAATGAAAATTTATATACCTTAATAACACTAGGATTAATTATTTTCAAAACAATTCTTTTATAATAATAGACACACCACACACACACACACACACACACACACACATATATATATATATATATATATATATATATATATATATATATATATATATATATATATATATATATATATATATATATATATACACACACACACACATACCAATTTCTTTATTTTTCTCATACTTACACAAACTTTGTAATATACATATCCACTCGACTACAACATTTCCCATTATACCATCAACTTCTTATAATTACTAATCGTCTCATTCATAATCTTTCAGTTATTGCCAAACAAAAGATTATTCGTCTTAGTATCCTGTAAACACTTCCAAGAGCCAATACTTCCCAATGATTTAGAAAATGACTTTTAAACTTAAATACTGCCACACCAGCAATGATAACATAAATTCTTTAAATCTTTCAGATTTAGCTAAACTTCGTAAATTCTTAAACTCGATTCGTGAAATAAAATAAACCTTACTAATTTAGGTCGCGTGTTGGTGTTGTATGCTGTCTGAACCGTTGTGTTATCTGACTACTACTTGACAAGGTGAGTTTATAGCCCCACTTTACTTATACTTGCTTTACAACTATGGGGTGAGAAACATGCAAAATATTTTCTGGACCACTACAATATTTTACTTTATCAAAACTATTACGTAGTTAGCCTAAGCCCCTTAACCCACTATTATGCCCACTTTCATGAAACGTCAGTTCCCATTGGGAGATATAAATAGATCTATTGGGGTGACTCCCCCGTTCGGTTGGCCAGACAGGTCAATACGAGTGTATACCAATTCGGACTACAAGTGTATTGGGTTAACACTCGCTCTGGGCCTTTGATTATTATTTATGTGCTACACTGTAGCGCACTGAACTGTCGAGCTTCGGTTGCATGAACTTAGTGCTAACGTTATAGACTATACTTTTATATGACATTGCATGGGTTGCAATGTTTCATATACCAAACTCATGGTCCAACTATTTAATTTACTGCTTACTGTTAAACCTATGAACTCACCAGCTTTTTGCTGACTTTTAAGCATGTTTTTCTCAGGTGTTTAAGCTGATTTATTTTGACAAGGCAGAGGCAAGGCAAGGGTCATAGATCCTGATTTGGTGTATTGTGGCATTTTAATTTGACTTGTTGTTGTCTGGGACAACTTAACTATGGGCCTTATCTTTCTAATCTCGAACTTGTTGTAAACTTATTTAAATATTTTGAAATGCATTTTAACGGAGTACGTATTCCGTTCCTTATTACCTTGTGTTATGATTATCAATTTAGTAGCACCCCATGATTCGAATGCTACCGCTATACCAGATTTTGGGGGTGTTACAGATTGGCATCAGATCCTAGGTTATAGAGAACTAGGTACATATAAACCCTAAACTATAACCACTTTTTACAAAAATGAGTCCCTATGACCGCTACTTGCCTGCCTGCCTTGCTTGTTCCTTATTTACTGATTACTTGCCTTAACTACATGCTACTATTTATTGATTTTGCTACATGCTACTATTTGTTGACTTTGCTCAACTACTTTTACTTATATACACTTAACTTACGCTATTTACTACGAGTATTTTTGATATACTTACACACCTATACCATTTTTGTCACAGACCATGTGTTCACACCATATTCCTCCTACCTCGTCAAACTCCAGCGATCCATACATGCAGGTGTTGCAAACTTATAATGCACCAGATCTCGATCACACTGAGCCTGTACTAACACCAGCATTACCTACACCCACTGCAGACCAGACTCCTATTCAGCCTATCACCACTGGTATTGATACTACCACCCATCCTATTTGCCATACTGCCCGCATGAGAGTCCTCAGATATCAAATGCGATACTCAGATTTATCATCCTTACCACAGAGGAGAACCCGAGCTGACTATATGGGTACCTCTACTACCTCAGTATCTCTTTCACCCACATCATCCCCAGATCAGTCTCCACCACACCAGAGGCTTAGGAGAGCCGATGACTCTTACACGGACGAGGAGGATCCCGAGGAGGATTCGGAGGAGGAGCCGATACCAGACCCTACACCCAAGCAGGTTATACCAGCAGAAACGCAACATGGAAAACCGGTTATGGAGGAGGTTCCGGGTATATTTGAGATTGGGTAGAGTTCTAGAGTTGATCAGATAACAGGGGGAGATATGGATATGCCCTTGGGATTGGGACTGAAGGCTGCTGGATTACGGGCTAGGGATGAGGCCCCAGATACTGATGAGATTAATGGGGTGATATGGAAGGATATTGAGTGTGTTCATAGTACTCTACTTCAGGTTGGCAGTCCCATATATGAGCCATCTTCACCCTCATTTGTGCCACCATCTCCGTTAGTGCCAGATTCCCCTCCACTTGCTGTCTCACCAGTAGTGAAGGAGGAAGAAGATGATACTGCTAGGTTTTTTATCCAGCTTGGGACACTGGGGAACTTATTGGATGTTCACTCTGACCAGTTAGAGAGGCTTGGACGTCGCGATGAGCAAGTTAGTAGGGAACTTGCAGGAGTTCGTCTAAGATTGGGTGATCTAGAGAGAGACCAGGCCAGGGCATGGGATGCTGAATGGACCAACTGGCATCGGATGCATGAGCTTGACTCAGTGATGGCTAGGGTCATGAGGGACGAGCATGAGGACTGTAGAGAGGTCCTAGTGTCACATAGATGCATCACGAAGCTGGAGACTAGGACAGGTCATCTGGAGACTATCATAGCACGAATGGCACAGGAGCTGGAGCAGCTACGCATCGGACGCGATGAGTCTTAGTTCTCTATTAGTAGTTGATGTACCCTCCCCCCACTAAACTGAGTAGCTATCAGTTAGTGGCGTTTGTAGTTTTTCCTTATTTGTATCCAAAAACTTGTGTTATTCCTCTATTTGTTCAAGCTTGTAACCTTTTTGTGAACCTTAATTAATTTAAATGTATGACAAGCTTGATTTATTATTCCATTGTGTCAACTTCCTTATGATTGATCTTACTCATACGCTCTACCAATTATTATACACTTGTGCGATAATCAACCCTCGAAATCTCAATTATCTTTGTCTTTCTGATACAACAAAATAACTCCAAAGAAAGTTACCAGAGCCACTCGTGTACAAACAACAAATCCAAGCCCAGCTAGGGCAACTGCAACAGCTCTACCCGTGGATCGAGCCATGCTCAACCAGCTGGTAGAGGAAGGGTAGCAGCAGCACTGGCTGTAGCTAACAACTCGAATACTGATGGTGGGAATTCTAGACCCACACACAAGAATGCTCGAGGCTGTACTTACCAAGACTTCAGGAAGACAATGACTGGAGGTTTTGGTGGTACTAAAGGAGCAGTTGTTCTGGTTCGATGGATTGAGAAGTTAGAAATAGTATATTGAATCAGTGGTTGTTTGGAAGAGGACAAGGTTAAGTATGCATCATTTACCTTCCAGGATGTAGCTTTAACCTGGTGGAACATGTCACACCCCCAAATTTCGTGACTTGCAGCGGAATAAGTCATTCAGGGGCACGATTGGTCATAGCACCAAAGTTGCAGTTATATTGAATGACTTAAAGTGTCTTTTATAAAATACATCGTTTGATTATTTAAAAACATTCAGAGTTATAAAGCTAGTTCCCAAAAGGTGAAACAAGTTTTCAGAAAACAAGTTCATACAATTCAAACGATGGATAAGTGCATAAAATATAAAGTGAGACGCGTCGACTCCATGATGTCCATATGCAAGCCAACATGCGATACCTTAATTACCTGAAAATACATTGCTAAAAATGGTCAACAAAAATGTTGGTGAGATCATAGGTTTATGTAAATGAATGATTGTACGGAAACCACAAGTATAAAGTGTATGACAAAACCATGCCACATAAAAATGATACATTAGCTCTAAGCTCATGACCCCGAAGCTAGACTGAATGAAATGCCCCAACCGAGTGTTTGCCAATCACTCAAATATGACAGAAATGAAATGCGTTCGTTTGACCAGTTGGTGCTACCAACCCGAACGGAGGAGTCACCCTCAATAGATCTATCCACTCACTCTTGCTTACTAACAATTAACGGTTCATGATAATATAAGGGGACTTTAATCTGGGCAATGATGTAACTTAAGCAATGTAATGAGTTTGTATACTTTGGTCCGCATATGAAAATGGTGCAATGTATTCTCCCCCGAGAGTTTAGAAGTCAATAAACAATTTAAAACGGGGCTATGAAAACTCACCTGATATGATAAAGCAACAATGATCACAATGGATATGATGAAACAACGCTCGGTCTCTAACCACGACCTATTATGAATGATGTGATCCAATGTAAGCAATGATACAATGCAACACATGCAAATACGTATGTTAACGATACCACTTGTTAGTTTTGAAAATAGCTTTTATCGACGAAAAATACACTTTTGACGTCTCGTTAGGTTATAAACTACTTTTCGCGTAAACACGTTGAAACGGTACTCCACGATCCTTATTTGGTGTTCTATTAGCAAATATAAGGTTTTCGTCGCAATTTAATATTTTACTTAGCTTGTGAAAATATGTCCAAATTGACTTCGTGAAACTAGTCGCGAAATATTGCACGTTAAGTGTTCGTTGATCAAACTCGACGTTTTAGAAAACCTTGTAACGATGTATAAATGTTGTTTCCTTTAACTTCCGGTTGTACACGCCTCGATCAATTAGAAAATCGGCTAACAACGTTATGTTTCGCAAAAACTCTAGTTTTAAAATTTAAAACACTTTCTAATAGTGGCTGTCAAAATAAATTAGAGTTCGTCGGCTTTTAACGTGAATAACTCGGCCGTTACAAGCTCGTTTTCTATGTTCTCTACATCCATGGCTTCGTATAAACATGAACTAACATAATCTCAATGCATCGGGTCGTCTAGATCACATCTAACGCCTCGTTTTATCCTTTGAATCTCGGCGATCAGCAACTACTTTTTCAGAAAATTAGTTTTCGTCGTCTAACTTCGAACGATCATATCTCCTTCGTTATAAGTCGGTTTTTAGTGATTCTTGCGGCCACGGTTTCATTTTTGAAACAAATTTCTGAATATGAAGGCCAAAATATGCAAAAAATTACTGAGTTTTCCAGTTTACACGATTTTTGGACAGTAGCTATTTTTGATTGTTAAAAACTCACTTTCTATGGTTCTAAACTTCATCATACAACCTCAAATCAACTCCACAAGTTCGCAAATCCTACCATACACCTTCTTAGGGTGTCATGGAGTCCTAAACATCACCAACCTTGGTGGATTTCATGAGATCATTAGTGAAACTTATAGGTCTAGTGATTTAAAGAGTTTATGTTCAAATGTGGTATGTAAAACATAAGTATCTTGCATGGATGACTAATAAAACTTGAAAATACATGAATGTATACATCAAATGAAAGTATAAAAATGATCAAATCATGTTATTGGAACTTACTTGATGATTGGATGAGTTTTGATAAGAAATGAGCACTAAACTTGAGGTTTGATCACAAAATCATAACTAGGAATGTAAATGGAGTATGTTTATGACTTGTTCTTGAAAAATCTATGGATTTTGGGTGTGGTTCTTGGTTTGGCCGAACATGGAGATGAAGATGGAGAGAGTTTTGATCTTTCTTGTTAGCTAAATATTATGGTGTATGTGTTTGTGTTAGTGGGTTATGAAATTAAATCCAAGTAATTCATTAATTGCATTTGGAAGCATTAGCCTAATTGGGGGGTTAGGGGGGGCGGCACACATGGGCAAAATGGGAAGGATATGATGTAATCTTGCCAAGTGTCCCATTAGTGTAAGTATTTAGTTGATTTGTGTATACATTGAGTATTATCGGGTACCGAGTTAACTAGAAATAACTCGTGACGAGGTGAAATGAGATACGACAAAGTTGTAAAAATTGTAAAATCATGCTCCTTGTAAGAATCGGGTGTTAGAATGATAATCGGATTGAAATTTCGTAAATCGACGGAGTTATAAGCGTCAAATGAAAAATGTAACGATTGGTTTAAAAACACCGGGTAAAGTAATAATATAATCTCTTTATTACTCTAATCAGCTTGAAAATGTATTAGGATCATTGTCGGGAGTATTTGGTATAATGTTAGTAGAAATGACTAAGTGGTAACGTTAATTAAACAATTAAGCATACGTTAATGAAAATCACACAAACACATGTATGAACTGATATGGAAATGATGTTACTGATGATATACAGACTTCTCTAGTCTGTATGATGTGCCTTTCCTGATGATGCATGAATACGCAGCTAAACCTACTGGTTACGCGCATTTGAATGCCCGTAAACCTAGTTTACGACATGATGAATGATGCCCATGAATAGTGATTTCCTTCCGGGAATGAATAGTGTCATGTGAATAGTAAAATTTTTGACGACTTCTCAAAGTCTCAAACTGACTTCAAAAATGATGAATAGTGAAATGATAAAAAGTGATTTATGAATAGTAAATTGTCGAGGTTTGGAAAATGACCTGAAATTACGAGTTGTGACAGTCGACCACCCTAAAAGGAATTCAGTCCCTGAATTCAGCTGATGTTGTTCTCTGGAGTGGTCTTGGTGAAAAGATGTGGGTATTTGAGTCGCATCTGGTCTTCCCGTTCCTAAGTAAACTCAGGACCTCTGTGAGAATTCCAGCGAACTTTGACGATCGGAATTCGGCTTTGCTTCAACTGTTTGACCTCCCGGTCCATGATTTCTGCTGGTTCTTCCACAAAGTTAAGCTTATCATCGATCTGAATTTCTTCCAATGGAATTACGAGCGTTTCGTCTGAAAGACATTTCTTAAGGTTTGAGACATGAAACGTGCTATGTACATTGCTGAGCTCTGATGGAAGCTCCAGCCTGTATGCTACCGGACCAACCTTTTCCAGAATCTCGAATGGTCCTATGTATCTCGGGTTCAACTTACCGCGTTTCTCGAATCGTATCACGCCCTTCCAAGGCGAGACCTTCAACATGACTGTGTCTCCAACTTGAAATTCTAATGGTTTGCGTCGAACATCAGCGTAACTTTTCTGTCGACTTCTAGCTGTTTGGAGTCTTTCTCGAATCTGGATTATCTTTTCTGTTGTCTCTCTGACCAACTCTGGACCTGTTAGCTGTACATCACAAACTTCGGCCCAACAAACTGGGGACCTGCACTTACGAGCGTAAAGTGCCTCGAATGGTGCAGCTTTTATGCTCGTATGATAACTGTTATTGTAAGAGAACTCGATCAATGGCAAATGGTTAGCCCAACCATTTCCAAAGTCAATGACACATGCCCTAAGCATGTCTTCCAATGTTTGAATTGTCCTCTCGCTCTGACCATCGGTCTGAGGATGATAGGCGGTACTCATGTCTAACTTAGATCCAAATGAGTCTTGCAATGATTCCCAAAAATTTGAAGTAAAGCGACTATCTCTGTCGGAAATGATGGAAATTGGTGCACTGTGCCTTGAGATAATTTCCTTGACGTAAAGTCTGGCGAGCTGATCCATAGTGTAAGTCTCTTTGATTGGAATGAAATGAGCTGACTTGGTGAGACGATCAACTATTACCCAAATAGCATCGAAACCTCCTGATGTTTTGGGAAGTTTAGTGACAAATTCCATTGTAATGCGTTCCCACTTCCACTGGGGAATCTCTGGTTGCTGAAGTAATCTTGATGGCTTCTTGTACTCGGCTTTCACCTTAGCACAAGTAAGGCATTTACTGACATACGTAGCTATCTCTACTTTCATATTGGGCCACCAATAAAGCTTCTTGAGATCCTGATACATCTTATCAGAACCTGGATGAATAGAGTACTTCGACTTATGTGATTCGTGCATGATCAACTCTCGTATTCCACCATCGAGAGGTATCAAGCTTCTATCCTTGAAGCATAATGTTCCATCTGATCTCCTTACTAAACCGTTTGCATTATCTTGCATTCCTTTGAGTGTTTCACTTGGTAGGTTTTCTTCCTTGAGTGCTTCTACCTGAGCCTCTAGGATTGTTGATGGTAGTGGTGAAATAATTGACATTCCCAATGATCTGACTCTCAAAGGCTTGAGTCTTTCTTTCTGACTGAGTGCATCTGCCACAACATTGGCTTTTCCTGGGTGATATCTGATTTCACAGTCGTAATCACTAAGTAGTTCCAACCAACGACGTTGCCTCATGTTAAGTTCCTTCTGATCAAGAATGTACTGTAAGCTTTTGTGGTCTGTAAATACTACACACTTTGTTCCATAAAGATAATGCCTCCAAATCTTGAGTGCGAAAACCACGGCACCCAACTCTAAGTCGTGAGTAGTGTAGTTCTTCTCATGCTTCTTAAGCTGACGAGATGCATAAGCTATCACCATCTCGTTTTTCATTAACACTGCCCCAAGTCCTTTGTGTGAAGCATCGCAATATACCACGAAGTTTTCAATCCCTTCTGGCAATGACAAAATTGGCATGCTACAAAGTTTCTGTTTCAACAACTGAAAAGCGGTCTCTTGCTTTTCTCCCCAATCGTACTTCTGGTTCTTTTGTGTCAACTTGGTCAGTGGCTTAGCTATTTTGGAAAACCCTTCAATGAACCTTTTGTAATATCCGTCAAGTCCTAAGAATTGACGAATTTCTGTGGGAGTTTTTGGCGTTGCCCAATCTTTAACTGCCTCAATCTTTGCTGGATCAACCTGTAGTCCTTGACTATCAATGACGTGACCAAGAAATTGTACTCTTCTGATCCAAAAATCACACTTTGAAAATTTGGCATACAGTTTCTCTTTCTTGAGCAGTTCTAAGATTGTTCTGAGGTGTTCGCGGTGCTCTTCTTCACTCCTTGAGTAGATCAAGATATCGTCAATGAATACGATCACAAACTTATCTAGATATGGCTTGCACACCCTGTTCATGAGATCCATGAACACAGCTGGTGCGTTGGTTAATCCGAACGGCATTACCTGAAATTCATAATGACCATAGCGTGTTCTGAATGCTGTCTTCGGGATATCCTCCTCTCAAACCTTAAGCTGATGGTAACCCGATCTCAAATCGATCTTGGAGTAATAACTGGAACCTTGCAACTAATCGAATAAATCGTTGATCCTGGGAAGTGGATAACGATTCTTCACCGTTAATTTGTTTAGTTCCCGATAATCAATGCACATTCTGAAAGATCTATCTTTCTTCTTTACAAACAAAACTGGTGCTCCCCATGGCAACGAACTCGGTCTAATGAATCCTTTATCCAAGAGCTCTTGCAATTGGTTCGACAACTCTTGCATTTCTGAAGGTGCAAGTCGATAAGGCGCTCGCGCAACTGGTGCGGCTCCCAGTACTAATTCAATCCGAAATTTGACTTGGCGAGTAGGTGGCAGTCCTGGTAAATCTTCTGGAAAAACTTCTGGAAAATCTCTAACTGTTGGCACATCCTCAAGTCGCTTCTCTTCCGACTTCTTTTCTGTGATATGAGCCAAGAATGCATAACAACCCTTCTTTATGTATTTCTCAGTTTTAATGCACGAGATGATGCTGAGTCTAGACCCACTGCGTTCTCCGCGAACGACCAATATTTCGCCATCATAAGGAAGATGAACAACTTTTTCATCACAGATGATTCTGGCATGATGTTGAGATAACCAATCCATACCGATAACAATGTCGAAACTTCCAAGTTCTACTGGCATGAGGTCTATATTGAATGGGTGATTGAGAAAATTAAGTGTGCAACCACGAATAATCGTGTCGGTGCCAACTAAATTACCGTTAGCTAGTTCAATGTGATAGGGAGTATCTAATGCGGTTGGTTCAATGTTGAGTAATGGTGCAAATGCAGTAGAACCAAAACTTCTATCGGCTCTAGAATCAAATAGTAAGGATGCATAACAATTATTAATGAGGAACGTACCCGTAATGACACTCGGGTCCTCCCTGACATCTTCTCCTCCAAGGAAATAAGCTCTTCCCCTAGTTGTTCCACCTTGGTTATTGTTTCCCTGATTCTTTCCTTTCAGACATTCCTTCTTGAAGTGTCCAACTTCTCCACATCCAAAGCATGTTACTGGGGGCTTCTGATTATCAACCACAATCGGAGCATTGCAATCCCTGGTTGAATGACCAACTTTCTTACAGTTTCCACACGGATTCGGACAATTTACAGGATTATGATGGGTTTGGCATTTGTTGCACTTAGGTAAAGTACCACTGTAACCTCTTTTCTCAGTTTGACCTGCGACATAAGACCTTGCAGTTTCCTGTCTCTTGGGTGGTGGTTGAGTAACATTGTTGCTTTGGTTTTTGTCCCGATTTCTCTTGTTGTTGTTGTTATTGGAATTGTTTCGGTTGCTGTTATAGTTGTTGTTTCGGTAGTTGTTGTTGGAGTTACGGTTGTTGTAGTTACGGTTATTGTTGGTGTTGGTGTTGTTGTTGTTGTCTGAAGCAGTTCCTTTCTTCACTATCTGAGCCATGAGTTTCTGAGACATTCTGATTGCTTCATCCAATGTTTGTGGGTCAAAAGAAATCACATCACCACGGATGTTGTGAGGTAATCCTCCAATAAAATTTTCCAATAGCTTCTCAGTATCCGGAACCATTGTCGGACATAATGCTGCCAATTCCTGAAATCTCCTGATATATGCCTCAATATCATTACCGGCTGTCACTAGTTCATAAAACTCTGTTTCCATCTTTTTCACTTCTGTTCGTGGGCAAAACTTCTTTGTCAGCAACTTCTTGAATTCGTCCCATGTAAGCTTGTGAGCATTCTCCATTCCCATGGGCTTTGCATACGAATTCCACCATGACATAGCTTCCCCAACGAGTGTACTAGTAGCAAACTTGACCTTGCTGTCTTCCGGACAGTTGCATAGAAGGAATACAGATTCTGTCTTTTCAAACCATCGGATCATGGCAGTGGCTCCTTCAGTGCCTTTGAATTTTTCTGGATCACCACTCTTGAAATCTTTGTACGTACATTTACGGCCATTTGTTCCATTAGTATCTGTTCCTGCGGCTTCCGCGGTTTCTGCCCGTGAAACGGCTTCAGCAGTAGCTGCAGCTACGGCAGCTCTTTCAGTTACCAATGTTGCCTCAATACTATCGGCAACAAGTCTTTTAATCTGGGCGGGTGTCATAGCAGGAGTAGCTCTTTTGGGTGGCATAATTCTTCACAATCACAAAGGAATACAACAATGAGGACTCACAATGGAAATGATCATCATACACAATATACACAACCACAACATGTATATACATCCACAATACGTATAAATACAACCACAGCATGTATAAATACAATGAAACCACAATGAAACATCATAAGTATAATCACATCGCACATGAATATAATACATGAAAATTTCGGTTACGCAGACCGATATCATAAAATAGCACAACGAAAATCCTGCATAGTAGAGTCACACTTGATATATTTGTTTGTACTACAAGCAAAAGACAACAAGTACTAACAACGTCCCACACCCCGGGACTAGGATAATAATGTACAAGCTATATGATAACAGTCTAACACTAGGCACCTCCTCCGGGTGCTCCATCTAACCTGTGGAAAATCCTCTGAATATCACTAGACATCGCCACAACAATCTCCTCTAGGTGCTGAACTCGAAGCTGAAGATCAGTCTCCCTAGTCTCTGATGCAGACAACCTAGCCTGAACTGAAGATAACTCACCGGCCAGGCCGTGATGCTCATCCTGGAACCTCTGTGCTCTTTCAACTAACCCCGGCACCTCCTACCTGAGCTGTGTGATATGCTCTGAACTCTCCAACTGATGAGCCTCTAAACCCTGGTGTGACACATCAATGGCAACCCTGCCCTGGATCAATCCCTCGACCTCCTCCTCAATAGCCTCGATACGGCTCACTGGAGTCTCGTCTAGATGAGATAATTCCCTCTCAATCTCTGCCTGAAGCTGATCTAGTCGTGAGTCAAATGTAGCAGCAGTAGTCAATCTGTCAGCAGCAGCCCTCGAGCTATCACCAACCTCGAATCTGCTGGGTGGTGCTGTCTCTGTGGCATCTGAAGTATCTGGGGATGAGATATCAAGACGAGCCCGCTTCTTGAGTGGTAGGTCTGACGTAGGAGTAGGATCTCTGATGTGAGCTGGTGCTGATGGTATATGTGGTGCTGATAGGGATGGCAATGGCGGAGACAATGATGATAAGGATGGTAAAGGTGATAATGGTGGTGTACTGAATGTCACACTCCTCCTCGCTGTCAAGCGGCGATGGAGTGGATGAGATGAAGTAAGTGATGATGGTGGTGGTAGGGATACAAATGCAGCTAGTGACCTGACAGTGAGACGATGAACCCGCTTAGCAACAGTGCGCTTCATACGCGGCCCATCTGGATATGTACGGTAAACTCGACCATAGGGTATCTGCTGCCCCGGCTGAATGACCGGAACAACTCTGGGACTACGACGGATCACAGGTGAAACTGGTGGTGTAGGCACGACTTCCCCCTCCTCAAAGGGTTCTGTCTCGGCCTCTGACATAACTCGTGAAGACTGTGGAGTAGGCTCCACTGATGACAAAATGATAGTGGGTATCGGAGATGATGTAACAGACTCTAATATGATAGAGGGTAGTGAGGAACTATCGTCCGCTGACTCAGAGTCAGACGAGATAACAATAGGGTGTGAATCCGAAGACATCACTAAAACAACATATGTGAAATAAAAATAAATAAACACATACACAATGTGAGTTATGATGAAATGATATATGTATGAAATCGCAATCACTACATGTGATATAATGAATATGCACTTATGCTACAATGATGAGATGCTATGATGGTGCAGCTATAGTCTAGGATATAATGAATAACCTAGTTCACTATAACCTTTGCTCTGGTACCAATCTGTCACACCCCCAAATTTCGTGACTTGCAGCGGAATAAGTCATTCAGGGGCACGACTGGTCATAGCACCAAAGTTGCAGCTATATTGAACGACCTAAAGTGTCGTTTATAAAATACATCGTTTGATTATTTAAAAACATTCAGAATTATAAAGCTAGGTCCCAAAAGGTGAAACAAGTTTTCAGAAAACAAGTTCATACAATTCAAACGATGGATAAGTGCATAAAATATAAAGTGAGACGCGTCGACTCCGTGACTCCATGATGTCCATATGCAAGCCAACATGCGATACCTTAATTACCTGAAAATACATTGCTAAAAATGGTCAACAAAAATGTTGGTGAGATCATAGGTTTATGTAAATGAATGATTGTATGAAAACTACAAGTATAAAGTGTATGACAAAACCATGCCACATAAAAATGATACATTAGCTCTAAGCTCATGACCCCGAAGCTAGACTGAATGAAATGCCCCAACCGAGTGTTTGCCAATCACTCAAATATGATAAAAATGAAATGCGTTCGTTTGACCAGTTGGTGCTACCAACCCGAACGGAGGAGTCACCCTCAATAGATCTATCCACTCACTCTCACTTACTAACAATTAATGGTTCATGATAATATAAGGGGACTTTAATCTGGGCAATGATGTAACTTAAGAAATGTAATGAGTTTGTATACTTTGGTCCGCATATGAAAATGGTGCAATGTATTCTCCCCCGAGAGTTTAGAAGTCAATAAACAATTTAAAACGGGGCTATGAAAACTCACCTGATATGATAAAGCAACAATGATCACAATGGATATGATGAAACAACGCTCGGTCTCTAACCACGACATATTATGAATGATGTGATCCAATGTAAGCAATGATACAATGCAACACATGAAAATACGTATGTTAACGATACCACTTGTTAGTTTTGAAAATAGCTTTTATCGACGAAAAATACACTTTTGACATCTTGTTAGGTTATAAACTACTTTTTGCGTAAACACGTTGAAACGGTACTCCACGATCCTTGTTTGGTGTTCTATTAGCAAATATAAGGTTTTCGTCGCAATTTAATATTTTACTTAGCTTGTGAAAATATTTCCAAATTGACTTCGTGAAACTAGTCGCGAAATATTGCACGTTAAGTGTTCGTTGATCAAACTCGACGTTTTAGAAAACCTTGTAACCATGTATTAATGTCGTTTCCTTTAACTTTCGGTTGTACACGCCTCGATCAAATAGAAAATCGGCTAACAATGTTATGTTTCGCAAAAACACTAGTTTTAATATTTAAAACACATTCTAATAGTGGCTGTCAAAATAAATTAGAGTTCGTCGGCTTTTAACGTGAATAACTCGGCCGTTACAAGCTCGTTTTCTATGTTCTCTACATCCACGGCTTCGTATAAACATGAACTAACATAATCTCAATGGTTCGGGTCGTCTAGATCACATCTAACGCCTCGTTTTGTCCTTTGAATCTCGGCGATCAACTACTTTTTCAAAAAATTAGTTTTCGTCGTCTAACTTCGAACGATCATATCTCCTTCGTTATAAGTCGGTTTTTAGTGATTCTTGCGGCCACAGTTTCGTTTTTGAAAGAAATTTGTGAATATGAAGGCCAAAATATGCCAAAAATTACTGAGTTTTCCAGTTTACACGATTTTTGGACAGTAGCTATTTTTGATTGTTAAAAACTCACTTTCTATGGTTCTAAACTTGATCATACAATCTCAAATCAACTCCACAAGTTCGCAAATCCTACCATACACCTTCTTAGGGTGTCATGGAGTCCTAAACATCACCAACCTTGGTGGATTTCATGAGATCATTAGTGAAACTTATAGATCTAGTGATTTAAAGAGTTTATGTTCAAATGTGGTATGTAAAACATAAGTATCTTGCATGGATGACTAATAAAACTTGAAAATACATGAATGTATACATCAAATGAAAGTATAAAAATGATCAAATCATGTTATTGGAACTTACTTGATGATTGGATGAGTTTTGATAAGAAATGAGCACTAAACTTGAGGTTTGATCACAAAATCATAACTAGGAATGTAAATGGAGTATGTTTATGACTTGTTCTTGAAAAATCTATGGATTTTGGGTGTGGTTCTTGGTTTGGCCGAACATGGAGATGAAGATGGAGAGAGTTTTGATCTTTCTTGTTAGCTAAATATTATGGTGTATGTGTTTGTGTTAGTGGGTTATGAAATTAAATCCAAGTAATTCATTAATTGCATTTGGAAGCATTAGCCTAATTGGGGGGTTAGGGGGGGGTACACATGGGCTAAATGGGAAGGATATGATGTAATCTTGCCAAGTGTCCCATTAGTGTAAGTATTTAGTTGATTTGTGTATACATTGAGTGTTATCGGGTACCGAGTTAACTAGAAATAACTCGTGACGAGGTGAAATGAGATACGATGAAGTTGTAAAAATTGTAAAATCATGCTCCTTGTAAGAATCGGGTGTTAGAATGATAATCGGATTGAAATTTCGTAAATTGACGGAGTTATAAGCGTCAAATGAAAAATGTAACAATTGGTTTAAAAACACCGGGTAAAGTAATAATATAATCTCTATATTAGTCTAATTAGTTTGAAAATTTGTTAGGATCATTGTCGGGAGTATTGGGTATAATGTTAGTAGAAATGACTGAGTGGTAACGTTAATTAAACAATTAAGCATACGTTAATGAAAATCACACAAACACATGCATGAACTGATATGAAAATGATGTTACTGATGATATGCAGACTTCTCTAGTCTGTATGATGTGCCTTTACTGATGATACATGAATACGCAGCTAAACCTAACTGGTTACGCGCATTTGAATACCCGTAAACCTTGTTTACGATATGATGAATGATGCCCATGAATAGTGATTTCCTTCCGGGAATGAATAGTGTCATGTGAATAGTAAAAATTTTGACGACTTCTCAAAGTCTCAAACTGACTTCAAAAACAATGTATAGTGAAATGATGAATAGTGATTTATGAATAGTAACTCATGAATAGTAAATTGTCGGGGTTTGGAAAATGACCTGAAATTACGAGTTGTGACAGAACAACTACTCTAAATCAGTTGGTTACGACGCTGCATATGCAATGTCGTGGGAAAGCTTTAAAGAGATGGTTCTTAAGAAATACTATCCTCGAAATGAGGTGAAGAAGCTAGAGGTGGAATTTTGGAATCTTAAGGTACAGGGTACCAATATGGCAGCGTATAACCAAAGATTTCAGATATGGTACAAACTGAGACCCGACTGTTGGAGAGATACATTGGCGGATTGCCTTAGTCTACTAAGGGAAACGTCACCACCTACAAGGTTGCCGATCTCTACGAGATCATGGAGATAGCTAACAAACTGATGGATCAGGTGATTGAAGATTCGATTGAAGCAGGGGTGAACAACAAAAGAAAATGGGATGACCATCCCCGAAACAACAACCAGCCGAACAAAAGGCAAGAGGTTGCAAAAGTGTATGCTGCAGGACTGACAGAGAGGAAGGTCTATGCAGGCAACTTGCCACTGTGCAATCGATGTAAGTTACATCATAAGGGTCTGTGCACGGTTAAATACAATAAATTCAGAAGATAGGACATACGACCCGCGATTGCAGAGCAAGACCTCTAGCAACAGCTCATGTTGCACCAACCAACAACCCAAATGCCGAGATCACGTGTTTTGGCTGTGGAGAAAAAGGGCATTATCGAAATGAATGCCAAAAGCCCAAGAATCAGGGCAATGGTGGCAACAGAGGCCAACAAGGAAATCAGGGTAACCAGAGAAACCCAGGAGCTGGTGTGAACCAGGTAGCGGTTGTGCCACAAGGAAATCGGGGAAATGATGGAGGAGCTCGTAGCAGAGTCTATGCGGTGGGCAAGGTGGAAGCCCAGGAAGACCCGAACGTCATGACGGGTACATTCCTTTTAAATAACCGCTATGCATCTATACTATTTGATACGGGAGTAGATAGAAGTTTTGTCTCTACTGCCTTTAGCCCATTGCATGGAATAACCCCGACCACCTTAGGCAACGTATATAATGTAGAGTTGGCTAACGGGAAAGTAGAAAGAGTAGATACCATTGTAAGAGATTGCACCTTAAACCTAATGAACCACCCATTCAACATCGACCTAATGCCTGTAGAACTGGGTACTTTTGATGTTATCATTGGCATGGATTGGTTGTCAAAATACCATGCTACTATTCTCTGCAACGAAAAGATCGTTCGACTACCTTACGGGAACGAGGTACTGATCATCGAAGGCGATAGAAGAGACCGAAGAAGTGCCTCGAGATTAAACGTCATCTCTTACACGAAGGTTCAGAGACATCTTGAGAAAGGATGTCTCCTCTTTTTAGCTCAGGTTTCCGGAAAGGAAGAAGAGGAGCCAGAAGGAAAACGATTGGAAGATGTGCCAATCGTAAGAGAATTTCCAGAAGTCTTCCTTGAAGACTTACCTGGACTCCCGCCAAAATGATAGATCGAGTTTCGGATCGACCTAGTGCCCGGTGCCGCACCCGTGGCACGAGCACCTTACCGATTAGCCCCAACGGAACTATAGGAGTTATCAGAGCAGTTGTCAGAACTCTCTGAAAAGGGATTCATCCGACCAAGTTCCTCGTCCTGGGGAGCTCCAGTCCTATTGGTTAAAAAGAAAAATGGATCTTTCTGAATGTGCATCGACTATTGGGAACTCAACAAATTAACTATCAAAAACCGATACCCATTACCTAGAATTGACGACCTGTTTGATCAGCTACAAGGATCGTGCGTCTATTCGAAAATTGACTTAAGGTCCGGCTACCATCAGCTTAGAGTTTGGGAAGAAGATATCCCGAAGACGGCATTTAGAACTCGTTACGGACATTATGAGTTTCAGGTTATGCCTTTTGGTCTAACCAACGCACTAGTAGTATTCATGGACCTCATGAATCGAGTGTGCAAGCCGTACTTAGACAAGTTTTTGATCGTCTTTATCGATGACATATTGAAATATTCTAAGAGTGAAAAGTAGCACGAAGAGCATCTTAAGCTAATTCTGGAATTGTTAAAGAAAGAGGAGTTATATGCCAAGTTTTCCAAGTGCGAGTTTTGGATACCAACGGTCCAATTCTTAGGTCACGTGATTGATAAATAAGGCATTCATGTAGATCCTGCGAAGATTGAGTCAATAAAGGATTGGGCGACACCCACAACTCCTACCGAAATACGCCAATTCTTAGGACTCGCAGGGTACTACCGAAGATTCATTGAGAGATTCTTGAAAATAGCAAAGCCTTTGACCAAGTTGACCCAGAAAAATGAGAAATTTGACTGGGGAGAGAAAGCAGAAGAAGCTTTCCAACTTCTCAAGGATAAGTTGTGTAGCGCACGTATCTTAGCCCTGCCTGAAGGCAATGAGGACTTTGTAGTCTACTATGACACCTCGCACAAAGGGTTAGGAGTTGTTTTGATTCAGCGAGAAAAGGTGATAGCTTACGCCTCACGGCAATTGAAAACCCACGAAAAGAACTACACCACACATGACCTAGAGCTAGGGTCAGTAGTGTTTGCACTCATAATCTGGAGACACTATGTTTATGGCACCAAGTGTGTAGTTTACACCAACCACAAGAGTTTGCAACATATCTTGGATCAGAAGGAACTCAATATGAGACAACGCCGATGGTTAGAATTGCTCAGTGACTATGATTGTAAAATTCGATACCACCTAGGCAAAGCAAACGTGATAGCGGATGCCCTTAGCCGGAAAGAGAAACCGAAACCTCTAAGAGTACGATCATTAGGTATGACAATTGTCTCACCACTTCCATCAAGAATTCGTGAAGCTCAGACAGAGGCTCTTAAGGAAGAAAACCGACCTAATGAGAAGATTTATGGAATGCCTGTAAACAAAAATGCATTCGTAAAGAAGGCAGATGGAACATTATGTTACAAGAGCAGAAGCTGGATTCCACTCTATGGAGGTATACGAGGCCTCATCATGCACGAATCCCATAAAACCAAATATTCCATCCATCCAGGAGCCGACATGATGTACGTCGACCTGAAAAGGTTATATTGGTGGCCTAACATGAAAGCTGACATTGCAACTTATGTCAGTAAATGTCTAACATGTTCAAAGGTCAAGGCTGAACATCAGCGACCGTCAGGTTTACTCGTACAACCTGAAATCCTCGAGTGGAAGTGGGAACATATAACGATGGACTTCATCACCAAACTACCAAGGACGTCAAGCGGTTATGACACCATTTGGGTTATCGTTGACCGTCTTACCAAATTCGCCCACTTCCTACCCATCAAAGAAAACGACAACATAGACAAGCTTGTGCGACTATATGTGAAAGAAATAGTTGCCCGACATGGAGTCCAACTTTCCATCATATCTGACAGGGACAGTCATTTTACGTCAAATTTTTGAAGATCCTTACAAGATGCCCTAGGAACCAACCTTGATATGAACACAGCAAATCATCCACAGACAGATGGTCAAAGTGAGAGAACTATCCAAACGTTAGAAGATATGCTGAGAGCATGTGTGATAGACTTTGGGAACGGCTGGGATAGACATCTGCCATTGGCCGAATTTTCTTACAACAATAGTTATCATACCAGCATCAAAGCTACACCCTATGAGGCACTATATGGCAGAAAGCGCAGATCCCCAATATGTTGGGCTGAAGTTGGAGAAAGTCAGCTCATCGGTCCCGAGTTAGTACAGGAGACTACGGAAAAGATTGTACAGATCAAGAGCTGTATGCAGGCGGCTCGAGATCATCAGAAAAGCTATGCTGACAAAAGACGAAAATCACTTGATTTTCAAGTTAGAGATCATGTTATGTTAAAAGTGTCACCATGGAAAAGAGTGATCCTTTTTGGAAAGCGTGGTAAGCTAAATCCCCGATCTATAGGGCCTTTCAAAATTATTACGAGAATAGGACAGGTAGCGTATCGACTCGAGTTACCACAAGAACTCAGTTCCGTGCACAACGTATTCCACGTGAGCAATCTAAAGAAATGTCTCTCCGATGAGACGCTTGCCATTCCTCTAGAAGAAATTCAGGTCGACGAAAGTTTGAACTTCGTTGAAGAACCTATTGAAATATTGGATCGAGAAATCAAACGGCTAAAGCAAAGCCGTATTCCTATCGTTAAAGTTCGTTGGAACTCCCGTAGAGGTCCCGAATACACATAGGAGCGTGAAGACGAGATCGGAAGTAAATACCCACACCTTTTCTCAAACACATCGGGTAACTCTAAGTGAAAACCGAGGACGATTTTCCTCCTAAGGCCGGGAGGATGTGACAAATGGTAAATTTTCCCCTAATATTTTAATAATAAATGTCAATTTATTATTTTCCTAACTGTTAGATTTAAACATTTATATGTTTACATAACGATTTCGGGAAACAAACCCGCGCACGCTGTGACAAACAGTAACTCACCAAAAACTATTTAATTTCATCAAAAGGGTAAAATTTTCACTTTCAGACAGTTACAGACATAAACGTAACAAAAACGAGAGGTTATCTCATTTTCCTAGAAAACAACACCACGCGCGTACCGACACCACACCAGTAAAAGCTTACTTTATAAATTCATGTCAGAGTCGCAGAAAAATATACTCTGTGTCAGTTTAATTAAAACGTCTCCAAAACTATATTTTTCGAACTCATAACAAACCCGAAAATCTTGTGAGACACCGGGATTCAACGGGACACGAGGTACACCTAGTACACACTAAATACAAATCTTATCCTAATAAACCAACTAAAATTGTCCACTATCATTAATAAAAAATAATAATAATAATAATAATAATAATAATAATAATAATAATAATAATAATAATAATAATAATAATAATAATAATAATAATAATAAATAAATAAATAAAAAATAAGAGAGAGAGATAGTGAATATCTCATCTCCCCCATTTCTCCTTCATCCTGAATCGAGCAACCATCACCATCATCCTCAAGATCCACCACTGATTCAAATCCACCCTATAGATCGAGGCAGCAAAACGAGACAACCAATATTTAACATCTTCCTATTGTTTCTCTTGTTCTTGTCGTTTCCCAAAAGTCAACGAGCCAAAGATTGTCGACATACTTTTCTAAAAATGGCCATGGAGCGTCTGTGGTTAGAGAAAGGGAGGGTGAGAGAGCCTTGTTTGATTTCTTTAAGAATCCGTCCATTCCCAGCCACTCTCTTCACCACCGAATTAACAAACATACACAAAAACAAGGGTAAAATTGTGGTGAAGAAGGAAAGTGGGTTGCTAGGATTGGGTTTAATCTTCTTGGGTTTTCCTCCTCATCATCCACAGTCGAATCACCGTGATTGTAAGAATTCTCAAAATCTTGATTTTTCCCATTTCAATTGTAGTCATGTTTTTAGTTTGTTGTTACTTGTATCTTTCGACTGAAAATGTTAAAGTTAGGATTTTTGTTGACTTTGTTGAATTGTAAAATGTTTCTGTCGACATAAAACCTTGTGGAAATCATGATCTTAGTTGTGTATTGTGTTGATGTGCCTCAATCTAATTGAAAAACTAATAATAAGGTTAAATCATGGCTCAGTTTGGAAGTATTTAGTTCTTTTGCTTGTTCTTGATTCATATTCAATTCGTTGCTAAAGTGACGGCTCAAATCATTGCAAAAATAAATTTAGGATGTAACTTGAGTAAATTTGGTGTCGTGAATGTTGTCTTGCCTAAGTTGTGATTAAGCGTTATGAGGCTAAAATTGTTTGCTTGTCGAATCGTAGTCAAGGTGTGAGTTGTACTCAAACCTTGGTATCATCTTGTTGTGTTCGAATGAGGTTAGGAGTCATAGATACTCTAGTATTTGAACTTGTTTGTAAAATGCGTGGTTTTGGTTTAAGTCCTAGTAGCTAATTTGGACGAGTCAAGTTTCTTTTGATTCACAAGTAATGAGTTAAGTGTGTATGTTTTGGTCAATAGGTGAGCCGAGAGGGTGCTCGGACTTACCAAAGAAGAGTATAAATGTGATAGTCTTGGTTCATTTTCATCTCGAAAGAGTGTAGTAGTCGCGGCTAGAGGTCATTTTTTTGTAGTGTTTTGGGTAAAAACCACCCCATTTTGGTGTCTAATTTCTCGGTTAAAAGGGTCCCAAAGGACTCCTAAATGAGTACTTTATTACTCGATAAATAGAGTCTAATTCCCCCCTCAAAAGACCATGTCATTCGTACCGTTTAAAACACGACAAGTAGTGTTTATTTCAAGTCTTTGAACCACTCTGGACCTACGGAAAAATTTGTTCTAAATCCCTTCTGATGTACAGGAACTAGTTGTGTTATTCTTTGTTGATACTAAATCTTTTTGTTACTTATATTGGACCGAAATTTTTTTTAGCAACCCTTCTGTTCTTTGCTTTGGCTTTGCATTAACAGGCCATGCTCCTCAAAGCAGTTAAGTCATTTGGGTTATTAGTAGTTTGTCTCGATGGGTTCTAGGTTGTGCCGCAGCCCACCAAGTAACCCACCACTTGTGAGTGATCTCTCCTTCTCATAACAGCCCAAGTTTCAAATTAAAACATAAAATATGTTAATTTTGTTAACCCACTCGTGTGATAATATTTGGGCCACAGCCCACTCCCGACACGAAATCGTGTTATATATATTCGTTTCATATATAAAGCCGTCATCACAAATCGGCTAACTAATAAAACGTGACAATCTCATATTTTAACTCCATGATCTATTTTAAATAACTACACTACTAAAATACTCATTACAAATATTTGTATATTTAGACAACGCCGTATATATAAAAAAACTCGACATAAAACTTTATATAGATAATTAAAGTGTTTTCTCTACTCAAATGAATAGTAAATCGTTATATATATAATTTACAACTATAACTTAGTCGTGTGAAAACTTAAACCCGTCCATTAACTCGAGTACATATTAAAATTTGGTATGTTTTATCCAAACTCATAATAAAACTATAAACTATGAAATGATTTTTAAATGAAAATCTTATAACCTTAATAACACTAGGATTAATTATTTTCAAAACAATTCTTTTATAATAATACACACACACACACACACACACACACACATATATATATATATATATATATATATATATATACACACACACACACACACCATTTTCTTTATTTTTCTCATATTTACACAAACTTTGAAATATACATATCCACTCGACTACAACATTTTCCATCATACCATCAACGTCTTATAATTCCTAATCGTCCCATTCATAATCTTTCAGTTATTGCCAAAATAAAGATTATTCGTCTTAGTATCCTGTAAACACTTCCAAGAGCCGATACTTCCCAGTGATTTTGAAAATGACTTTTAAACTTAAATGCTGCCACACCAACGACGATAACATAAATTCTTTAAATCTTTCAGATTTAGCTAAACTTCGTAAATTCTTAAACTCGATTCGTGAACTAAAATAAACCTTACTAATTTAGGTCGCGTGTTGGTGCAGAACACTGTCTGAACCATTGTGTTATCTGACTACTACATGACAAGGTGAGTTTACAGCCCCACTTTACTTATACTTGCTTTACAACTATGGGGTGAGAAACATGCAAAACATTTTCTAGACCACTACAATATTTTACTTTATCAAAACTATTGCGTATTTAGCCTAAGGCCCTGAACCCACTGTTATGCCCACTTTCATGAACCGTCAGTTACCATTGGGAAGCGCGATTGATATAAATAGATCTATTGGGGTGACTCCCCCGTTCGGTTCGCCAGACAGGTCAATACGAGCGTATACCAATTCGGACTATGAGTGTATTGGGATAAACACTCGCTATGGGCCTTTGATTATTATTTATGTGCTACACTGTAGCGCACTGAACTGTCGAGCTTCGGTTGCATGAACTTAGTGCTAACGTAATAGACTATACTTTTATATGACATTGCATGGGTTGCAATGTTTCATATACCAAACTCATGGTCCAAATATTTAATGTACTGCTTACTGTTAAACCTATGAACTCACCAGCTTTTTGGTGACTTTTAAGCATGTTTTTCTCAGGTGTTTAAGCTGATTTATTTTGACAAGGCAGAGGCAAGGCAAGGGTCATAGATCCTGATTTGGTGTATTGTAGCATTTTAATTTGACTTGTTGTTGTCTGGGACAACTTAACTATGGGCCTTATCTTTCTAAACTCGAACTTGTTTAAACTTATTTAACTATGTTGAAATGCATTTTAATGGAGTATGTATTCCGTTCCTTATTACCTTGTGTTATGATTATCAATTTAGTAGCACCCCATGACCCGAATGCTTCCGCTATACCAGATTTTGGGGGTATTACATAGTACTATAATAAACACACTACAACTACTAAATGTAAATAACAAATATAAAGAGTAAGAGATGGAAAGATCAAACCGAGACAAAGATATTTTTATTGGTTCGGTAACGAAGCTCTTCTTCGCCCTACTCCACTCCCCGAGTACCCAACTCGAGAGTTCTAAGCACTATGTCAACAAACTCCTTTCAGGCGGAGAAAACCATACAACGTCGCTTATCACGATTTTTGACACTAAGCTAAATGTCGAGTACTAATCTTGCTAGTACCAATCTCACTCACGACCTACACAATCCTTGCTAATCACATAATCTACAAGATCCACACGATCTACTCTTGATCCACTTGATCAACACACTATTACACAAGCTGCAAGAGATCTCCAAGATCTCAACAAGATCACAATGATCCACACACACAAGCTAAACAAAAGGTGGACAACTTGATGTACGCCTAGATACAACAAGTACGTAACAAGTGTTACAAGTGCACTACACTAACACTACAACACCTTGTATCTTCTTGATACTTTGTGTTCTTCTCTTGCATTAGTCGAGGAATGAAGGTGATCACTTGGTTGGATGAAAGGATCACTCTTAAAAAAAAAAAAAAAAAAAAAAAAAAAAAAAAAAAAAAAAAAAAAAACTATCCAAATGATCAAGGAAATGTATATGTGATAGAGGAATTGAACTCAGAAAGTTTTGTGTGAAAAATGATGACTAAAAACTGTGAAATAGACTGGTATTTATAATCAAAGAAAATGTGACCGTTATAGAGGGACGGCACCACTAAATATATCACGGTACCACTAAATTTACGGTACCGTGACAATTAGTGGTACCGTGTGATGAAGCGAAAAGTGTACCGCTTTTAGGGAGTCATTTAAGCCCTAAATCGTATTTATTTGATCAAATATTGCCCTAAATCATTCCTTTTGTCATTTTAGGTACTTTGGAGAAGAAATCTGGAAAAGGAAGCATTTTGGACGTTTTTGGAGCATAAAAGTGAAGAAAATGACAAAGTCTCAAAATCGGCTGGAAAAGTACCTTTGACGGCGTCAGGGATTGTTCCAGACGGCGTCAAGGCTTGGCAAAAAAGGTGGATATGAAAAATACACATGATAAGCCAGGGAGTTTTGCAATGAAAAGTCTGACGGCGTCACCCTTTAAGGTGATCAAGGCCATCACGGTTTAACTTAAAGAGGGACGGCGTCAAGCCCATTTCTGACGGCGTCAAGCCTTGATAGGCCAGAGCGGATTTTGGAAGGCTACAAAGGGACGGCGTCAAGAAGGCCATCCGGGAACCCTAGACACGGCGAGGTGACGACGTCAAGTCCTACAACGTGACGCCGTCAGCCCTTAAACTCTATATATAGTTTTGCAATTTTTTGTCATTAGTGTGCAACTTTGTGAGGAGAAACCCTAAGACGAATTTCTGCCATTTTTAAGGGTTTTCATACCCTTGGATCTCCCATGTTTAATTAAAGATAAGTAATCATTTAATCAATCAATATGTCTATGTGTTGTTTGATTATATCTTGTTCTTGTCTTTTGATTAACATGCTAGGCTAGATTTATCTTGTGTTTGCTTAGATCTAATGAAACCTAACTATTGATTATCGGTTATTAGTGTGTTATTAATTGTATTGAATGATTGTCCATCGATGTTAGGCTTAAGAAAACTGGCTAACTTCCTATACGGTAACTTGCTTGAACGTCTTAAGAAACTTGAACCAATGCGTACTAGGTTTATATGGTTGTATTTAATGCATGAGCGAATTCTAGTGATCCCATGTTAGGAGCTTCCTAGCCGGCTCGACATAGGAGTGAAGTAGGAGCTTGTAGAGTTGGGGAAGTACGTACGCCACCCCACGATTGGTATTAAGGAATACACCCGTCATCCACGCAATTAATACACACTAATCAACCGGTAAAAGATAGTTAGGGAGTAAGGAAATCTAAGTAAACACATTTCTCTCCACATAAGTTTCACAACCTTTTCATTTTCAGTTATTTTATTTTATTTGCATTTGTAGTTATTTGGGTTAGTTGACTAGCAACTAATTCCGCCCACTCCTTCAAACCCGAGATTTTACTTGCTTTCATAAAAATATAAAAATACAAAAAGAATCTTCCCTCACCCTTAGACCTATTAGAGTAGTTTTTCAAACCTAACGAGCACTATTCCCTGTGGAGAACGATCAATCCCCCGTACTTACCACTACACTATACTACATCGGTCAGGTACACTGCCTGGTGGGGTTGTAAGCCTCTTGAGATCCCTTGAGAGGTAAAACCTATTGTAAGGTCGCAAAACCACGCATCAAGTTTTTGGCGCCGCTGCCGGGGAATAGTTATTGTTTAGGTTGAATTTTTATTTTATTAGGTCTACTCACTAGATTCCTTTCTAGTGAGATTTTTATTTTATTTTTCTAGGATTTCTTTAGTCTATCTTTTTTCTTCGTTTCTTTGTTCGTGACCATTACCATCCGACATCATGGAAGGTGGTAATATCCTTGATCCCAACAACCCATCACCACAACAACACCCACCTCCTAGAGCCCGTACCTTAGGAGACTACTCCCGTCCTAGCCACCATGGCTATCGAAACACCATTGAGCTCACTCAAGGAGCCAATGTCACACCCTTGCGATCCGACACCATCCGGTTGGTGCAAAGCGGATGCGCATTCCATGGTCTTCGTTCCGAAGATCCTAATCAACATCTCAAGGACTTTCTCAAAATCGTTGATTCTATAGACCTTGATGTTGCCACTCGAGAGACGACCCGACTGCGTCTCTTTCAATTTTCTCTGCGGGACCAAGCTAGTCAATGGCTAGAGCGTTTACCCGCAGGATCCATCACCTCTTGGGATGATCTCACCACTCGTTTCCTCGCTCAGTTTTTCCCACCGGGAAGAACTACCAAGCTAAGGAATGATATCTTGATGTTCCAACAACGTCAAGGCGAAACCCTCTGCGAGGCATGGACTCGATTCAAGGACTTACTCCAAAAAGTCCCTCACCATGGCATAGAACTTTGGCTCCAAGTCCAAATCTTCTATGACCATATCAATCTCTCCACGAGGCAAACCATTGACCAATCGGCCGGTGGTAAGCTACGTGATCTAAGTGCGGAACAATCATGGGCTCTCCTAGAAGATCTTGCTCTTTATGACAACGAAAGTTGGAGTGATCCCCGTGATTTGAATAAAACGGTCAAGGCAATATCTTTGCCTTCGAACAATTCAAGCACTTCCGACCGTAGGATCATAGACCTTGAAGACCAAGTCAAGTTTCTTATGAAATCCTACGAGGCTCCTAAACCTTTAGGCCAAGTGAACAAAATCACTTCTTCGTGTAAATTATGTAGTGGTCCCCACGACACTCATGATTGCATGGAACTCCCCAAACAGGCTTTCAAATAATTCGCATCCTCGCGAATCGATAAGACGGGAGATAAGTGGCTCACCACTAATTATGGACCCAAGAATTCCGAAGATAGGTATGAGGCATGGAAGAGTATGCCAAATTTTAGTTGGAACCAAACTCGAAGCGTATCATTCAATGACTCTCCCCCACTCACCTGGTCTGAACATTATCCTCATCAGCATACGCATAAACAACAAAATCGCGAGGAATCACTGCAAAAATTCATTCTCTCTCAAGAAACACAGCTCTCCAAACTTGAGAATCAATTCAAACAACAACAAGTTGATATGAACAACAAGGTTGATAACCTGTTAAAAGTTATCAATGATCGCATTGCTGGCAGGTCAACTTGTGAGTTAGCACGAGTTAAAGAGATCAAATCTGTCACGGTGACTCACCAAACACCCCCTCCTGTAAAAATCAAGCACCCTAGTAAACTCTTCAAATACATATCACAAAACGAAAAAGAAACTGGAGATGCTCATACCCCGTCAAAACCACTCCACTTCGTGAACACCATTACAACAATACCTATTCCTAAACCCAATCTGGACCAACAATCAACCGAGAACGTGGACAATGAAATGGAGGGTGAAGTTCCCGAAAAAAACCCCGAGGCGCCCGGCGACTATCTAGACTCACCAAAGGACTCGAGTACAAGAGAGGTAAGTGATGAGAAGGGCTCGGAAGAGAAATCCGAAATGCCTCATGGGCTCCCAGGACCGCTAGACCGCCCCCTGGAGAAGGAACTTGAGAGGGGCACAGCGAAGTTGCCTATGGGATCTGGAGAGAGAATAGAGGATGTCGCTCCCAGAGTCTTTAAGATATCGTGCACCACTCGGAAAAAGTTTATAAAAGATGCCTACATAAACCCCAACTCTTCTATGAATGCAATATCCCTTTCTCTATATAACGAAGCCTTCACCAAACAGGTCAAATATGAAGGGTTTAATATCATCGGGGTAATAAGAAGGGTACCAATTGTGATAGAAAAGTTCCTCTTTCATATCGAGCTAACTGTATTTAATAACATGAACTCTATCATCGACCCATCCTTAACTAGCCTTGTTCTAGGCAAACCATTCATAAAAGCAACGGGAGTAATACTCGATGAGGATGATCGTAGTGCATTATTTACCGATGGTGTTAGGAAAGAGATTTTTTGGGATGGCTGTGAAGAAGTGTATGAGTATCGACCATCAGCAATTCGCAACATATGGAGGCTACACGGTAGAAGGCCTGGCCGAATTAAGCGACGTGATCCGAATAATCTCAAAATACCTTGCATGATTGGTCACAAGCATTTTTATAATGTTTACATTGACACATGTTTACCCAAAAATGTGATGTCCTTGTTTCATTATAACAACATCTGCAGATGGGGAATGATTCATAAAGGGAAGGATGACATTGGCATAGATGATGATGTACAGGTGTTTGTAGGAAATATGACATTCACTATGAGCTTCGCAATCGTCGATAATATCGAAAAGTACATCGATCCCAGGTTATCACAAGTTGTTTTTGGGGCACCTTTTTGCAAGGCCACAAGCTTAGTTGTTGACGAGCTCAATGGGATCATGAATTTCACCGATGGGATTAGGGAGATCTCATACCAAACGCCTTACAGGATGAGAGAATTCAAGGAGATTTAATATGGAGGGCTCGATGGGTTAAGTTCCCAACTCGTGTTGTGTGATGATGATGTGAGAAGGGGATGTAAGGACACTTTTGACCTGTCGAGTGGATTCTTTAAGCATGATAAGGAGCTTAGTTCTAAATACCAAAACAATCCTTTTGATCTCGAGGACCCGAAATACCTTTACTATGAAAGTGATTCTGATAGAGAATCAAATGAGAATGGCCTAGGAACCGTGACCAATGATGGAGTCACGTAATATACGGGGACTTTGAGTCTAGCTACAAGACTCGTTAATAAAGAAAAGCGCTTCTTGGGAGGCAACCCAAGCTTTATTTGCTTTGTGTTTTTATTTATTTGTTTGTTTGATTTTATTTGTTTCCGTATGTATGTTTAATTTTTATTATTATTGATTCATGTTCAAAACCAAATTGTGAAAATGCTTTATTTTGTTTTTAACTTCGTCTTAACTACATATAAAGGTATTTTGCAAAAGTTAAGTGTAAGGGAAATCCAAATCGGTTTATTAGAACACAAATGAACATGAATCGTAATAATATTAAATTAACATAAATATTAGTATTTGTTTGAGTCAAATGCTTGTATCGAGTCATAATGATGTTTTGCAGGATTTCCAGGAAGTAAGGTATAGGTTTTTCCAGAAATTTTCCGAAAACTTAACATGAGAATTTTGTCAGATCATTTCTGACGGCGTCAGGGTTTACAACCTGACGGCGTCAGGTTTTAATTTTCTGAAATTTTTGAAAGTTTTGTTTTCATAAAAAGTTTTTATTAAATCTCTAACTTATAAACTCCAGGAATCTGCAAAATTATCATTCCACAAGCATTATATCCTTATATAGAATTTATCCCGCCGATATTATGCAGGTTTTCGTGTTTGTTTTCTCAGGATTAACATGTTATTTTGGAAAAGGAGATGTATGGGGAATCAAGCTTATGGCGATGCATTAGTCTTGGAGCTTCTACTTTCTCTTGGAAGAAGATCTAACCATGTTACCTCTTTATCCACCAAACGAATCAGGGGAGTATTTGATTTCATTCTTTTACCTTGTTACTTTTACATTTTGTTATTTGAACATTGGGGACAATGTTCATCTTAAGTGTAAGGGGGTAAAAATACGAAACTTTAGAAAATACAATTGCACTTGATTTTTGTTTGTTTGATGGTAGATGTGTAATAAAACTGAGATAAATACCTGTTAGGGCAATTTTAGTGCCAAATTTAAAATTTTTTACGACATATAGGAGTGAAACTTTGATCTTAATGAGCGTCTCATGGATAGGAGTTATATGACTAGCACAAAAACCGTACCACTAAAAAAATTTTCCACCCCCAAATATGTGAGGTTCGCCCCTAGAATTGGTAGGAAAAGCATTTATGCTATGATGTGTGTACCGGTAGCACTTAGATTCTAGAACTTGCGTTAGGACCATTCCGAGGCCACAAGTGAGACTACATTCGTGTAGTTAGATTTACTACATGATAAGAGGCATTAGGATTAACCCATTGTTTTACACCTGTGTTTTTGTTATAATTACGTTGGCTACATTGGTCAAGTAATTCTCCCACACCCTTTGCGTTGTACTCATTTTTAGTACACGATACCCCTAGTACACCCCACAGAGCCTATCTTTTCGTTTCGACCTTTAAGCATTTTACTTAAAGGAAGAATTTGTTACACCCCACTTAAATGTACACCCAAATCGCCTTAGCCTACCTTGTATGCACTCATTTTTAGTGCATTATTGTTACAACATTTGTTTAAACCCTTAGTTAATTATCTAATTGATTACATGGTTGCTAAGTCGAGTCATATCCTTGTACATATTGTTTTAGGACGATTGGGACTCATGGGTAAAGTACTAGTGTAATGGAGTAATGGGGAAGAAGAACATTATTACCCCCATATGTGCTAAATATTTTAAAAGTACTCAAAGTGTTTCGATTATCTTAATTCGAGTCATTAGGATAGTTATTTGTAAAGTTATGTAAAAATTCAAGTGTAAGGGGAATGCAACGCCCCTATGATGTATTATTTTGGATGGTAGGGCAAGAATGTATGCACACAAAAAAAAAAAAAAAAAAAAAAAAAAAATCGAAAAAATCAAGAAAAAAAAAAGAGAAAAAGAAAAGTAGAAAAAACATACGGACCACCATCCCGTTTCATTTTATGTTTATTTTATCTTTTTGTTATTTCTTTCATTAGCTTAAGTCGAGTCTAGTCTTGGCTTAGCAACGCCATATTTTTTCATGTAATTAATCAAGATCTTTAACTCGCCACCAGTAAAATATCCCTTATCCAACAAAACCGTGTTTATCATATCCCTACACCTCACGTTATAACCCATGTAAAAGCCCTCTTTGATAGTTTATCTTAGGTGCTTACGTATAGTGGAGGAGGTTTTCGATCCTTTCCCAAGCCTATGGTAATCTATTTGCTATGACAGGTAGTGAGAGATATTATCCATTTTCATTTATGAGATTTATTTTGATGACACCTGAGAGATGTGAGTATCTAAACACTACTTGTGAGGTGCTAGTTTGTAATCTCCGTGCTTATTATGATTAAAGTGGAACGACTATTTGTTGTAATTACTTTTATTTTAGCATTAAATGACCCCTAACTTGTATTTTGATTAGAATAAAAGCGCATTTGCTTGAGGACAAGCAAATCTCAAGTGTAAGGGTATTTGATGAAGCGAAAAGTGTACCGCTTTTAGGGGGTCATTTAAGCCCTAAATCGTATTTATTTGATCAAATATTGCCCTAAATCGTTCCATTTGTCATTTTAGGTACTTTGGAGAAGAAATCTGGAAAAGGAAGCATTTTGGACGTTTTTGGAGCATAAAAGTGAAGAAAACGACAAAGTCTCAAAATCGGCTGGAAAAGTACCTTTGACGGCGTCAGGGATTGTTCCAGACGGCGTCAAGGCTTGGCAAAAAAGGTGGATATGAAAAATACACATGATAAGCCAGAGAGTTTTGCAATGAAAAGTCTGACGGCGTCACCCTTTAAGGTGATCAAGGCCATCACGGTTTAACTTAAAGAGGGACGGCGTCAAGCCCATTTCTGACGGCGTCAAGCCTTGATAGGCCAGAGCGGATTTTGGAAGGCTACAAAGGGACGGCGTCAAGAAGGCCATCCGGGAACCCTAGACACGGCGAGGTGACGGCGTCAAGTCCTACAACGTGACGCCGTCAGCCCTTAAACTCTATATATAGTTTTGCAATTTTTTGTCATTAGTGTGCAACTTTGTGAGGAGAAACCCTAAGACGAATTTCTGCCATTTTTAAGGGTTTTCATACCCTTGGATCTCCCATGTTTAATTGAAGATAAGTATTCATTTAATCAATCAATATGTCTATGTGTTGTTTGATTATATCTTGTTCTTGTCTTTTGATTAACATGCTAGGCTAGATTTATCTTGTGTTTGCTTAGATCTAATGAAACCTAACTATTGATTATCGGTTATTAGTGTGTTATTAATTGTATTGAATGATTGTCTATCGATGTTAGGCTTAAGAAAACTGGCTAACTTCCTATACGGTAACTTGCTTGAACGTCTTAAGAAACATGAACCAATGCGTACTAGGTTTATATGGTTGTATTTAATGCATGAGCGAATTCTAGTGATCCCATGTTAGGAGCTTCCTAGCCGGCTCGACATAGGAGTGAAGTAGGAGCTTGTAGAGTTGGGGAAGTACGTACGCCACCCCACGATTGGTATTAAGGAATACACCCGTCATCCACGCAATTAATACACACTAATCAACCGGTAAAAGATAGTTAGGGAGTAAGGAAATCTAAGTAAACACATTTCTCTCCACATAAGTTTCACAACCTTTTCATTTTCAGTTATTTTATTTTATTTGCATTTGTAGTTATTTGGGTTAGTTGACTAGCAACTAATTCCGCCCACTCCTTCAAACCCGAGATTTTACTTGCTTTCATAAAAATATAAAAATACAAAAAGAATCTTCCCTCACCCTTAGACCTATTAGAGTAGTTTTTCAAACCTAACGAGCACTATTCCCTGTGGAGAACGATCAATCCCCCGTACTTACCATTACACTATACTACATCGGTCAGGTACACTGCCTGGTGGGGTTGTAAGCCTCTTGAGATCCCTTGAGAGGTAAAACCTGTTGTAAGGTCGCAAAACCACGCATCACCGTGCCAGACAAACACGCTCCAGATTTTTTTTTAGTGATGAAAGTTTATTTGGGGAAGTTTGGTGATGATTTTGGGGGGGGGGGGAAATAACTGTTGGAAAGATTCAAACTTATTTTTCAAATTAAAACATTTCTTTTTAATTCAAAATTAATTTTGAAGAATGTATTTTTGAAAAAATGTTTTGTCACATTAAAAATGTGAAGTTTAGAACACAAATTGAATTCTTTAATCATTTGTCAAGTTGTAAACTTTTTTGTTCTTACCTAGAGTGACTTACGTAGAAACGGGATATTTCGACTAAAAACTTGTTGACGTTAATTTTGACGTAAAGTGATTTTACATTTTGTTATCATCAAAACGTAGAGATGTCGAAAAATAGAAATAACATTTTTAGACATTATTTGTATTAACAGTTTTTCTATGTTTGTAGAAGATAAGACGTTATTTGTTTCTTCTGGGTTGTTTCGTTTTGAGAATTGTAATGATGAAAAGCTTTTTGGATTCAGGCGGGGGAGGTGGAAAAAAGAACAAGAAAATAGAGAATGATTCGAGTAGTGATAATCTAGATACATCGTCTTTGGTGTCTACTTTCCCAACTCTTTCTGAGTTGGCTTCTCGTGTTAGGATCAATGAACCAAAGTTAGTTGGAGCTGATGGGAAACCTAGGAGTCCTGTAAGAGGCGTACATGTTGAACCTAATGTTGTTAATGCTAGTAGTAGTTATGTTTAGCCTATTTTTGAGCATGCGTAGAGGTGTTTCTGGTACAAAGTTAGACCCTCCGGTTACTGATCTGATAACGCATGTTGTTAAGGGATGATACCCAAGATACTGAACTATGGAGCCGGTTCGATATGTTGATAAGTCTGCCCCAACAGTTGAGGTTCATGATCAGCCTTTTGGTGGTGGTTTTGCTAAACAACAAGGTACGTTTGCTGCTGGTAATAGTTCTAAAGAACCTAGTACGAGTGATGAGACTATGCAAAAGGAGGAAAATGCTAATAAGTCTAATGTAAGTCCCTCAAGTTATGCATATAATTTAAATCCTAAGTCTTCGAATAAGGAAAACTTTCAAAAAATGGAGGATAATGCTCCAAAGAATGTTGATTATGATGTTGGATTACCTATTGAATTAGTTCATGAAGTCAGTGAGAGATTGAAAAATTATCTGTACGGATACTTCATAGGTAAAAGGCTTGTTTTTCATGTTGTTGACTGGTTTGTACATAATAATCGGCAGAAGTATGGTATTGTTAAAGTGACAATAAATGAAAATAGTTTTATCTTCTTTAAATTCTCGTCTACTCAAGGAGGAGAAGCTATTCTACGTGATGGTCCATGGATGCTTTGTGGAATTCCAATTTTTCTTAACAAGTGGTCGCCCAAGATAAACCTGTTGAAAGAGGAACTGTTATGTGTTCCAGTCTGGGTAAACTTTCATGATGTTTCACTAGTTGCGTACACTTCGGATGCCTTAAGTTTGATTGCTTCAAAAATTAAAACTCCTATGTTACTTGACTCGTATACTAATGATATGTGTTTGGAATCACGTGGTAGGGGTAGCTATGCTAGAACTTTCATTGAAATTAATGTGTCTAATGAGTTGCGAGATAATCTTGTATTGGTTGTTCCTAAACATAATGGAAGTGGATATACGAAAGAAACTATTTGTATTTAATATGAATGGGAACCCCCTCGATGTAGTACATGTTTACTATATGGACATCTTATTGATGAGTGCCCCAAAGCTACACCTAAACGTGTAGTTAATGCGGTTGGAAAGGGCAAAGGTCTGACTACGGGTGCTACTAAGGAGGTGCCGAATGATAGGTTTAACACTGTCAAGTGAAAAGGATCTCATTATAAGCAGGTTTTTAGGGTATCTAGGAACACACTAGAACACAAAGTGGATTTGGCTACACCCAATAAGTGTTAATAAGTGTGACCATATGCTATTTAAAGTGAAGAAATGTGTATTTTGTGTTACTATTGTTCATCCAATTGCCACTTGAATTTTATGTTTACGTGGCCTTTTGTAATATTTAGTCACAGAAAGCATGTTTGTTTTGGGTATTTAGTCACATACAATTAAGCAAAAAGTGGCCAAAAGTGTTAATAAGTGTGACCATATGCTGTTTAAAGTGAAGAAATGTGTATTTTGTGTGACTATTGATCATCCAATGGCCACATGAATTTTATGTTTGTGTGGCCTTTTGTAATATTTAGTCACGCAAAGCATGTTTGTTTTGGGTATTTAGTCACATACAATTAAGCATAAAGTGGCCAAAAGTGTTAATAAGTGTGACCATATGCTGTTTAAAGTGAAGAAATGTATATTTTGTGTAACTATTGATCATCCAATTACAACATGAATGTTTTTTTGTGTGGCCTTTTGTAATATTTAGTCACACAACGAATTAAACAAACAGTGACCAAAAGTGTTAATAAGTGTGACTATATGCATCTTTTAGTCACATTTAAGAAATCAATATATATGAAAACAAATTCAAATATATATCCGAACAAATTCAAATACAATAAAATTGGAATGTATATATAACAACCGTCTTAGCCCAGTTTAGTGACCGATAGTATTTTATAACATTTTTGACACAAAATATGCTTTTAAGCTAGTTTTGCGTTAATCAGATCATTTTAATATCTTGTGTTCACTTTCTTTAGGCACCCTCGCGTTATGGACATGATTGTTTTACCAACGAGAATGTTTCCTATCCATTTCTTTTAGACAATACACTAGATGGCTAACAATGACTAATAAAAGTGACTACTTTACTTATACTCACAATATTTTAATAGGCTCAAAGAGTTACAACAGGCACGCACCTCATGCTTATTAGTGTTCCACGTATATAGTTAGACCTTATTGGTTATCATCCAACTAGGCTAATTTTTATGAGTCATTAACAAGTAAAACATGTGGCTTCTCTTTATTAGAATTAATAAAATAAAAACGAGTAGATACAATGTTTATAGAAAACTTGCATCATACAAATTCAGTTTGATACTTCATTAAACTTATCACTCATCTAATATATTAAAATATGTTATATTGATAAGTTTTAACATTTTTAAAAGTATTACACTTTTACATTGCTCGGTTTTAAGTTTCGTGACTTAAGCGCTTAACATTAATAATTACTGGGATCAAACTACACCCCATTAAAACAAGATAACTATATTTAAACAAGATTTACATGAAAATTTCTGATTTCCTCGTATGTAGCCACGCATGACATGCAAGTAAAACTACATGTACTTTGTATTTAATTTTTATCTAGCTAGTCTAGAATTGTATAAGCTTTTAGTACTTTATCTGATGTCTTGGTTTCTTAGTTCGTAAGTTTGTCTACATATTTTATCAAGTAGATAAGTGACTAGAGACCAACATCAATGTGGCCTAATGGTGGATGCTTATTAAGTTAAGCGTGCACATGCGGGAGTAGTACCAGTGTGGGTGACCTACTGGGAAGTCCTCGCAATGTGCAAGGGCCACTTTGCTCTGTTGGTATCAGGCAATGAAGAGGAAGAATCTGTAAGCCAATGTTGCGCATGTTCCAATCCGAGCCGCCCCCAGTTTTCATCCGGTCGTTACTCCAGCGAGGAAACTCGTGTGGAGGCGGTACGGTTTCCGGGAGGAAGCCGCTAATAGTCCCCACAACACCAGCGTGGACCCGGTTCAGACAACATAGTCTGGGTTAGTGGTGGACGAGGGCCTGCCAATGAGGCAGGTGCGACTCCGTCCCTTAAATTGAAAGTCACCTTCCAAAAAAAAAAAAAAAAGATAAGTGACAAGAGGAAAATTCAAATGCATACCCTTTTTTTGGTGCATACTAATGGACAAATCCCCACCATCCATCTAGTTTGATCTAATGGTGAGGATTAATCTAAGATTAATTATGAAAACCTAAGTTCATGTTTTTTTCCCTCTATCTTTGTCTTTTTATCTTTTTAATTGTTCACTCACTCACTTTCTTTCTTTTTTTTTTTCTTTTTTTTTGTGTCCATTTTTTTTTTTTTTTTTTCTAATTCACGCTTCTTTTTTTGTTTTTTTTGTTTCTTTTTTGTTTTTTCTTTCCTAATTCACTTTTTTTTTTCTAATTCATTTTTTTTTTAATTCACGTTTTTTTCTCTTCTACTTCGCTTTCATACGTTTTCGTCTGTTTTCATACATTTTCATCCGTTTTCATACGTTTTCGTCCGTTTTTAAACGTTTTCATCCGTTTTCAAACGTTTTCGTCTGTTTTTATACGTTTTCGTCCGTTTTTATACGTTTTTGTCCGTTTTGATACGTTTAGATACGTTTTCGCCCGTTTTCAGACGTTTTTGTCCGTTTTTTACGTTTTCGCCCATTTTTAGTCGTTTTCGTCTATTTTCAGACGTTTTCGTCCGTTTTTATACATTTTCGTCTGTTTTCATCCGTTTTCTTACGTTTTCATCTGTTTTCTTATGTTTTCGTTCGTTTTCATACGTTTTCGTCTGTTTTAATACGTTTTTGTCCGTTTTCATCTGTTTTTCTTTCGTTTTCGTCCATTTTTAATACGTTTTCGTCCATTTTCAGACGTGTTTTTACGCTTTCATACATTTTCGTCTGTTTTCTTACGTTTTCGTCCGTTTTCATACGTTTTCGTCAAATTTTTTACGTTTTCGTTCATTTTAATATGTTTTCGTCTGTTTTCTTTCGTTTTCATCCGTTTTCTTACGTTTTCGCCAGAAAACATTCATATGAGGTATCACTGGTGATATCACTGGTATCACTGGTGATATCACATTCATATGAGGTAATACCTTTGATATCACATTCACTGGTATCACTGGTGATATCACTGGTATCACTGGTGATATCACATTCATATGAGGTATCACTGGTGATATCACTCGTATCACTGGTGATATCACTGGTATCACTGGTGATATCACATTCATATCACAGAAAATCACTTCTGAAAATCACTTGTCATATTCAGAAAACCACTTATGATATTCAGAATATCACTTGTGATATTCTGAATATCACAGAATATTAATTATGATATCCAGAATATCATTTGTGGAACTCAGAATATCACTTGTGATATTCTGAATATCACTGGTATCACTGGTGATATCACTGGTATCACTAGTGATATCACTGGTATCACTGGTGATATCACATTCATATGAGGTAATACCTTTGATATCACATTCACTGGTATCACTGGTGATATCACTGGTATCACTGGTGATATCACATTCATATGAGGTATCACTGGTGATATCACTTGTATCACTGGTGATATCACTGGTATCACTGGTGATATCACATTCATATCACAGAAAATCCCTTCTGAAAATCACTTGTCATATTCAGAAAATCACTTATGATATTCAGAATATCACTTGTGATATTCTGAATATCACAGAATATTAATTATGATATGCAGAATATCATTTGTGGTACTCAGAATATCACTTGTGATATTCTGAATATCACAGAATATCACTTGTGATATTCAGAATATAACTTGTGATATTCATAATATCACTTGTGATATTTATAAACATATGAAAACGTCTGAAAATGGCCAAAAACATTTAAAAACGGACGAAAATGAATGAAAAACGGACGAAAACGTATGGAAATGGAAGAAAACGTATGAAAGTGTAAAAACAAGTATGAAAAGGACAAAAACGTTTGAAAAATGGACGAAAACAAAAGAAAACGAATGAAAACGGACGAAAACGTATGAAAACGAACGAAAACGTAAGAAAACGGACGAAAACGTATAAAAACGAACGAAAATGTAAGAATACAGATGAAAACATATGAACACAGACGTTAACGGGCGAAAACGTAAGAAAGCAGACGAAAACGTATGAAACCGGACAAAAACGTATGAAAACGGACGAAAACGGGCGAAAATATATGAAAACGGGCCAAAACGTACGAAAACAGACAAAAACGTTTGAAAACGGACGAAAACGTATGAAAACAGACGAAAATGTATGAAAGCGAAAAAAAAACGTGTATTAGGGAAAAAAAACGTTCATTAGAAAAAAAGACAAAAAAAAAAAAAAAAAAAAAAAAAAAAAAAAAAAAAAAAACGTGAGGGTACTAGCAGCCATGGCGGTTTGGCCATCGGTTTGCCCCAAACCGCCGGGGAACACCACCGCCACCCCAGCGGTTTGGGTGGGCGGTATGGTCCAACGGGGAAGTTCACAGCCGCGGTTTGGGAAGAAAAGTTACCGTTTGAAATGGAACGTTGGAGCTGTGGAACAAAAAAATAGACGTTGGAGCATTGGAACAAAAAAAAAAAAATTCCTATAAATACTACACACAATACAAATAAACTACACCTATTCAAATACCACACACAATACAAATCACTACTAAATCCTTTACATTTCACACAATGTTGTCATCATCTTCTTCATCCGATGAGTTATATCTCCCCCCCCCCCCCGACTTTCGAACAAAATCATTCAACGGGTAGTACTCTATCAACCTTTTTAGCCATGTACGATTCGATTGAGGACACGGCAACCTCTACCGAACCACGAGCGTCTGTCACCCGTTTTCGTGAAAAAGCTTTACAAAATCTAAAGGATGACTATTTCGTTGAACAACCAAAGTTTGCCCACCATATTTTTCGAGATAGGTTTCGTATGAATAAAAGGTTGTTTTTAAGAATTGTTGGTGATATTGAAGCGAGATTCGAATGGTTTCAAGAGGGCTATGATGGGAGGGGGACAAAAAGTTTCACGGCATTACATAAATGCACATCGGCCATTCGGCAACTCGCAACGGGTGAACCTCCGGATAGATTTGATGACTATTTAAACATGGCACGAAGAACGTCAGGTTATCATTCTCATTTTTTTTATTTAATGTTGTCGTTATATTTTTTTTATTTAATGTTGTCGTTATATTTTTTTTTAATGTTGTCGTTATATTTTTTTTATTAATGTTGTCGTTATATTTTTTTATTAACAGGAGAATGCCTTGATCATTTTTGCAATGCGGTTATTGAATTATATGGTCGAGAGTTTTTACGTAGGCCGACATCTCATGACATTGCACGCTTATACGAGGCACATGAAGAACAACATCACATTCCTGGAATGCTTGGTAGCATTGATTGTACACATTTCGTTTGGCGAAATTGTCCTAGACATTTGAAAGGCCAATATAAGCGAGGTGATCACCAATACCCGACTATTATGCTTGAATCCATCGCTTCGTACGATTTGTGGATTTGGCATTCGTTTTTTGGTCCTCCCGTTGCAAACAACGATATCAATGTTTTGAATCAGTCTCCGTTGTATCTTACGGAGCGAAATGAAACGGCGCCAAACAGTTCATTTTCTGTAAATGGACGTCTTTACAAACGTGGATATTATCTTAACGATGGAATCTATCCTACATATTCTACGTTTGTTAAAGCATATAAGTATCCCACTGATCCGAAGGAAAAGAGATTCAAGAAGTTACAAGAGTCTGCAAGAAAATATATCGAGCGAGCTTTTGGTCGTCTTAAGGCAAAATGGATGATTCTCAGTCGTCCTCTCCGTCCTATGACGGTCGAAAAGATTCGACAAATCGTTAATACTTGTATCATATTGTGCAATATGATTTTAAAAGACGACGAGGTGGCAATATCACCGGTTCATATAATGGATCCGCCGGTCGCGCCAGTATATGACGATAGTGTACTACCGGAGTTACTCGACGAACAAATCCATTATCGTCTCCAATATGATCTTACGGAGCACGTTGAGGCTCAAAACTTAGCATACCTCGATGACTAGTTATTTCTTTTCTTTTTTTTACGTATTATGTAATTTTCTATTAATTATGTTTTTTTTCCCAAGTATTATGTATTTTTATTTTAATTATTAATGAAATATTATGTTTTTATTAAATTATTTATTTATGAAAAAAAAGAAAAAAAAAAAAAAGTTGGTGGTTTGGGAGGTATGAAAAAGTGACCATTGCCACTAAAAAAGGGTTGGGAGGTATGGAAAAAGTGTGAGTGAGGTGGAATGATATTATTGGTGGGTTGGGAGGTATGAGTTTTTTTGGGAGGTATGGTTGCCAAAACCCTGAATTAGAACAAAAAAAAAAAAACAAAAAGAAAAAAAAAAAAAAAAAAAAAAAGAAGCGTGAATTTGTAAAAAATGACACAAAAAAAAAAAAAAAAAAAAAAAGAAAGAAAAAAAGTGAATAATAAAAAAGACAAAAAGACAAAGAAAAAGAGAGAAAAAAAACATGGATTTAGGTTTCCATATTTAATTTTAGGTTAATCCTTACCATTAGATCAAACTAGATTAATAGTGGGGATTTGTCCCTTGATATGTACCAAAATAGGAACATGCAAAATAAAGTGTCTCGCTAGGTGACTAACGTTAATAAGGAAAAGCCACGTGATTAATTGGTCAATGACTAATACTAGTTGTATGACAATAAATAAGTCTAGCTATATATACGTGGAACTCTAAAGTCTATCATACTAATCCTACGAAATTTGAAAGTGTAAATAGAAGTTGATTCCATCAAACTTTGGGCTTATCTCGTGGAGAAAAAAAAAAAAAAAAAAATATATATATAAAAATATATATATATATATATATATATATATATATATATATATATATATATATATATATATATATATTCCATCAAACTTTGGGCTTATCTCAAATATTGCAAATACATAGATATATTGTGACAAAGATCGGGGTTAGGAAGTGCATGTTCGTTGGGTTTTCTTAGTCGTCTTTGTGAGCCTTATTTGCTCTTGTCTACTCTACCGACTTAAGTAAGTTTCACAGCCCCATTTTACTATTTTACTCGTTTTAGGGTGGAAAGCATGCTATGATTACTTAAAACTAAATTGGTTGTGCATTTATGAAATAATGAATTTACTGAACTGATTTAATTTACTGAGTTATGCTCTGCTATTTTATGCAAATTGATATGTATGCTTATGTTTGACACTTGAGAACAATCGTGGAAGTCCCCTGTAACAACACTACTTATTAACTTACTCCCACCATACGGGACGAGCCGTTGATATTTATGGATAGCGCTATTAGGGGTAGAGCCATCCCCTCACTCCCACTAACCGGAGTGCATAGTATCACCTTTCGGCTGAATCGGCTTAAGTAGTGGACCTCTCAAGGCATAAACACGGTGTATACATAATGTACTTTTTTTGCAACTCGAAAAGCAGCTGATAATTTTGTTTTGAGAACTACTTGGTGTACTAAAACATGTGAACTCACCAACTATGGCCATAGTTGACCTGTTTTAATCATGCTTTTCAGGTGATCAGAAGTAAGTGGTGACTTTTGGATGCATTGCATGGGCACTCTTTTACTTATATCATGTTATCTTTTGCAAAAGTCTAAAACCGATGTTATCGTTGGGAACTTGTGTTAAATGTATTATGTCTTATCTTTTGAAACAATGTAAAAACTTATTGTAAAATATGATGTTTTTCTTTAAATCTTGTATGGTGTTACCTATAACTTATGCGATGTACTATGAGTTGTTGCACCTCGTGTTTTCGCTTTAGTGGGGTGTGACAGAAGTGGTATCAGAGCTTCAGTTATAGAGAATGTCATTTTTTCTAAACAAAAACCCCAACTATAACCAAAATTTTAATTTCTTAAAAACCATGCATTAAAATTTTGTTTTAACTAACCTTAAAACACCATGCAATGCTGGGAGCAGTTGCCTTTAAAATTTTCTTAAATCGATTTTCCACTTAAATCCCTGAAAAGCATAACTATGGCGCATGTGCATTGCATATTGTTTGCATTTATATTTCCACTATTGGTACTTAAGTATGCCTTTATTTCAAACATGTTTCGGCTTTAATATATTACAATATGTTTCTGAGTATACTTTTATTTCGGTCACTTTCCATTCACGGTATGTCGCACTCCTCGTCTTTCCTTACCACTCCCACTACTAGTGAGTCAAGACACACTGCTAGTCTTTCTAGACACCCCATACTGGACTTTGAAGAGGAACCCATGGAAGATACCGAGTCTGAGCATGAGGTGAGTAACGAGAGACCCGCTAGTATTCCTATTCCCACACCTGCACCAACATTCATTTCGTCCCTGCCAACCACCCGTGGCCCCATTAGGAGGCAGACTGTAAGGATGAGTGTCCCGATCCCAAAGAGAATATCTTTAGGGACATCCTCACATCAGACTCTTGTACGGGAGATGGGTCCCCGACCATCACTACCAGCTAGAGGTGAGTATCACCTCAGTGGGCCATCATCATCATCAGACCCATATGCCACCGCACAGGCGAGTAATAGGTGTAGGTGGCAGAACCATATAAACCACACAGGATACCCTGCAGGATCTCGACCAGATTTGAGTAGATACCCGGGCTTGGTTACTGGAGTACTAGTGGGTCACGAGTCAGGGATGATATCGGAGGAGCTTGAGAGGATGCAGCAATTGGCTGTAGAGGTTCGAGACTGTAGGATAGGAGTTGAGTATCAGGCACAACTTCTACTTGAATTTTCTGAGATGGCTGGGAGGCTGACACAGCAGGTAACCAGGGCTTCAGGTACAGCTAATGAGGCTAGGGAGATTAGCCAGAGGGCTTGGTACCTATGTTTGTTCACAGTGATATTCTTACTGATCTTGGTGTTGGCACTTGCGCTGATGGTTGTGTTTCAAGGTTAGCCGTGACTTGGGTCGATGTAGTCTTTTGTTTAAACTTATGTACATGTAGATTTTCTTGTAAACGTTTAGTTGTATGGCTATTTGTACTTAGATGGTAGGCTTATGTTTGTATCAAAATCTTATATTATAATGGTTGGGTCTTGTAAAACCCAAGAATGCTTCGAACATGATTTGGACACAAATTAACTAAGTGTTAACTTAAACCGAGAACAATTCAAGTCACTGAGAGAACAGCCTCTCAGTGAGTCATCTTCAGGATGCTTAAGGCGAATTCAAGAAGAAGGATTCACTACTCAGGAAGGCGGTACTCCCTGAGTAGGACTTAAGCCAAAGAAGAAGATGATGGTTTCAGTGAGTATTGGATAAGAGCTCACTGAACCCCAGTCTCCTCAACCAACAAAGTGATTGAATGACTGAGGAACCAACGCCTGAAGAAAAGGCGGGAACAATAGGGAAAAGATCTGAGAAGATAAGAGTGTAAACCCAACACTCTTCTCTTGTCAGACTCTACCTTCCCTATTGCGGCTAAAAGTCATGGAGTGTCAGCCAACAACTCCCAAAGACTTATTTAGCCCTTTCCTATTGGTTCTTGGAAATGACAATTACTATTTGTAATTGTCAGACACGCAACCTCAACAACTTGTATTATATTTAATCACTTATACTTAGAATACTTGTGTATAAATAGATCAACTGTGAGAGAAGTTAAAGTGTGCTTTGTATAATTAAAGTCTTGAACTTTTACAAAGAAACTTCTCTCCTACAAAGAGTATACAACTCACTGAGATAGCTCAGTGGGTATATTGTTACCACTCAAGCAAAGCTTGAGTTTCGATAGGAGACACCCCATACCCTTGTCTATTCAATCCCAAGTGTTTGTTCCGCAAAACACTTGGGTATAGATTCTTGGAATTATTTCTAATAAGAATTTAAACGTTGAAAAATATTGTTGTTTTTACATTCACGTTTTATAACTGTTAGAATAATCCTTAAACATTGTATTAGTCATTAACACTAATAGATTAACTTTCTAGTTAATTCTAATCGTGTAAAGGGACCAACAAGTGGTATCAGAGCCTCTGGTTTATAAAATCTTTTAAACTAACCAAGAGTGCTCTAGGTTTTTAAAAACCAAGATCCTACTATGGCTGATATCAATGTACCCCAGCTAGTCGACAAAAAGGGTGGCAGCTACTCAGCTGTTGCACCCAGACTTGAAACTGGGAAATTTAGCAAATGGAAGAAGCGTATGATTTGCTATCTTACTGGTATGGAACCCTACTACATCACCTGTATCAGGGATGGCCCATTTGTCCCTAAGACTGGCACAGGGCTAAACAAGCCTGAAGCCCAATGGACCATAGATGAGAGGAGGGTGGTCAATCAAGACCAACGCCTGAAAAGCATCCTTATATCATGTCTTCCTGACGATATAATGGAATCAGTCATCAACTGTCTAACAGCCAAGCAAACTTGGGATGACTTGGTAAACAGCTTTGAGGGTCCCTCAGATACCAAGGAAAATAGGGTCATGGACCTTAAACTTGAGTATAATACTTTCAGGGCAAAGGACTCTGAAAGTCTCTCACAGACCTACACCAGATACAAAACTTTGATAAATGAATTATCAAATGATGGTGTTGTACTGACCAAACATGAGACAAATGTTGGCTTTGTCAACAGTCTCCCTGAGAAGTGGCTCAACTTCTCACAAGGCCTGAGGAATGCTAACCACATTCAGACCCTAGAGCTCCCTGAAATTTATGGGAAGTTTGTCTATGAAGACAACTTGATCTCAAGGAGATACCCTGACTCAAAAACACATGAGTCCAAAAAGGCCTTAACCTCAACACCCATATCAACTGCTTTCTATTCTAATGGTGTTGTGCAGGATACTCAAGAGGTTTCTGAAGAAGAAATTGATGAAAGGACTGATGAGGAATACCTAAATGACCTGAACTTGGAATTCCAAGAGAGGGCACTCCTTGCTAGTTCAAAACGTTTCATCAAAAGAAATCAGTCCAACTTTACAAAATCAAAAGCAAATGAAACCACTGAATGCTTTAAATGTGGTAAAAAGGGTCATTTTGCTAAGGACTGTTATTCTAAAACTTTCTCAGAACCCTCTTACAAATTTTCAGGAACTAGCAAGTTTCAACCTAAAATATTTCAGTCCACCCAACAATACCAAAACAAGGGTCAAAAGGATTTTGAAACAAAATATAGGAATGTCAAAGCTAAACTTGCACTTCTTGAAACTAACCCCATATTGTCTCAGGCTGCTCAAACATCTAAACCTATTCAGACAAAGAACAAGGTTCTAATAGCTGAAGCATATGATTGGGATGATGAAGAGGTTTCCTCGGATGAGGAAATAAGAGTTAGTGCACTGATGGCACTTTCTGAAGAGGATCAGGTGGCTGTAGGAAAAGGCCATGCTAGAAATGGAGAGTGGGTCAACATCACCATGAAAAAGGTTAATACTTTACTTTCTATGGATGATGATTCTGATTGGAAGTCTTACATGAATTACATTTGTGTTGATTTAAAGTTTGTTGAAGAACAAAGGCTTAACTTGCTTTCAAAATATAACATTATTGTGTCAGAATTGAATAAATGTAGAGATGAACTGCTTGTACTTAAGCAAGCCAAACTAGAAACAATAACTCTACAAATTCAGAACACTGAGATTTTGAAACAAAACCAAGTCCTTCAAACTGAACTTAACAAAGAAAAGGCTATCATTCAAAGCTGGACCAAGAAGAACCCTAAGGTTTTTGACACTATGGGATTAATCTCTCAGAAAACCATTGGCATTGACCCTCTTATGGTTGATCCAATTGTGTGTCAAAATGAATTAAACTTTGTTCCAGCTGGCATATCTTTTGAGCAAGAAATGCTTCCCAAGTCAAATGACTGGATTGTCAGGGACAACCCAGTCAGTAAGTTACCAAACTTTGAGACTGGAAAGATCTTGCTTCCTGAAAGTCAGGCCTTGAAAAATATGCTAGGACTCACTGAAAAACTCAGTAAGCTTGAACTCACTGAACCACTCACTGAGTCCTTGGATGAGTCTGAATCAGAATCATACCCTCCACTTCCTCCACTGAATACCCTACAGGGTGCTAAACCTAACCTAGGCCTCCCACCTATGGTCTTCTCACCACACTCTCCTAAGGAGAGATCAGGAAGGGGAACAACCATCCTGAAAAGAGCAAACCTTGTTGTCTCAGTAAATACTGATGACTCATCAACTTCAGTCCCTTCTGAAGAAACTACCCAAAGCCCTGACTCAAAAATTGATCAGTTGGCTGAAATGGTCAGGAAGCTAGGAGAAAAGATTGACTCTTCTGAGAAATCTTCTCAATCCAAGAAGGAACAAAAACCAACTTCCTCAAAGACCAAACCCAAGACCACCAAACCACTGAAAAGATGTGAGCTTTGCAACTATACAAATCATCTCACTGATGATTGTTATAGAGTTCTTTATTGCATGATTTGCAAAAAGGAAGATCACAGGACCTCTGATCATAAACAATGCTCAGTCATGTCAAACTTTTCAGGACTCAAGGCTCAGTGCCTGAACTATCCTTCTGATTCTAAGCAGAAACAGAAGCAAAAGGCCAAGCCTTTTCCTCCCTGCCCTTTGTGTGGATTTAATGACCACCATCCTGACGATTGTCAATATGACAAACATGGTGAATCTAGTGGAAGCTCCACTCAGAAATCCTCAGGAAAAGACAAGGTCATTCAGTCAAAAAGAGGAAGAAAGCAATCCTCTCAGACTACTGAGGCTAACCCTACTACCAAATGCAAAACATGTGGTAGCTCAGTCCACTCAACCACTGACCATGAATCAATTAATACTTTCATAAGGACCTACAATACCAAACCCTCCATGAAATGGAGTCCTAGAAAGAACTGACCTAGTTTACTATTTGTGCAGAAACATGCTAGGGATCCTGTTTGGCATCTAGATAGTGGATGTTCAAGGAGCATGACTGGTGTTAAGGAGTGTCTGCACAAATATGTAGAAGAACCAGGACCCAAAGTGATATTTGCTGACAATTCATCATGTCTCACTGAAGGTTATGGTTCAGTCAACTGCAATGGTATTGTCTTTACTAGGATAGCATATGTAAATGGTCTTAAGTATAATCTGATCAGTGTCAGTCAACTATGTGATGCAAAGTACATAGTTCAGTTTGATGATAAGCAAGGAACCATCTTCAATGCAAATAAGGAAATTGTCCTCATTGCACCTAGGAGACAAGATGTTTATGTACTAGACATGTCAAGTCTAACTCAGGATGGAACATGTCTCTTTGCTAAGGCCACTGATGCACTCAACTGGCTTTGGCACAAGAGACTAACCCACCTGAACTTCAAGAACATTAACAATCTTGTAAAACAAAACAAGGTCCTTGGCTTACCATCACTTGTGTTTTCTAAGGATAAACCATGCTCAGCCTGTGAAAAAGGTAAACATCACAGAGCATCCTTTAAAACCAAAACCAACTTTTCCATCAGGAACTGCCTACATCTTCTCCATATGGATCTATTTGGACCTGTCAGTCCAAGGTCTATTAACCATGAGAAGTATACTCTGGTCATAGTGGATGAATACTCAAGATACACCTGGGTATTCTTCCTGATCAAAAAGAGTCAGGCAGCTGAAACAATTATGTCCTTTGTCAGGAACATTGAAAATCAAAATGACATTAAAGTCAAACAAATTAGAACTGACAATGGGACTGAGTTCAAAAATAGTGAACTTGAAAGTTTCTGTGATGAGAAAGGTATTTCCCAAAACTTTTCCTCTCCATACACACCTGAACAAAACGGTGTTGCTGAGAGGAAAAACAGAACACTCATTGAAGCTGCCAGGACAATGCTATGTGGATCAGTCCTTTCCAACCATTTTTGGACTGAAGCAGTCAAAACTGCCTGTTATACACAAAACAGATCCATAATTGTCAAGAGACATGGGAAAACCCCATATGAGTTATTCAAAGGAAGAATCCCTGACATCAGCTACTTTCATGTCTTTGGGTGTCCTGTGTTTATTCATAATCACAAGGATCACCTAGGAAAATTTGATGCAAAAGCTGATGATGGATACTTCCTAGGATACTCACTTGTCTCAAAAGCCTTCAAAGTGTTCAACACAAGGAGACAGCAGACTGAGGAAACATTTCATGTTACCTTTGATGAGAGCACTGATACTATCAGGTTCTCAACTGCCTCAGTAGATGAAATAGGAATTGATAATTCTTCTAGATATCCTCCTGATGAATATCTGTCTGAAAACAATTCTTCTACCCAGTATCAAGATGATGCTAACCTCTCCTACTACATTATCCCTCACAACCTACCAAACCCAACCATCACTGAGTTTGTTGAAGCACATACAAGAACTGATGATATCCTTCAGTCTGAACAAAATACTCAGGACCCAAACAATCTCAGTGATGACACAACCCACTTAGACACACAAGAAAATGGAAATCTTGTGTCCAATCCTGATCATACCCATCAGGCTTCTACAAGTTCTAACCCACTCCCAAGACCTCAGGATAGTTGGACCAGATCTCAGGATATAGAACTTGTCAATATCATTGGTGAGCCTTCTGAAGGCATGCTCACAAGAAGCATGGCTGCTGAACTGAGAGCAGCCTCATCCAATGAATGCCTATTTGTGGACTTCATTTCCACAATTGAACCCAAAAGTGTTAAAGAAGCACTTAAACATCCAAGTTGGGTTCAGGCCATGCATGATGAACTAGAACAATTTGACAGAAACAAGGTAATGACCTTGGTCAAATGTCCTGAGAATGTCTCAGTCATTGGCATGAAATGGGTATTCAAAAACAAAACTGATGAAAATGGCATAGTCATTAAAAACAAAGCCAGACTTGTAGCCAAAGGCTATAATCAACAAGAAGGCATTGACTATGAAGAAACATTTGCACCAGTAGCAAGGATGGAAGCCATCAGGATCTTCCTTGCTTTTGCTACATACATGAACTTCAAGGTGTACCAAATGGATGTCAAAAGTGCATTCTTAAATGGATCACTGAAAGAAGAAGTTTATGTTGAGCAACCTCCTGGATTTGAAAGCCATGAGTCTCCTGATCATGTCTATAAGCTTAACAAAGCCCTTTATGGACTAAAGCAAGCTCCCAGGGCATGGTATGAGACTCTCTCAGCCTTCTTAATCCAAAACAAATTTGTCAGAGGCAAGATAGACAACACATTGTTTATCTATAAGACAAATAATGATGTCATACTAGTACAAGTGTATGTAGATGACATCATCTTTGGCTCAACAAGTTTCAAACTTTGCAAACAATTTGAAAAACTAATGGCAAAGAAGTTTGAAATGAGCATGATGGGGGAACTGACATACTTTCTTGGTCTTCAGATCAAGCAGACTGATAGAGGAACCACTATCAGTCAAGAGAAGTATGTAAAGAATCTACTGAAGAAGTATGATCTCAGTGACTGTGCCTCAGTCAAAACTCCCATGGCTCCCCCAAACAACCTTGGTCCTGACCTAACTGGTAAACCAGTCAATCAAACTCTCTTTAGAGGAATGATAGGATCACTGATGTATCTACTTGCATCAAGGCCTGATATCCAATTCTCAGTATGTCTATGTGCCAGATATCAATCTAACCCAAGAGAATCTCATGTCACTGCTGTGAAAAGGATATTCAGGTACCTGAAGGGCACTCCTAACCTTGGATTATACTATCCAAAGTGCTCAGGACTTGATCTCAAAGGATACTCAGACTCTGACTATGCTGGATGCAACATGGATAGAAAAAGCACATCAGGCTCCTGCCAAATTCTAGGTGGGAAATTAGTCTGTTGGAGTGCTAAGAAGCAACAATCAGTTGCCCTATCCTCAGCTGAGGCTGAATATGTTGCTGCAGCTAGTTGTTGTGCAAATGTACTCTGGATGAAAAGTCAACTCAGTGACTATGGAATTCAGTACAAGATGGTACCCATCTTTTGTGATAACACAAGTGCAATTGCAATCTCTAACAACCCTGTTCTTCATCAGAGAACAAAACATATTGATATCAGATATCACTTCATCAGGGACCATGTCATAAATGGTGACATTGAATTACACTTCATTCCTACTGAATATCAGTTAGCTGATATCTTCACCAAACCTTTGGATGAACCAACCTTCACAAGACTGAAAGCTGAATTAGGAATGTTGGATATAGAGAATCAGTCCACTGACTAATTTTTTCCAACAAAAGTGTAAATTCTTAACATCTCAGGTCCCTGACTAAATATGTATATCAGTGAAAACATCTCACTGAATCATCATCCTCAGGAACTAAACCCAAGTTCCTGAATCCTTGTCTCAGGAATCAATCCTCATTCCTGAATCATCAGTGACTAAACCCAAGTCCCTGAATACCAATCACTGAATGAAAAGTCATTCAGGACCCTGAAAAGGACATTAATTACTAACTTAAATGCTCTAAGTATCTAGTTAGTAAATGTCCGAGGTTGGTAACTGAACACATATTTAATTCAAGAATATTTGTTCCTTTTAGCCTTTCTGGCTTCCACCTATGGGCCACCACATTCCCACTTGGCATTAAATGCCTCTCCAATCACATTTCAAATATGTGATGACTCAACTCTGCAAGTTGCACTTTTGCAGAACTGCTCAACTGTTCACCTCGACTGTTGCGCTAAACCTGGAAAGTGGAGTGTTGGCATTAAATGCGGATCCCAAAACTTATTATTCAAATCAATTTCCAAATAATTTTTTTGAATAAATAACGATTTGCTCAAATGACCAAAACACCCCCATCTCCTCTTTCCTATAAATACCCCAACCAGAAGAATTCACACACACGTTTTTATAGAATTTTTAAGCAAAACTCTGCCATTTTCTTTTCTCAAAAACAAATTGTGTGTGCATTCTTAAGCTTTAGAACCCCTTTAACCCTAGTCAAACCCAGACTTACCCATAAATGGCTTCTTCTAAAGCTGTGAAATATGCCCCCAACGTGGATTTCACAATGGAGGGTGTAGACCTAACCAAAAATAATGTGGTGGGAAATTTCTCATATCCACAAATGTACCCAGCCTACAAGAACGTTATGAAATATCTTCGTAATTGTTTTCTTGCAAAGGCTTTCACCCATACCCCCTCAGTCATCTATCATGACTATTTGAGGGAATTCTGGTGTACGGCTGTGGCAACCAGCCCCAAAGACACCAAAGAGTCAATCATCACCTTCACGGTGATGAATGGGAGCAGAACCCTCTCCTTTGACTACTCAGCATTCATCAAAGCCACAGGCCTTGACTTTGCTGAAGCCTTTTCCCCCAACCCTACTGATCAGGAAATAAAGAATGAACTGATCTTTCTTGCGCCCCATGACCCCAGACGCCCTGAAATGTCTGTGGGAGGCTTACTGGAAAAGGCTCCAGTAGTCAAAACATGGTTCCACCCTATTTGGAGGATACTGATGACATTTGTCATTCAGGTCCTGGGTGGAAATAAATCCTCTACGGAACAATTGAACTCATCACAACAATTGATGTTGTTCAGTCTCCTTGAGGGTACAAAAATAGACATCGGAGGAATAATCTTCCGAGACCTCGTTGCTAAGCTCTCAGGAAAACATAGGCAAAGGCACATGTCCTATCCTAGATTTGTTTCCTGTGTGCTTCAGGACCTACTCGGTTCTGACTATGTGAGGACTGATGCAGAAGGTACGAAGCCTGAGGTACTGCACAAGTCAAACTTCACTAGTAGCATAAGTGAGGTTACACAGATTGCCCTGACTGAATACATGCAATCAGTCATTCAGGGCAATGACGCTATCTCTCCTGTTCCTTCACCGACCAAAAAGGTGAAGAAGACAAAGAAGGGTCAGTCCAGCCAGGTGGTTAGACCCAAGCCACTCGCCACTGAGACTGATCCTCAAAACCAACTCAACCTCAAAAAGAGGTTGAAAAAGGCCGAGACCTCTGAGACACCCATTTCTGAGACCCTCTTGACCTCAAAACAAAGGCCAACGGATGTCACTGAGCAATCATCCTCAGTGACCTCGGGCACTCCCATTCCACATGGTCCAACTGACAAAAACAAGTCAGACAGATCAGGAAGCATTCCCCCCTCACATCCCGATGAAGGTACTGATAAATCACAATCAGTGCCCAAGGGAGGAAAGGGTCCTGAACCCTCGGTAGGGCAGCACCACCCTACTGGGAAGAGGACCCACACCCCCTCACATCCCGATGAAGGAGCTGTCAAAAAACAATCAGTTCCCAAGGGAGGAAAGGGTTCTAAATCCTCGGTAAGGCAGCACTACCTTACTGAGAAGGGGACCCACAAACATTCACATCCCGTTAACGTTCCTGAGAAATCATCCTCAGGATCTCAGGGAGTAAAGGACCCTAAATCCCCTGAAGGACAGCACAATCCTGATGGGAAGGGGGTCCACAAATTTTCACAATCAGTACCTAGTGATACTACTGGAAAGCACCCATCAGTAGTTGAAGGTGCTAAGGGGGACAAAGACTCAGAGGGAAAGAAACAACCCGCTGATATGGAACCCATCAACCCCTCAGGCGGATCCAGTCCTTCAGGAACTGCCCCCAAAAGCCAGGCTGGTGTTACCCCAGTTGTTATGGCTAGTCAGGCTGAGAAAACCCACTCAGTTATTATGACAAAGGGGTCAGGACCTGACCAAACCGAAGGCAAATCTTTTTATAAAGAGGAGCCGGTTGATTTTTTGGGTATTGAGTCCATGGGGGACTATCAGGCTTTTATGGAGTCTGATGAAGAGCTCAGGGAAGAGAGTGAAGAAGAGATTTTTGAGGCAGGAGAGGATATGGAAACTGATGTACAACCTGAACAACCTGAACCATCACATCAGTCCTCTCCAAGCCAAAGTGAAAAGTCAGGTTCGAAGTCTCCTGAATCTTCTGATACTGGGGACATCCTCCAAAAGTATGATAACTCTCTTCCCCTCACTGAAAGAACATTGGTCAAATTCCTACTTAAGACCAACAGAGCTCTTTTCACTGGTCTCACTGAAGAGATGTTTGATCAACACACTGAAGCAGCTGTTCACTATGCCAACCTGAAGGCAGATGTTGAAAGTTTTCATGAAGATGTGATCGAAATCCAATCAGACACCAAACATTCCCTGACAGCTATTGATCTTCATTTCCAGAAGTTCAATCTTTCTCTTGAAGGCATCACCAAAAGCCTTGGTACTATTCAGACAGCTGTTAAAGATGACCCCATACTCACTGAAAAGATCCTTCAAGCTGCTGAGACTTATCAGAAGCAGTCAGCTGAAATCCATGATCTCTTCAGCTTACTGAAGGATTCTAACCTTCAGGGTCTTACTACCTCCTTGGACTCAATCAGGACTACCATGGGTCTTCAGGAAAAACATCTTGGTACTTGGGCACAATCTTCCACATCCTTGGCATGGTCTCTTGGCTCAAGGATGTCAGGCATCGAAGCTTCTCAGGCTTCTCTGGCAGATCAGATCTCGAGTCTTCAGAAAGACACCTCGGACATCAAATCAATGATGACTGAGATCTATCAGGCCTTCAAAGGTCCTACTACTCCAGTGACTCCAACTCTTGCTATCACCATGGCTCATGCAACAGTTGAGGGGGAGAAAGACACTGGAGTCTCAAGCCAACAACCTCCTTCTCACACTGAGGGGGAGATTCCTTCTCACACTGAGGAAGCCTCTTCCTCCCATCAAGATAAAGGCAAAGGCATTCTCACTGAGCCTGAGCCTCAACCAGCACCTATCACGGTTGCAAAGGATCCTGAATCACCTCTCAGGATCCCATATGAAATTGATGGAGTTCTTTACCACTTCTCAGCTGATGAACTCAGTACTTATCTTCAGGAAGAGGAGGCAAAGAAGAAGTTGAAGGAAGAGGAGGAGGCAAGCAAGTCTGCCTTAATCAAGGTTGTTCATGAGGAGGCTGAGAAAATTGGTCTTGAGGCTAAGGATCTCTCAGGAAGAAAAGGTGGTATGACCTTTGTGAAAGCTCAGTCTGAGGAGATGACCACTCTCAGGCAGAAAAGGGAGGAAAGAGCCAAACGGGCTGAAGAGATCAGGCAGAATAGGATTAAGAAATATCAGTGGTACATGAATGAAAGGTTAAAGCCAGAACCAATCACTGATGTTCATATTCAAAGAAACACCAATCCTGCCGTTGTCACTGTCTACAGAGGTGCTGACAAGAGAAACTTTGATGTTCATTCACCTTTCAGATTCGCTGACTTTGGGATCACTGAATTGGACGAGTTGGGTCCATTAATAGCAAAGAAATCAAATGTTGTGGTCCCTAATCTGATGAAGTCTTTGAGTCTGAGGTATGAAAGATTGGCAGCAGCACCTAAGGAACTTGGCATTCAATCTCCTCTACCTGAATCTGCACAACCTGCTACTTCTCAGTCTTCTTCAAGGAAAAGAAAGAAGATAGAAGCTGAGCCTGAGATCAAGATTCCTGGTCTTGACTGCAATAGGGCTCTCCCTGAAGGTGTTCCTTTCAGGAACAATATGGTCATTGAACAGCCTGAAAGAGGTTTGTTCTTCATTGATGAGTTTGGTGACAAAGCCTTCCAGAGGTGGATTGATATTGATCTATCAGGGATCAAAGCTATGCTAGGCTTTCTGATAATGGCCTCTCCACTCAAGAGTCCTGAGAATGTAAGGTTTTGTCATGACCTGAAAAGAAAAATCAATGAACATCCTGACCAACATGAGCTGCAGTCAAAGAAGCCCAAGCTTGAAGCCCTTGGAATCAAGTTGAACTGATGACCTGCCTGAATACCCACCACTATCCCTTTTGTACTTAGTTTTGTTAGGACTTGTAAATGATATTAATAAGATGATGTTTTTATTATTCCAGTGTCCTTATTTACATTCTAGTACATTCAGTATGAGCAGAAGTCTTTAGCTCACTCATATCTGATCAAAAACACTTAGGAATAATTTATATCCAAATAGGGGGAGATTGTTGGGTCTTGTAAAACCCAAGAATGCTTCGAACATGATTTGGACACAAATTAACTAAGTGTTAACTTAAACCGAGAACAATTCAAGTCACTGAGAGAACAGCCTCTCAGTGAGTCATCTTCAGGATGCTTAAGGCGAATTCAAGAAGAAGGATTCACTACTCAGGAAGGCGGTACTCCCTGAGTAGGACTTAAGCCAAAGAAGAAGATGATGGTTTCAGTGAGTATTGGATAAGAGCTCACTGAACCCCAGTCTCCTCAACCAACAAAGTGATTGAATGACTGAGGAACCAACGCCTGAAGAAAAGGCGGGAACAATAGGGAAAAGATCTGAGAAGATAAGAGTGTAAACCCAACACTCTTCTCTTGTCAGACTCTACCTTCCCTATTGCGGCTAAAAGTCATGGAGTGTCAGCCAACAACTCCCAAAGACTTATTTAGCCCTTTCCTATTGGTTCTTGGAAATGACAATTACTATTTGTAATTGTCAGACACGCAACCTCAACAACTTGTATTATATTTAATCACTTATACTTAGAATACTTGTGTATAAATAGATCAACTGTGAGAGAAGTTAAAGTGTGCTTTGTATAATTAAAGTCTTGAACTTTTACAAAGAAACTTCTCTCCTACAAAGAGTATACAACTCACTGAGATAGCTCAGTGGGTATATTGTTACCACTCAAGCAAAGCTTGAGTTTCGATAGGAGACACCCCATACCCTTGTCTATTCAATCCCAAGTGTTTGTTCCGCAAAACACTTGGGTATAGATTCTTGGAATTATTTCTAATAAGAATTTAAACGTTGAAAAATATTGTTGTTTTTACATTCACGTTTTATAACTGTTAGAATAATCCTTAAACATTGTATTAGTCATTAACACTAATAGATTAACTTTCTAGTTAATTCTAATCGTGTAAAGGGACCAACATCTTATATTATAATGTATGGCTAAATGCCAAATTTTGTCGAGTATTATTATCCAAATCATGTATGAAAGAATGTTTATCATTTTCCTTATATAAATCTTTGTGAAGTCTTTATTTGTATGATTGTTATTGTGATAAACTTCAAAAATTCATTTTGGTCAAAACTTTACTTAAATAAATGTTTGTGTTAAATTGTAGAACCATGTATACGAAGGAACACACGCAACACCAGCACCAACAATGAGGATCAGCCTAACGATCTGGAAAGAATACTTGACCGACAGCTTAATGCGGCATTACCAGACCTTCTCACTCGACTTATTGAGGCCCTTAATACCAACTTGTCCAAGATTGAATAGAGCTCCGGGCCAAGGAAACAAGAATCGCCAAAATCCAACATTGGCTAATCAAGGAGGGAATCGCCCAAATCCAGCATTGGCTATTAAAGGAAATCCGAACTAGAGGAATAATGACAATCAAGCCTGTGGAAGAGTTTACCTCATGGGCGTCAATGAAGCTCGCCAGGACCCAAACATCGTGACGGTTACTTTTTCTTTAAACAATCATTTTCCCACCGTACTATTTGATTCTGGTGCCGATTATAGTTTCATATCTACCAAATTTATGCTCTTAATAGATGTGAAACATAGTATTTAGAACCTTAGCTATGAGATTGAAATAGCAAATGGTCAAAGGGTAGAAACCAAAAGAATTTTTCGTGGGTGCAATGTAGTGTTAGAAGGTCATTCTTTTACTATCGACTTAATACCTTTCGATCATGGAAGTTTTGATGTAATTGTGGGGATGGACTGGTTATCAAAGTTTAAGGCCGAAATTCTTTGTCAAGAGAAGATAGTTCGAATACCCTTACCGAGCGGCGAAGTACTGAAGGTTTATGGGGAGCAGCCCAAAGGAAAGTTTAAGCACCTTATGAATATGAAAACAGGTGAACGAAAACTCGAAGATATCCCTGTTGTACGAAACTTCCCTAAAGTATTTCCTGAAGACCTATTGGGATTACCCCCTCTTCGACAAGTTGAATTCCGCATAGACTTAATTCCTGGAGCAACACCAGTTTCAAAATCACTGTACCGTTTGGCACCTACTGAAATGCAAGAGTTGTCTAATCAACTCCAAGAGCTCCAAAACAAGGGTTTCATTCGGCCAAGTTGTTCACCATGGGGAGCACCCGTGTTATTCGTCAAGAAAAAGGATGATTCGTTCCGGATGTGTGTAGACTACCTCGAGTTGAACAAATTGACCGTTAAGAACCACTATCCTCTCCCAAGAATTGATGACCTGTTCGATCAATTGCAAGGATCACGTTACTTTTCCAAGATAGACCTTCGTTCCGGTTACCATGAGTTAAGAGTACACGAAGCCGACATTCTAAAGACTGCGTTTAGGACACGATATGGGCATTTCGAGTTTACGGTTTTGCCTTTCGGTCTGACCAGTGCACCTGCGGTCTTCATGGATCTAATGAACCGCGTATGCAAGCCATATCTAGATAAGTTTGTCATTGTGTTTATCGATGACATCTTGATTTATTCAAAGTCCAAGGAAGAACATGAAGTTCATCCGAAGTTAATCTTAGAATTGCTCGAGAAAGAGAAGTTGTTCGCCAAATTTTCGAAGTGTGAATTTTGGCTGAAAGAAGTAAATTTCCTCGGGCATGTGATTAATAATAATGGCATTTATGTGGACCCCAGTAAGGTCGAAGCGGTAAAGAATTGGAAAGCCCTTACATCACCGACATAAATTCGCCCATTCTTAGGATTGGCAGGTTATTACCGAAGATTCATCACGAACTTCTCTAGGATTGCCAAACCTTTCACCTTACTAACTCAAAAAGACAAGAAGTTCAATTAGGGCGAAGAACAAGAAGAAGCCTTTCAAACTTTGAAAGATAAATTGTGTAATGCCCCAATTCTAACACTCCTCGACGGACCAGACGGCTTTGTGGTTTATTGTGACGCATCGAACCGAGGCTTTGGATGCGTACTGATGCAAAGGGACAAGGTGATTGCATATGCATCCCGACATCTAAAAATTCATGAGAAGAATTATACCACCCATTATTTAGAGCTGGGAGTTGTAGTATTCGCTCTCAAAACCTGAAGACATTATTTGTATGGGACAAAGAGTGTTATTTACACTGATCATAAAAGCCTTCAGCATATTTTTGAGCAAAAGGAGTTGAATATGCGACAGAGGCGATGGATTGAGCTCTTTAGTGATTACGACTGGGAGATTCGCTATCATCCAGGAAAAGCAAACGTGGTAGCTGACGTATTAAGTAGGAAGGAAAGGGTTAAACCAAAGAGAGTACGGGCTATGAGCATAACAATTCATTCGGGTATCAAGGGCAAGATACTGGAAGCTCAGTATGAAGCGTCCAAGGACTTAAATGCACCAGCAGAAATGCTACGAGGATTATACAAACAGATGGAGAGAAAAGGTGATGGCGGATTTTACTTCGTAGATAGAATTTGGGTCCCATCAACAGGCAATGTAAGGACCCTGATCATGGATGAAGCTCACACAACAAAGTACTCTATTCATCCAGGAGCGGATAAGATGTACTACGACCTTAGAGATATTTACTGGTGGCCTGGAATGAAAAAGGACATAGCCATGTATGTTAGCAAGTGTCTGACTTGCTCGAAGGTTAAGGTTGAGCACCAAAAACCTTTAGGATTGCTGAAGCAGCCAGAGATTCCCGAGTGGAAATGGGAGAGAATAACCATGGACTTCATTACGAAACTGTAACACCCCAACCCGACAAGGGTCAAAATGCCACATTATGGTGTCAATCAGAACATACAAACACAAGCGAAAGACGTATAAACATAATGGTTACAAAGGTGTTCTAATGATAGTAACGAAATACTAACTCTATAAATAATGAGTTCCAAAACTGAAATACAAATCTAAGCTCAAATCTAACTGAAAGTAAATCCTAATCTAATCCAAAAGAAAATGGGTATCTATCATCCGGATGGTCCACTAAGAGCTCCTATGCACACTTCACTCTATCCCAGCTTCCAACCTAAAACCTGCCGCAGGAAAAGAAATGCGGCTGAGCTTAAAAAGCCCAGTGAACATATATAAAAAAAACACATAATCGAACATATATAAGTATAGGGAAAAGGAACATAAGCTCCTGCTGAACGAATATCATCTGTCAAACAAATAAGAGATCAAGGATCAACTGAACAAAATATCATATATCATAAGAAGCAAATCATAGAGAAACATAAGGAGATCATAATGAAGTCAAAGGAATCAAACAGAAAATAATAACCATATAACAGAACAGAACCGAAATGCCCACGAGCTCAGAAAGCATGCCACATGCTTAGTCACATAATCACATCATATCATATCCATATATCCAACAAATCATAAGTTGTACAAAGAGGGGAGACCTCTCAAGTACCAAATGAAGTAGCTAGCTCCTAGAAGTGAATTGGGGTGCATGGGACGCACCAACCATTTCGACACTTCAGAAAAATCCACAAATATTCCAGGAAGTCACACATAACTAAAATATCACCCCTGTAAAAGGAGAGCTCTCAGTTCTTTGTGGTTTGAAAATTAAAAATCAAAAACATCGACTGATGTTCAGACTCTGATTTCTCAGCTTTGACAATTAATCTCCCAAAAATCAAAAGACCATCCTCCCGACCTCCTATGTCTATAAAACTTAATATACAGAGAGTTCACAACCCAAAATAAGTTTTAGAATCAAGATTCACATAAAAACACGTTGTTTTCTATCAATATAGACCCCTTGCAAAACAACCCAAATTCTGGACAGCACATAATTGAGACAGCAAACGACCCTAACCTAAACTTTTTTTAACCCATTTTAATGCGCATGGTATTAGATGTTTCCAAACACAATTAGACACAGGTTTAAAACATGTTTATACCCTTCTTGTTGACACAAACCTACACACACATCAAATACAAAATAACGAGGTATGGACCTCACATAAAATCATAAGATCACAAACCCTACACCCCTCGTTTTACCCATGTACGCCCCTCTCTATTAATTTTAGGGTTACCAGATTGTAAGTCACATTTAATGAGTTATTAATGATTACATTAGGGATTATAATTTACGATTAGGGCTTGCAGCAAAACTGATTCGATTGGAGAATAACAAGAAGTTGACAAACACATGTTTCATTATTTTATGGGGCGTATGACCTCTCATACATACGTTTATTTTTAACGTGACTTATAATTAGCATAACATGTTTTCAGATCTGAATAGCATGCATATATGTATTATAGAGAGTGAAAGAAAAGAGGATGATGATGAGTACCTTTAGGCCGATTAAAGGATGGATCAAAAAGAGAACAAGGGCAAGAACAGGTCAACAACACACTCCAACAATTTTGCTATGAATTTCCAAGCTATAACACCTTCGTCTTCTTGATCTTTGGAGAGGAAAACAATTGGTTTTGGTCTGTTTAGGGTTCGGTATTTGTGGGAGAGAAAAGAGGCCGAATGGTAGGTGTTGATTGAGAGGGAAAAAAAAGAACGTGTGGTAATTAGGGGAATGATGTGCCGTGTTTATTGAGAGAATTAAGGAAGAAATGTGATCTTCTAAATCTTCAATTTGATATCTTTTTAATTCTTATCTAATGCCAGAATGTGTGAAATAATATTACAAGTGTATAATCGATTCTAGTAGTGACATAGAAAACGTGTGATATGTATCAAATATAGGGGTGTGTCGTTTTTAAATATAACTTCGGTATAGGATTTTTTTATTTTGTAACTTAACTCATAACATAAGTGTTTAAACTTTAAGTTATATTCGTATAAATGTTCAAATGATATTCAGATTTTTTTTCAGGTCGTTATAATTCTTCCCCTCTAAAAAGAAAAATTTCTTCCTCGAAATTTGAAGTCGCAAAACTTAGACGGAGACGTACCAAATCACGAAAAGAAACTGGCCATAAATAGCCTCACGCTCGGAGAGGTTCTTCCAAAAGATTTTAACAAATGGAAAAATTTCTCATGACTCAATCTAGACAAACTAGGATTGCCCTGGCTCTCTATCCGAACACAAATCATAACAAATCTGATCCAAAGAATATGAAATAAATACGTAGCAGATGACAATTGTAATCTCACAAAGAGATACATGAAACACATATACACACGAGGCAATTACGGTGGTAGTGCTAAATGATAAAACTTCACCACTCTATCTAGATTCTGAACGAACTAAGGAGCTTGCTAATAATTAGAAAAGAACATACCGAAACATCAAACGTATCAAGAGTTTCATAAAGAGGTGGGTAACATATTTGTATCGACGATCAACTAAGCACATATCAGAATATCAAAACGTATCAGAAGACATAACGGAATAGGTAGAATAATCGTACGGATAAGAATGAATCTAAGGTCTAACGTATCGCGAAATTAATCTTCCTTATATGCCAAAATGTCTAACTCTTCTGTACGAAAACATCATGCGGAACACATAAATTCCCGGTCTAAAGTTTCAGAATTTCCTTTCCACAATGGTATAACCCATTAGTCATTGTAATCAACTCCGGACCTTCAATAAGTAATTCTCCGACTTAATTCAACCAAAAGGTGTTCTACATCTCCGTTCATACAAAACTCTGAAAGGAAACCCTTGCCACTAGCATGCCATTTGTCTTAGTCAGCAAACACAAGCAGACCCAACACTTGTCAAATTCCCGCTCAACACATCTTCTAATGTTCGAATAGTTGTTTTGTGGGGCAAATATAGACATGGCCCAATCGCTAGAAGTGTTGGGCTTTTGAGGACCCAAAAAAGTCGCTTTCCAAAAATGGCCGAAGAAAAAGTCGCTTTCCAAAAAAGTCGCTTTTAGTGACTTTTTTGTCAATTATTTTGTCTTTTTCCAGCCAAAAAGTTTAACTTTTTAACTTTTTAAGCGACTTTTGCTAGATTTTTATGCGACTTTTTGACTTTTTAAGCCACTTTTGCTAGGGGCCAAAAAGTACACAACCACATGTCACTCCCACATTTAAGCGACTTTTGCTAGGGCCATTTTTGGAAAGCGACTTTTTTGGGTCCTCAAAAGCCCAACACTTCACTAGACCGGGCTATTTGTAGAATTGCCCTTTGTTTTGTTTGTCCATTCGTCTGAAGGTGAGAAACCGTACTAAAAATCCCGAGTCCAATCCCCATAGTCTTCTATTTCTCTTCTAGAAGTGTGAAGCAAAACGCGATTCTCTGAAACGATCACTACAGGTGCGCCATGTAGCTTGAATAATCGTCTGTCAAAAGAAATCTATGTCAATCTTCTAAAGTGAGACAACCTAGTCAAATGATCCACTACAACTCAATTCGTGTTGTCCTCCCAAATGATCCGAAATCTGTTACAAGTTTCTGAAAGTTAATCCAAACTCAAGACGAATTTCCAAACTAAGAAGAACTACTTGTACGCTGATGCTGAATCTTGACCTGTTAACACGCTAAGCACTTTGCCACCAAGTTAATCATAATCTCTCTACATCATCAATTTGCTTCAATTCCATGCATAGTACACTAGATGAATAGAGCATTCCATCAAAATTGTGCTTCAATCAAAACCGTTTACTTCAATTCTCCTCATATACATCATATCCCACCGTCTTACTCCTGGGCTTCTTTACGTCTGTCACAAATCATTCCCAAGCCATGCGTTGGATAGTTCACTTCCTACGGTTCTAGCTGTATTGATGCATAACCAATTATCTTCTCGTGTAGCATAAGGACATAACTAAGTCTCCTTCTTGAGTAGAAGCAAATCTCTTTTCAACTTTTCAAAATTCTCCTCTCATTCTTCATCCCAACCAAATTTACTCTTCGGAAAATATTACATAGAGTTTCTTCTAACGTAGAAATTTCAACACAGAATACGAAGATGATCCCCATGTTTCTCTTTCGTCTCTGAATATACCAACATGTCATACTATGACAAATTATCCAAGTATTCTTGAAAGACACAATTTAACAAGTCCATAGGAACAGTCAGAGCATTATCCAATACAATTGGCATCACAACACTCATAGAGATCATAACGAATATGAAAAGAAATTCTAGGAACATCTCGCTCCTTTAAACGTAACTGAAAATAATCAGATCCAAACTCAATCACTGAGAAAAACTTCACATCCTAAAGTTGATTAATCAAGTCGTCGATTCGAGTTAACGGATAACGGTTCTAACCACAATACTATTCAGTTTCCAAAATTCAATACACAACTTGATGTTGTCATCATCCTTCTTCACGAATAAAACTAGAGCAGCCTACGGAGACACACTCGGACAGATAAAACCACTTCCTAGAAGTTGGTCCTTCAATTCTTTCCATTCAACTGATTTCGTTCAATACGGAGTTTTAGAATTAGGCAAAACATCTTTCTACGCTGACAGAATTCTCACTCAAATAACTTACTGTTCTCAGGTACTTCTTAAGACAACCTATGATCCCAATAAATTCAGGTTATATGATGTAACTATTATCACGTTGGCCAGGCGTCATAATATTTGCATCATATACACATGCCTTTATTGCAATCATATTCTATCTTGAGTCGTGACTAAATTGATTCTCATAATCAGATCAAAACATCTTCACATTCAGATGGTAATCTTGGTAGTTCATTAAAGAATACATCGCTAACATTTCAAACAACCGAATAACTCCCGAGGCGAGTTCATAAAATGAAGTATCTTCACAACCGCGAGGGATTAACGTACGAGTTTTTAAAGCAAAGGTGATCATAATTGTTTACCAGGTTGGGAACCATGGTACAAAATTTTGAGTTTCTCAAATCGCCAAAGATGACAAATCTAATATGACTGTTGTTAGCATCTCGATGCTCAGTCAATAAATCCATATTCTGAAAAATATTGAATCAAACATTCCCAAAGGAAACAGATTAGTAGAACGAAACTTATCTTCAAATATCTTCAAAATGTACCAGGCAATTCAGATACTCGTGACAGATAATCACAAGATTTCTCATAGAGATTAAGCGAGGTATATCAAATTCCAATAGTGTAGAGGGAACCTTAATATGCTTAGCAATAGCAAGAGAAACCACATAATGTGTCGAACACATCGGATTTATACATGTCGAAGTTCTCTCAACAGATGAAAAGTCATCTAAACGATTAACAAACGAATCCAAGATCGAAATTCGAAAGAATGTGATAAACTCAGAAAGTGAAACCTGTAAGGCAGTACTACAAAAGTCTCAAAGCATTCTAAACTTATTTGATTACTTAACTTATGTTGCGTATCTTGCTAAATTTTCTAAATCTCAGGAATGAATGATCTTATAAAGGCTTAACTAAAATCAGAGGCATAAATTAGAGTGGTGCGGAAGAAATATATCTAACAAATGCCTTATCATATAATCTACCCAATCCTCACCGGTTATAACTGAAGTTCCTACGGGGAGAAACCTAAAGCAAATCCTTGAAAGGTCATTCCATAAGCTCCTATAGTGCAAACCTAAGGGTCCAAATCTTCACAGGTCATAACTTATATGCTACAAGTCGAAGCCTGAGCTCTGATACCATAATTGTAACACCCCAACCCGACAAGGGTCAAAATGCCACATTATGGTGTCAATCAGAAAATACAAACGCAAGCGGAAGACTTATAAACATAATGGTTACAAAGGTGTTCTAATGATAGTAACGAAATACTAACTCTATACATAATGAGTCCCAAAACTGAAATACAAATCAAAGCTCAAATCTAACTGAAAGTAAATCCAAGTCTAATCAAAAAGCAAATGGGTATCTATCATCAGGGTGGTCCACTAAGAGCTCCTATGCACTCTTCACTCAATCCCAGCTTCCAACCTAAAACCTGCCGTAGGAAAAGAAATGTGGCTGAGGTTAAAAAGCCTAGTGAACATATATAAACAAAACGCATAATCGAACATATATAAGTATAGGGAAAAGGAACATAAGCTCCTGCTGAACGAATATCATCTGTCAAACTAATAAGAGATCAAGGATCAACTTAAAAAAATATCATATATCATAAGAAGCAAATCATAGCGAAACATAAGGAGATCATAATGAAGTCAAAGGAATCAAACAGAAAATAATAACCATATAACAGAACAGAACCGAAACGCCCACGAGCTCAGAAAGCATGCCACATGCTTAGTCACATAATCACATCATATCATATCCATATATCCGTCAAATCATAAGTTGTACAAGGAGGGGATACCTCTCAAGTACCAAATGAAGTAGCTAGCTCCCAGAAGTGAATTGGGGTGCATGGCACGCACCAACCAATCACTAATCATATCCAGAACAGAATAAAACAGAATCTAGGATGCATCCATACGCCCCCTGCAAAAAAAATCATATATATATACACCTGCTCATGACAGGCATATACACTTATCATAATGGCTAATGTGCACAAATATCATAACAGAACAGAAGGTGTTGGGAATTAAATGTTTCTGACTTAGTACTGCTGGAATAATACACTAACAGTACAAACTGTCAAGTTAATACTGCTAGTATATTAAAAAAGGTACTGCTGCATGAGGACTGCTTTAAAAGATATGTAAAGGATAAGTATGGAATAGATCTTATGTATATCACAATTAGTTAGAAATATACGGTAGATACTTATCCTGTAAAGGACTCCTTATGTCTATAAAAGGAGGTCCTAGGTTAGATCATAAAATATACAAGTACACGAGTCATACAAGTTTTCTTAAGATTCAAGGTCTTTGTAACCCTAGTGATATTGAGATCACTCTTATTATTCTTGAATAATATTGAATCGTTTGAAGTTAATCACTGTGTTCATTATTCATACTGCATTACTGTTACATCAAACTAAAACTTCTAAGTATTGTTAAGTAGATTCTGCATACTTAACAGTATAACCTCAAAGTATCATAAACACATCATAAAGGAGTAACATCCTCAGTGTTTGATCCTCTCAAGTGGTATCAGAGACAGGTTGATACTTTGATTTTGAAGAAGAACTCTTTTTCAAGATAATGGACATAGAAACTACACTGACTAACATGGCTGCTAAACTGCCTATGCTAAAGCAAAACGCCTTTGAGTTGTGGAGGCTTCGTATCGAACAGTACTTCCAAGTGCAGGACTATGCACTCTGGGAGATCATTGAAGAAGGAAACTCCTTTAAACCTTCCACATCTGTATCAACAGTTAATGGTAAAGAAGAGACTGTTGTGCAAACCTCTTAAGTGACTGCAAAAGAGAAGTTGCAAAAGAAAAACGATGTCAAGGCTAGGAGCTTGCTGATGATGACCATTCCCAATGATCAGCTCCTAAACTTTAGCAAATACAAGGATGCAAAGTCCTTGTTTGAGGAAATCACTGCTCGGTATGCTGGTAATGAAGCAACCAAAAAGACCCAAAAGACTCTACTGAAGCAGAACTTTTAAAACTTTAGTGCTACAAGTAATGAGTCTTTGGATCATATGTTTAACAGATTGCAGAAGATTGTCAGCCAACTATCTGTGCTTGGAGTTGAAATCCCTCAGGAAGATCTTAACTCTAAGTTCTTGAGGAGCTTACCTGCTGAATGGGCTATGCATGTGGTGGTCTGGAAGAATAAGCCAGACATTGATACTATGAATCTCAATGATTTATACAACAACTTCAAAATTGTTGAACAGGATGTAAAGAAAGCTGGAGGTCCTAGTTCATGCACTGGGAACATGGCTTTTGTGTCATCTCCCAGTAATTAAGGTCCAGATGAAGTGAAAGTGGTTGTGGGAGTTAGTACTGCTAACCCTAGTGTTAGTACTGCTTGCTCATTAAGCAGTACTACTGGTATTCAGAATGATACTACCTATTGTGCATTCCTGACTAGCCAGAATGATGGGTCAATGTTGACACATGAAGATCTTGAGGAGATTAATAATGGTGACTTGGAAGAGATGGATCTCAAGTGGCAGATTTCACTTCTTAGCATGAGGGCTAAGAAATTCTATCAAAGAACTGGAAAGAAGATCAACATCAGCAGTAATGATACTGCTGGTTTTGACAAGTCTAAGGTAGAATGCTACAACTATCACAAGTTGGGGCATTTTTCAAGAGAATGTAGGAGACCCAGGCAACAAGATAGCAGGAACAAGGGATATGGAAGCAAGCCGAAAGCAGTGGAAGAGCCAGAGACATCTTCAAAGGCAATGGTGGCTATTGATGGCCTAGGCTATGACTGGAGCTTCATGGCAGATGAAGATGAAGCACCTGCTGAGATGGCACTTATGGCCTTCTCTGACTCTGAGGTACTATCTGCTAAAAGTTGTTCTAAAACATGTACTACTCTTGAAGAATATGAAATTTTAAAGAAACAGTGTGATGAGCAGAGGATTGAATTAAACCAAACAAATTATAATTTGTCTAATCACAAAAGAGGTTTAGCAGTCCTAGAAGAACAAATAGTGCATCATAAGAATAATGAGTCTGTTTTTACTGAGGACATAGCTTTTATTAAGAGAGACTTGACTCTAAAAAATGATGAGATTAGTTTGCTTAAAGCTGAACTAGATAAAATCATAAAGGCAAAAGAAAACATTCAATTAACTGTAGATACTTTAGAGTATGCATCAAAAGGTGTTAAAACATGTCCACCTCCTCATAGAGGAGTACCTGCACCCCCAAGAATTGACCTAGAGCATACAGGTTTGACTGAGTTTCAACAACCTAAGTTAGAATATGGTTGTAAGCCTAAAGAAAATTTAACTGCTAATAAACCTGTAGAAGCTAGTGAGCCTTTTGAAAGTGCAAGTGACACCTCACTCACTGAGGACAAGGTGTCAACTGATAGGAATTCAGATGCTCCCACTATTGAGGATTGGACATTTGATGATGAAGATCAGGTTGTAGTTAAACATGATGTAGTAAAGTTAGAAGGAACTAATGTTCCTAAGGTGGTTAGTGATAAAACTGGTAAGCCTACAACAAATGTTAAACCAGTTTGGAAGACAGTTAGGTAATGTGAGATGTATAGGTCCACAAGCAAGCTAAGAGGTAACCAGAGGAACTGAAATAACCTCAAGTCTCAACAACTAGGTGATGAATTTGTCAGGTATAGAAAGGCTTGTTTTACTTGTGGTATCTTTGACCACCTAAAGGCTTTTTGTCATAACCATCATGGGAGAAAGATGGTTACTAGGAACAACAGGGTAAATGGGAACTCAAGTCATAGGGTGAACTCAAACAGGTCTCAAACTCACCCCCAATGCTAATAAAATGACTCCCAGAGCACTTTTATTGAAGTCTGGCCTCAAACCAATTAGTACTGCTCGACCAGCAGTTAGCAATGCCAGACCATTTAAAACTATTTACCCTAGACCAGCAGTTTCAAGTGCAAAACCAACTTTCAAACATGTGCAACTAACTGTTAAAAGGCCTTTTCACAAGAAAGCAGTGGCTCAAAACAAATTTTGGAAACCAAAGGTTCAAACTGCCAGGCCAGCAGTTCATACTGCTAGACCAGCAGTTAGTACTTGTGAGCCTAAAAATAGTGCTAGGGATAAAAGGGCAAATGCTATTAAGGCCTCAGCATGTTGGTTATGGAGACCAATCAAACCCAATGGTGTATCAATTGTATTAAAATGATTTGACAATATTGATGCACGAGGCAAACCCAAGTCAGTGATGCCTTGGGTACCCCAAGGAAACTAATTTCCTTATTTTATGTGTAGGGACATTCACAGGATGATGAGGAAGATCAAGGTTATGCAGACAGTGGATGTTCCAGGCACATGACAGGCAACATGTCCTATCTTTCAGACTTTCAACCAATGGATGGAGGATATGTTACCTTTGGGGGAGGAATAGGAGGAAGGGTTACTAGTAAAGGCACCATGAAAACCGGTAATTATACATTGAAGATGTGTACTTTGTGCAAGAGCTTAAGTATAACTTGTTTAGTGTCGCACAAATGTGTGACAAAAAGAACAAGGTTCTTTTTACTGACACTGAATTTCTTGTGCTTTCCCAAGACTTTAAGCTACCTGATGAAAGTCAGGTGCTACTTAAAGTTCCAAGAAAGGGCAACATGTACAGTTTCGATATGAAGAAGATTGTTCCTAAAGAGTCTTTTACTTGTCTTGTTTCAAAAGCCACATTGGATGAGTCCATTTTATGGCATAGAAGTCTTGGTCATATAAATTTTAAAAGCATAAATAAAATTGGTAAAGATGGTTTGGTAAGAGGCTTGCCTCAAAAAAAATTTGAAAATGACCAGACTTGTGTTGCTTGTCTCAAAGGCAAACAACACAAGGCTTCTTGTAAGCCCAAGACCCACAACTCTATTATTCAACCTTTGTTTATGCTACATATGGATTTGTTTGGTCTAACATCTGTGAGTAGTATTATGCATAAAAGGTACTGTCTTGAAGTTACTGATGACTATAGTTGATTCACATGGGTTTTCTTTTTAGGTTCTAAGGATGAGACACCTAGCATTCTTAAGAGATTCATAACTGAGATAGAAAACTTAGTGGATAAGAAACTAAAAGTCATTAGGTGTGACAATGGGACAGAGTTCAAAAATAGAGTTATGGATGAGTTCTATAAGGAAAAAGGTATTAGAAGAGAGTTTAGTGTTTCTAGAACTCCTTAGCAGAATGGGGTTGCTGAAAGGAAGAATAGGACATTAATAGAAGCTGCTAAAACCATGTTAGCTGACTCTAAGCTGCCTATCACTTTTTGGGCTGAAGCATTTAATACTGCTTGTTATGTGCAGAACAGGGTTTTGGTAGTTAAACCTCACAACAAGACACCATATGAGCTGTTTAGGCGTAGAACTCCTGCATTAGGATTTCTAAGACCTTTTGGGTGTCATGTAAATATTCTAAATACCTTAAACCATCTAGGAAAATTTGATGGCAAATCAGATGAAGGATTCTTGGTTGGTTACTCACTAAATAGAAAAGCCTTTAGAGTATACAACACATGAACAAGGAAAGTTGAGGAAAACCTGCATGTTTAGTTTCTAGAAAATAAATCTAATGTTGCAGGTGAAGGTCCAAAATGGCTTTTTAACCTTGATACTCTAACCCAATCAATGAATTATGTGCCATTTGTTGCAGGAACCTTTTCTAATGATTTTGCAGGTTGAGAAGCTAATGTTGCAACAATTGAAGCAGGCTTGGGAAAGGAGAAAAATCAAGATCATTTGCTAATGCCAATATGGAACAGTGTGGATTCATCTTCAAAGAATGGTGAACCTTCTACTGATGAAGCCAAAGAAGGTTTTGAAGATGACAACAATGAAGATGGAACTGAAGATCAAGACAATCAAGATAATAGTACAAATGATGATTGTAATGTTGAGCCCCAAGTTAGTACTACTGGGTAAAATATTCATACTGCTGGCCCATCAGATACTAATACTACTAATTTCTCAGAAGATGAGGTGAATATGAACAATCTACAACCTACCTATTTAGTTCTCACTGCACCACACACAAGGATACAAAGAGATCACTCCCTAGACAATGTGATTAGGGACATATAGTCTGGTGTGAAGACAAGAAGACAGACTATGACTTCAGACCAACAAGGGTTTCTTAGTGCTGTTTATGAAAAAAAGAAGCATGAAGATGCCAACACATGTTTGTTTGTGTGTTTCCTCTTACAATCTGAACCAAAAATGTTCTCAAAGCCTTAGAAGACTCAAGCTGGGTAGAAGCAACACAAGAGGAGCTTCTCTAATTCAAGATTCAGAAGGTTTGGGTACTAGTGGATTTACACAAGGGTATAAGGGTAATTGGAACCAAATGGGTTTTTAGAAACAAGAGGGATCAAAGTCGAATTATGATCAGAAACAAGGCTAGGCTTGTGGCCCAGGACTATGAAGAAGTTTTTGCACTAGTAGATAGGATTGAAGCAATCAGACTATTCTTAGCCTATGCTTCTTTCATGGGATTTACTGTTTACCAGATTGATGTTAAGAGTGCCTTTCTGTATGGTACTATTGAAGAATAGGTATATGTCTCTCAACCTCCAGGTTTTGTAGATCCAGAACATCTTGACAGGGTGTACAAGGTTGTGAAAGCTCTTTATGGACTATATCAAGCTCCAAGGGCATGGTATGAAACTTTGGCTTCTTATCTGTTAGTGAATGGATTTCAAAGGGGCAAGATTGATCAGACTCTCTTTATCAAGAAGCACAAGAAGGATATCTTGCTGGTACAGGTTTATGTGGATGATATTATATTTGGATCCACAAGGAAGGAAATGTGTGTAGAATTTGAGAAACTTATGCATGAAAAGTTTCAGATGAGTTCCATGGGGGAACTTACCTTCTTTTTGGGGTTTCAAGTGAAGCAATCAACTGAAGGCATATTTATCAGTCAGGGTAAATATGTGGCAGAGATACCAAGAAAGTTTCAGTTTACTTATGCTAAAGTGGCAAGCACACCAATTGATCCAGAGAAACCTTTGATTAAAGATGCTGATGTGGAAAATGTTGATGTACACACCTACAGATCAATGATAGGGTCCTTGATGTATATTACATCATCAAGACCAGATATCATGTTTGTTGTGTGTGCTGTGAAAGGTTTCAAGTCACTCCTCAGGCTTCTCATTTAACTGCTGTCAAGAGGATCTTTAGGTACCTTAAGGGTTAACCTAGGTTGCGTCTATGGTATCCTAAGGAATCACCTTTTGACTTGGTGGCATATTCAGACAGTGATTATGCTGGTGCAAGCATGGATAGGAAATCCACAACTGGTGGTTGTTAGTTCCTTGGTTGCAGACTTATATCATGGCAATGTAAGAAGTAGACAATTGTGGCAACTTCTACAACTGAAGCTGAGTATGTAGCTGCTGCAAGTTGCTGTAGTCAAGTGCTTTGGATTCAAAATCAACTGCTTGACTATCGGTATAATTTTATGAATACCATGATATATATTGACAATAACAGTACAATATGCATTATTAAAAATCCAGTGCAACATTCTAAAACAAAACACATAGAAATTAGGCATCATTTTATCAGAGACTGCTATGAGAAAAAGTTAGTTCAAGTTGTTAAAAATGATACTGATCAAAACTTTGTAGATCTTCTTACAAAAGCCTTTGATATTGGATGGTTTCAATACTTGGTAGCAAGTATTGGAATGCTTAACCCTTAAAGTTTTTAATTTGTGTGTTTTTTTACATTAAAATGGATTTGTACTGCTAGGCTTGTCAATTAGTACTGTTAAGTATACTTTGTACTGCCGGTACAAAAAAAAAATGGACTGTTTGTTAGAACTGCTAGTCATATGTTTATACTGTTATGAAGCAAATGTTTTGCAATTTGTTTTCTTGGTTTTGGACTAACAATTGCAGGTATGGATTGTTTAAGCACAAAGGAATTACTAGTGCATTGTGTGAGCACCATTTGGTGGATTAGTTGCTGACATAATAGATTGATGATGGAAAGAGTTTGGGGATCCATTAACAAAGGCTCTATACCTAAGTTAACTGATTATTTAAAACTTCTTTCTTGAAATCTTATTATGATGTTTTGTATTGGAATTGATGGCTTAGTTAGTCAGATAGTAACTGACCCAACTCACTCTCTACCATTTTTTACTTTTGTATAATGTTTTAGTTCAAGGATATCTGGTAGAAAGAACATCGAGCAAACGTGAATCTAGCACACTTGTGTTAGAGGCAACACCTGCCACGAGCTGGAAACCCTGTCAAGAAAGCTCTTTGAATGAGTTTATCTGATCACAGGCAGTTATTTATAACTGAAATCATTGATTCTCACACAACCAGAGGTTGCATTAAATCAAAATTATGATTAAGTGTCTGTCTTTACACCTAATCCCTTCAAAATGGTTGTAAGCAGTATGGTTTTTAATCAAAATTGAGTTCATACAGCTGAGTCAAATTTTTCCAAAAAGTTTGCACTACCAGGCAAAAAGTTAGTACTGGTAAGCTTAAGTTTGTACTGCTGGATAAACGTTAGTACTAGTGCGAAATAACAGCTTTTTGAAAATAGCCGTTGAGAGTTAGTTGAGATTTTTACTTATCAATTCCTTATTTTAAGGGTTTTCTTTTTGGATATTTTTACTTTTAATCTATTTTAGAGTAAATTGCAAAAATCGTCCTTGTGGTTTGGTCAAATTGCACGTTTGGTCCCTGTAATTCATTAAGTGCAAAAATGGTCCAGATTTGGAACTGTTTCATTCACTTTTGGTCATTCAACATTGAACCACAAGGATGAAATGTGCAATTTGGCCAAACCACAAGGACGATTTTTGCAAAGTTGATGGACCAAAAGTGAATGAAACAGTGCCAAATCCGGACCATTTTTACACTTAATGAATTACAGGGACCAAATGTGCAATTTGACAAAACCACAAGGATGATTTTTGCAATTTACTATCTATTTTATTCACCTTATCTTCAATCAAAAGTTATCTTTTAATTGAAGTCGGTCCAATAGAAACCCGCATAAGTCTTTCATAATATCTCAATTCACTTTCTTCATCTACTTTCTAACCTAAAATTACACTATTCCCAGCCGTCAAATCACACATTTACTGAAAAATAATGGCTTCTTTATCCTTTGTTGACAAGCACAACATGGTCGCGTATTTGGAAAAAGCAGAGGATGTGACATACTTCCATTAGATAGTGGACTTTTTAAATGGTTCCCACATAAGGTATTCTTTAACATTAAATCCCACTATCTATGTCTCCCAAATTAAAGAGTTTTGGCAGACTGCTACTGTCAAAACATTTGACAATGGAGAAAAAGAGTTAAATGCCACAGTGGATGGCAAATCCATCACTCTTACTAAATCATCACTCAGGAGGCATCTCCATCTGAATGATGACAATGGTATTAGTGCTATGCGAAACACTGAAATCTTTGAAACTTTAACCAGGATGGGGTACAACATACAATCACAATCTTTAAGTTTTCAAAAAGGTTGTTTTGCCCTACAATGGAGGTTTTTTATATACACCATCCTTCACTGTCTTAGTCCTAAGAAAACCTCATTGGAACAGTTCAGTAGCAATATTGCAACGGCTCTCATCTGCTTAGCTACTGACATAATTTTTAACTTTTCAAAACTCAACTTTGAAGGAATGGTTAAAAATGTTGATAGCAAATCAAAGTTTTTGATGTATCCCAGGTTCATCCAAACTATTTTGAACATGAGGAAACATCAACTTCTTCCTCATAAACATGTTTATCCAACACCCAAACTTACCCAAAAACTTTTCAGTAATATGAGGATGGCCTCAAAAGGGTATAGTGAGGAAGAAGTTCCATTATTTGATTCAATGCTACAGGTACAGGGTGAAGGATCAACAAGCCCAGTTGACTCCCAACACACACCCACAACATCAGAACAATCACCTTCACAACCAACCTCATCACCAGATAGGTCTATATCTAGAGAGGGCTCTGTTGTTCCTCAGTACAGAGACCCTACCCCTCCCCATGTAGCAGATGAGGCTGACTTTGTCAGTATAGAAAGGGCTGCTTCTATTGTCTCAGGCTTAGAAGCTGGGCAGGACAGAAGTAACATAGCTAAGACCCAATCTATGGCAACACCAACAGTACCAAGTTCCTATGAACCTAGTACTATTGGTGGAATCCCAAGCCAACAGAAAATATTAGGTGGCTCAGAAACTCACCATGTGGTGGACTATGTGTCTTTGCCCCATGATGCACCTCTCCCTGAAGGTTACACATCAGGAAGTGCTGAGGGCAGTCAGACACTTAAGGAATTGATGGAAATTTGTACAAAATTGTCTGAGAAAGTCACTACTTTGGAGTCTGATCTCACCTATCACAAAAAGGTTTTTGGCAAGGTGTATACAAAGCTAGTGCTTAAAGTCAAGAAATTGGAGCAACAGGTCAAGAAACTTAAAAGAAAAAGATCAGCTCACATGGTAGCATCCACTGAATCCTCTTCTTCATCCAGTTCATCAGATGGTCAAAGTGATGGTCAAGGTGAGGAATCTTCCAAACAGGGGAGGAAAATTGCCCAATTAGATGAACATCCTCAGGTTTTTCTTTGGTTCAAGAGGAGTTTGATACTCAGGGGAGGCAAGAAGTTCTAATGGATCAAGGTACTGGTGGAATGACAGAAGGTACTGGTAGTGCATTTCATGGTACTACTAGTATTCCAGAGGAAGGTACTAGTGGTTCTCAAGGTACTCCTGGTGTAGTATATACTAGAAGGCCAAAGAGATCAAGATTAGACAAAGGTAAAGGAATAATGGTAAAAGGAGAACCATCAAAGAAATCAACCAAGAAGAATCAAACTCAGATTGCTCTTGATGAAGAGTTAGCTCAAAGGTTTTATGAAGAGGAGTTAGGAAGGGCAGCTAAAAAAGAAAGATTAGCTAGGTTTATGGTTGAGCACAAATTTCAGACTAAAGAAAAAGAAAGAGCTGCTCAGGTTTTTGCTGATAGTGAGTTAGCTGCAAAGCTACAAGAAGAATAAAGGTCACAGTTTACAAGGGAAGAACAAGAACAAGCTATTGATGACCTTTTGGAGCAGATTAAAAGAAAGAAGAAAACCTATCAGAAGAAACCTCCTTTATGGAAAGAACAACTGTCTTACATGAAGACATATCTGAAGCACCATGATACCTGGAAAGAACATCACTTCAAGGCAATATCTTTTGAAGAAATTGAAAGGATTTACATTGACACTCATAGAAGAATGCAGATGTTTCTAAGAGGTGATCTTGAAAGGAGTGAAGGAAGAGGAGAGAAGAGAGCAGCAGAACATTGGAATCAGAAGAGTCTGAGAAACAGAAAAATGAGGAAGAATCAGTTCAGGAAGAACCAGTTAAAGAAAAATTAGATGAGGAAGAGGAAGAGATATTAACTGAAGAACAGATCCATGGAATGATAGTGGTAATTCCAGAAGCTCTTAATGTTGATCCTATTCAAGCCAAACATCCCATTACAGATTGGGAGGTGTATTCAGATGGAATGATCAAGGGACAGAAGATCATTAGAGTAGGAGGAAAATTTGAAGTCTACAAGTTCTTTGAAGACATGATAAAAGCCTTTGACAGAGAAGACTTGGATAAGCTTTTGAGTTTAGTTCAAGAAAGGTTTAGGTCTGCTGATCCTACATATGATAAGGATAAAGAGCTATGGGTTGAGCTGAAAAGGATGTATGAGCCTAATGCAAATGATTCACTTTGGTGATTTCAAGCTCATAACCTAAATACCACATGGAGGTTATTTGACAACAGTGGAGTTCACAGAGTCTCAACTAAAGCAGGAGTGGAAATCTACATTTTAGAAGAGAAAGATTACCCACTTAGGGCAGGAGTACAACTGGTTATGTTATCATCAAAGCTTCAAGTTGAAGAAGAATCTGAAATGGCAAGAGCATTGGTGAGAAACATTTTCTAGCAAGCAGAAGATATGAAGCCCAGAAGATAGTGTTTGGAAGAGTCCTCACAATCCTCATTTAATTTAGAAAACTTGATGATTTAGGGTAAATCACAAGTTTAGGGGAGGATTGTTAGGAATTAAATGTTTCTGACTTAGTACTGCTGGAAGAATACACTAATAGTACAAACTGCTAGTGTATAACAGAAGACTGTTGAAGAACAACTAACAGTACAAACTGTCAAGTTAATACTGCTAGTATATTAAAGAAGGTACTGCTGCATGAAGACTGCTGTTGGGAATTAAACCTAACAGTATAAACAGATAAGCTTAAGTTGAAGACTGCTGAAGATTACACTAGCAGTACTAACTGACTTAGTATTCTTAGCACAAGATGTTTGTACTGCTTATATTCTGAATATGTATAATAGGATAAGTATAGAAAAGATTTAGTGAATATCCTATTTAGTGAGAGTTATACGGATATTATAGTTATCTTGTACAGGACTCCTTAGTCTATAAAAGGAGATCCTAGGTTAGGTTCTTGATATAGAACAATACGATTGTTTTAGAGAGATTCAAGGTTGTGTAACCCTAGTGATAACATAGATCACTCGTATTATTCATCAATAATATTGAATCGTTTTGGTTAACTATTGTCTTCATTGTTCATACAAATACATATTACTGTTCCATTCATATACACATTATCTTCTAAGTATTGACTAGTAAATTCCGCGTGATAGTTAGTATTACTCAAAGTATCTATAACACAAGGAGTGTGTTTAGATCCCCTCAAGTGGTATCAGAGACAGGTTCTGATACTTTGAATTAGAAGATCCAGAGGAACTCTTTCAACAAGGAAGATGCAAATGGAGACAACCCAAACCAATGTTGCTGCAAAGTTACCTATGCTTAAGCATAATGAGTTCGACATGTGGAGGTTAAGAATAGATCAATACTTCCAGGTGCAAGATTATGCACTTTGGGAAATTATAGAAGAATGGAATTCATTCAAGCCTCCAACCACAACATCAACAGAAGATGGTAAAGTTGTGACAACTGTGTAGACGAAACCAGTGACTGCAGAAGAAAGAATTCAGATGAAGAATGATATCAAGGCAAGGAGTATGCTAATGATGACAATACCTAATGATCATCTCTTGAACTTCAGCAAGTTCAAGGATGCCAAGTCATTATTTGAGGCCATCGTTGCAAGATTTGGTGGGAATGAAGCCACCAAAAAGACTCAGAAGACACTCCTCAAGCAAAAATTTGAGAACTTTTCTGCAACAAGCAATGAATCATTGGATCATATGTTCAACAAGCTTCAGAAGCTTGTGAGCCAACTTGCAGTTCTTGGAATTGAAATACCTCAGGAAGACCTCAAATCCAAATTCTTGAGAAGTTTACCATCAGAATGGGCTATGCATGTTGTTGTCTGGAAAAACAAGCCAGATATTGATTCTATGAACTTGATGGATCTGTATAGCAACTTCAAAATTGTGGAACAAGATGTAAAGAAAGTTGTTGGAACAAGCTCAAGTACTGGGAATATGGCATTTGTGTCAACTCCTAGTAACTCAAGTTCTGAAGAAGTGAAGGTTGGTGCAGCAGTTGGTACTGCTAGTTCAAATATTAGTACTACTAGCATATCAAGCAGTACTAAAGGCATTATGGATGAGACAACTTGCTGTGCATTCCTAACAACCCAACATAATGGATCCATGTTGACATATGAAGGTCTTCAAGAGATCAATGATGATGATCTGGAGGAGATGGATATTAAATGTCAAATATCTCTTCTTAGCATGAGGGCTAGGAAATTCCATCTGAGGACAGGAAAGAAGATTACCATAAACAACAATGATACTGCTGGTTATGATAAGTCAAAGATTGAATGCTATAATTGCCATAATATGGGTCATTTTTCAAGGGAGTACAGAAGGCCAAGATAACAAGATGGCAAGAACAGAAGCTATGGAAGCAAGACCAAGGAAGTGGAGATCACTGACTCAAGCTCAAAGGTTATGGTGGCCATTGATGGTTTAGGATTTGATTGGAGCTTTATGGAAGAAGAGGATGCAGCACCTACTGAGATGACACTCATGGCTTTCTCTGATTCTGAGGTACAAGTTGCTAAATGTTCTAAATCATGTGATGCTTTAAAAGAACTAGAAACTCTTAGGAAACATTATGATGAACAGAGAATAAAGCTAAACAATACCAGTTTTAATTTGGAAAATCATAAGAGGGGTTTAGCTGTCTTAGAAGAGCAAATTGTTCATTATAAAAGCAATAAATCTAGTTTTTCTGATACTATAGGATTGCTTAAAAGAGATTTAATGTTTAGAGATGCTGAAATTAGCATGTTAAAAGCTGAGGTTGATAGGCTTAAACAGGATAAAGAAAACATTCAATTAAGTGTTAGCACTCTTGAATACACATCAAAAGGAGTTCAGAAATTAATTGAATGTCAAATAATCAATAAGGCTAAATCAGGTCTAGGTTATAAGTCTGTTCCACCTCCTCATAGAGGAATACCTGCACCTCCAGGTATAGACCTAGAACACAGAGGTTTGCCTGAATTTCAACTACCCAAGCTAGAATATGGTCCTCAACAAAAGGAAAATGTAGTAGTTGACAAGCCTGTAGAAGTAAATGAAAGCTTTGGGAGTGCAAGTGATAAATCACTCTCTGAGGACAAGGTGTCCTCTGCTAGAGATTCAGATGATCCAACCATAGAGGATTGGACTTCTGATGATGATGAGGATGATCAGGTTAAGGTTAAACCTGATGCTGTTAAGGTAGAAGGAACAAGAGTTCCTAAGGTGGTCAAGGTTAATACTGTTAGGCCTAAAAACAATGTTAGACATGTTAGGCAACTAGTAAGATATAGTGAAATTTATAGAACCACACACAAGCCCAGAGATAACCAAATGAATTGGGACAACCTCAAGTCTCACCAACTAGGTGATGACTTTGTCTTTTATAGAAAAGCTTGTTTTAATTGTGGAGAGTTTGAGCATCTTGCAGCTTATTACAACAATAGGGTAACTACGTATTCAAACAATAGAGTGAACTCAGAAAGACTTACAACTCACCCTTCCAATGCTTGAATGATTCCTAGATCAGTTCTTTTAAAGTCTGGCCAAAGACCAGTTCATACTGCCAGACCAAATATGACTTTTTACCCAAGACAAGCAGTTCAAAGTGCAAAAACATTTTTCAAATCTGCACCATCAACTGCTAGAAGGCCATTTCATAACAATGCAGTGATAAATAAACAAATTTGGAAAACTAAGGTTACAATTGCAAACCCATCAGTTCATACTTATAGGCAAGCACTTAATAATGGTAGTTTTAAAAACACTGCTAAGGGAAAGATGGGCAATGGTATTAATGCATCAACATCATGGGTTTGGAGACCAATTCAATCCAATGGTACACCAACAGTTCTAAAAAGGTTTAATTATATTGATGCAAGAGAAAAACCAAAGTCAGTAATGGCTTGGGTTCCCCAAGGAAATTAATTTCCTTGTTTATGTGCAATGTTAGTCATATGCTTATAATGTTATGAGACAAGTGCTTTGCACTTTGTTTTCTTGTTTTTGGACTAACAATTGCAGGTTGATTGGAGTTTGTGAATTAAGTGTTTGATGCTTTGGATGGTGAGGTGCTTTGGAATTTCAAGTGTGTGATTTGTGCACACAACAAATGGTAATTGGTTCACTATATCTAACCCACATCAAGAACCAACTAGTCCAGAGCAAACGGTTTCTGGTAAAGACTTCTCAAATCCGTTCATGGTTGATAGTTTACCAAAAACTATATGGTCGTCAACTCACCATATCTCACAGTGAAGAGTTGGCTAGTCCAAAGCAAACGGCTATTGGTAAAGACACATCAAATCCGTTGATAGCTGATAGTTTGCTAAAAACTATGAGTGAGCAGTATTGTTTTTAAATTACTAATAAGTTTATACTGCTCATTAAAATTTTTCTTAAAAATTAGTACTGCTAGTGCAAAGTTTGTACTTCTAGTGCAAAGTTTGTACTGCTGAACTAGCTGTTGGAACTGTTGTGTCAGTAACAGATTTTTTAACTAGCCGTTGGGTAAAAAAAAAAAAAAACATTATTTACCATATATATAGGGTTTTTGTTTGGATAATTATTTCCTTTCCATATTTTACTTCTATACTTTCTAAAGATAATAATTATCCCTTACGCAAAATTCTCAAACCCTAACAGTATCTTTATAAAACCCCAATTTTCTTTGCACATCATCAATTACACCACAAACGATCAATTTTCTTGTTTAACTTGTAAACATACTCATGGCTGTTTTGGAGTTTGTTAAGACGCATAATCAGGTTACTTTTCTAGAGATTGTGGATTTTCTCAACAATTCCTACATAAGGTATGCTTTGACTATTAACCCCACTCTCTATTCCTCACAAATCAAAAAGTTTTGGCAGACTTCATCTGTCATAACCCTTGATGAAGATGATGAGGATACACCTATCACTGCACTTAGTGCAACTGTGGATGGGCAAACCATCTATGTTACAAAAAAATCTTTAAGGAGACATCTCCATTTAGATGATTCAAATTGTATCATAGACTTGCCAAACACAGAAATTTTACATCATATTTCAAATATTGGGTATGACACATCCAACAGACTTTTAACTTTCAAAAAGGGATGTTTCTCACCTCAATGGAGATTTTTAATACATACACTTCTTCACTGTATTAGCCCTAAAAGAACCTCATGGGAGCAATTCAGTAGCAATATTGCTATTGCTCTTGTGTGTTTATCCACTAACAGAGTTTATAATTTTTCAAAAATAATTTTTAAAAGTTTGGTGAAGAATGTGACATCTCCACCAAAATTTTTGATGTACCCAAGGTTCATTCAAACTATTTTAAATGCAAAGAAAAGTAAGTTACTTTCCCATAAAACAATTTTTCCTACTCCTTGCCTGCAACAAAAAGTGTTTCAAAATATGGCAATGGCAACTAGGGGTTGGAATGGGTAAATAACACCTTTATCTCAAGATATGCTTGCTCAAATTCAAAATGTTCAGGGTGAAGGGTCAGTGAACCCAACTGAGCCCCAACACACACCCATTGTGGTTCTAAAAACAACTCATACACCCTCAGTCACCACAACCTATAGGAGAAGAACCAGAAAGGAGACTATTGGTCCTCAGCCTAGTCCTCCTACTTAGACCTTTTTAGCAGATGAGGCTATCCATGGTGATAGTATGGATTGGGCTTACACTACTGTTTCAGGCTTAGTAGCTGGGCAGGTCAGTGTAAACATAACTAAGACCCCTACCATGGCAACATCTAATGTGCCAAGTCCTCAAAGACTTGTCACAGGTGATGAAATCCCAGGCCAAATGGAAAATTTGGGTGGTTCAGGAGTACATCCTAGTCCAACTAGGGTAGAAACAGAATCTATGCCCCTTGATTCACCTCTCCTAGCAGGTAACACAGCTAGAATTGATGAGGGCAACTCTATACTTAATGAATTGATGGTTCTTTGTACAAATCTGTCTAAAAAGGTGGTATCTCTAGAGGATGAGCTTAAAAGCCACAAAAGAAACTTTGCCCTGGTGTATACAAAAATGCTGATGAGAATGAAGAAATTGGAAGCTCAAGTTAAGAAGTCCAAGAGTAAAAGGTCAAAGTTGGTGGTGTCTACAAGTTCATCAAGTTCGGAGTCTGATGATGATGGTGATTCTCCCAAACAGGGGAGGAAATCAGGGAAAGATACTCAGAAGAAATCAGGGTTAGAAACTCAGGGGAAGAATTTGGATTATGAACAAGAAGGTACTGGTGGTGGTAAGGAAGATATGGATATGGGTGAGCAGAGTAAACAAAGTGGTACTGATCAACAACAATAAGGTACTGCTGGATTTGAAGGAGCAGTACAAACTGCTGAGGTAGCAGTACAAACTGCTAAAGACAAAGGAAAAGGTATTCTAATTGAAGATGAGCCAAAACAGTTAAAGATGAAGCCTAGAACACAAGCACAGATTGATTTTGATGAAGAAGTAGCAAGAAAAGCTCATGAAGAAGAAGTAGCAAACTGGATGGAAAATCAAAGAATGGAGAAAGAAAGAATTAGATCAGATGCCATTATTGCTCAAGAGTCACTTGAAGAGCAGATACAACATTTGATAGATACTGATCCAGTTGTGAGAGAAAGAGCTTTGGAACTACATGCAGATGAAAGACTAAGTGTAGAAGAAAGGTCAACCAAGCTTTCAGATTTCATTTACTCTAAGAATGAAGAAGTGGCTTTAGATGACATCGTGGAGAGTATTAGATATGGTCAGAAGAGGAAGAGGAAACCAACAAAGGCTAAGATTATAAGTGGAATGAAGATGTATCTGAGAAATCAAGTAGGTTGGAAGTTATATCAGTTGATGGGAAAATCAAATGAAGAGATTGAGTATTTGTACTACACTTCTTACAGAAGAGCTCATAATTACATTCCTATGGATTTAGAAAGAAGACCTTCAAAAAGACTCAAGACTGCTGAAACAAAACCAACTGAGAAAATGGAAGCACATAGAGAGAGAGTTGAATTGTCACCAGAACAGATGAGCAACATGTTAGTCACAGTGCCTGAAGTTCCACATGTTGATCCACTTCAAGCAAGACATCCTATCATGGATTGGGAGATCTACAGAGACAAATTTGGAAAAGCTTGGAAGTTTACCAGAGTTGGTGGAGAGTCAACAGTCTGTAAGAACTTTGAAAATGCGGTGAGAACTTGTGATAGAGAAGATTTTAACACATTGTGGAGTATTAGTTCAAGAAAACTCAGTACAAAGAAGAAGACAGATGTGAAAGAGCAAGAGCTATGGGTTGAATTTAAGAGACTATATGAGCCAGATCCTACAGATGTTTATTGGAATTTTCCTTATTAGGATCTGACTACATCATGGGAGTTTTATAGTACTTGCAATGTGCATCATTTGTCAACACAGAGTGAAGTAGATATCTTTATGTTAGCAGAATTGGAGTATCCATTGAGTTATGAAGTGTTAGCAGTGATGATTTCTACAAGGCTCAGATGTGAAGAAAAAACTGAGGTAGTTCAAAATCTGATACAGAGGATATATGATCAGTATGAAGCTCTGAGGAAGAATAGAAGATGAAGTGTTTGGAAGAATCCCCCTATCATCAGTGTTAAAGTTTAATTCAAGAAAAACTTAGTGATTTGGAGTGAAATCATAAGTTTAGGGGAGGATTTTTGAGAATTAAACGTAACAGTACAAACTGATAAGCTTAAGTTGAAGACTGCTGAAGATTACACTAGCAGTACTAACTGACTTAGTACTGTTAGCACAAGATGTTTGTACTGCTTATATTCTGAATATGTATAATAGGATAAGTTAGAGTTATACTGATATTATAGTTATCTTGTACCGGACTCCTTAGTCTATAAAAGGAGATCCTAGGTTAGGTTTTTGATATAGAACAACACGATTGTTTTAGAGAGATTCAAGGTTGTGTAACCCTAGTGATAACATAGATCACTCGTATTATTCATCAATAATATTGAATCATTTTGGTTAAATATTGTCTTCATTGTTCATACAAGTACATATTACTGTTCCATTCATATACACAATATCTTCCAAGTATTGACTAGTAAATTCCGCGTGCTAGTTAGTATTTCTCAAGGTATCTCTAACACAAGGAATGTGTTTAGATCCCCTCAACTGCTTTAGAAGATATGTAAAGGATAAGTATGGAATAGATCTTATGTATATCAAAATTAGTTAGAAATATACGGCAGATACTGATGTGTCGTGTGTAGTGCAAGTTTTAAAATTTTATAAAATCAATTTATCCAATTCTCTAATCAACACATACGAGCAAGTATACTCGTCCATAGTAGTAAAGGTGGGTAAGTTGAGATCGTCCCAAGGGAATCGGGGTTTAGGTTTGCAAAATAAGTTTTGACCGAAAGGGTTGTCAATCCGATTTGGTATAAATTCTTAGGTAAGCAAAAATCAATCAATCAAAAACAAATATACTTGTGTGTAATTCCATGACAATTGTATAGAGTAGTCTAACAAGTTTGGTGTGACTTGTATTGATGCACAACTTAAAATGAGTGATTCACAATCAATGGTTTTTATCATGAGAAATCATCTCTAAGAATTCAATCTCCTAGTTAATTCCTTTCGACCTTTGTGAACTAGTGCGATAATTCTATTAAACTCTTTGTTGTTTGAAAAGCATTTCTTATCTTAGGAATTCCTACGAATCCTTTCGGCCTTTTCTCGTGATGAAATCGTTTCCAAATCCATTTTAATGAGTTAATATAGTGCTTGTCACACACCATAGTACATACTAATTCGTGCACCAACTTTTTGGAATAAAAACATAAAGAAAATCCTTTCGGCCTTTGTTAATCTTTAAAAATGTTTTTACCAACCAATTAAGCAAGATTATATTGTATTTCAACAAACTCATAAAACAAGATATGATTTCATGCATCACTATGAAATAAGAATACTCCAACAATTATCACATCATACACACAAGCATAACCAAAATCACTCCATAATAATAATAATCAAACACAAGTAATCAACCATACTTTCATTCATCTTAAAGTAAAAGTAGTTCATAATAACTGAAACAAGAAATACCTAGTTGTGAAATTACAAGAACTAGAATTGTGGAACTATAGCAACCACTCTCCTCCAATCGCCTATGATCACACGTAAACAACTCCACACTTGGGCACAACTCTTGAGACTTGAACTCAAGATTCCCTGGACGTTCTCACAGCAACTACAAGCTTTCAGGCAATGATAATAAGTTTAGCAAGACTTGGTGTAAGCCTTACTAGGTTTTTGGGTTGTCACACTTGTAAACTAGCCAAGGGTTCTTTAAATAAGTGAAGGAACCCTTTGCCCTCAAGCAAAAGCATCCTCAATCAGTAAATAACCAAGAAATGATAAGTCACATTGATTATGGGGCTTAAATTCGTCATTAAATGCGTTTTTTGTAACTTCAGTCTCCTCCAACCGACGTATGAGTCAACCGATCGGTTGGATCTCTCGGTAAATTAATTTTCTCCCATCCGAATCGGATGCGGGCACCATCCGATCGGATGGGCCATTCTGCCATGCATACTTTATTTTTTCTTCCTTTTCTCGTTACGTGCTTGATCCTTTGTTGTACCACTATTTCTTTCCAAAGAACATGATCTTTTCTTGATATATAAGCATAGAAATCTTGACTTTATCAAATCCTTGAATTCTTGTGTGGTTCTTTTCTCGTTTCTTTCTCGTGATTCTTCAAATGTGCATAATTTCTTCATTTCTTCATCTTTTTATCATCTTTCCCTGTACTTGGCTATATTTACTTGCATATACACTTTTTGATGATTTAGTAACAAATATACACAAATATAACCAAATATGATGCACAAATCTAACGATAACGTGACTAAAAACATGTTCATTTTGAGCGTTATCAGATACTTATCTTGTAAAGGACTCCGTATGTCTATAAAAGGAGGTCCTAGGTTAGATCAGAAAATATACAAGTACACGAGTCATGCAAGTTTTGTTAAGATTCAAGGTCTTTGTAACCCTAGTGATATTGAGATCACTCGTATTATTCTTGAATAATATTGAGTCGTTTGAAGTTAATCACTGTGTTCATTATTCATACTGCATTACTGTTACATCAAACTAAACCTTCTAAGTATTGTTAAGTAGATTCCGCATACTTAACAGTATAACCTCAAAGTATCTTAAACATATCATAAAGGAGTAACATCCTCAGTGTTTGATCCTCTCAGAAGGGGACGATGTGGATCAATCACACCTCCACAGAAAATGTCATGCCATTGGTGCCTCAATGACATGTCCATGGTACCTCCATGGCTAGGAATACAGATATAAAAGCTCGGGCACACAGAACAGAACAAGCAAAGTAAAGCAAAGCAAAGCTATCCATAATCATAACCGAGCTACTATACCATAATCAATCAGAACATATCAACATAACAGAATCTCACATCAATGAGATAATATACATATCATCATAACATAATGGATAGCAAACAGAATTATATCAAATGATAATATCAAACGGATCATAACAATGAATCATATCAAACGGAATCATATTAAAGCAAATGAATCAAGTCAAGGATCGGAAAGTCATGAGAGAAGACACCCTTACTGAGAAAGGGTAGAATATCTGTACCTCAAACCGCAAATGAAACCATATCAGAAAACACAAGGGTCGGAAATTACTCCTTCTTTAGCGAATCTACACGAATTAGCAAGACTTGGTGTAAGCCTTACTAGGTTTTTGGGTTGTCACACTTGTAAACTAGCCAAGTGTTCTTTAAATAAGTGAAGGAACCCTTTGCCCTCAAGCAAAAACGTCCTCAATCAGTAACTAACCAAGAAATGATAAGTTACCATGTTTATGGGGCTTAAATTCGTCATTAAATGCATTTTTTGTAACTTCAGGCTCCTCCAACCGATCGGTATTGAGGTCCAACCGATCAGTTGGATCTCTCGGTAAATTACTTTTCTCCCATCCGAATCGGATGCGGGCACCATCCGATCGGATGGGCCATTCTGCTATGCATACTTTATTTTTTCTTCCTTTTCTCGTTACGTGCTTGATCCTTTGTTGTACCACTATTTCTTTCCAAAGAACTTGATCTTTTCTTGATATATAAGCATAGAAATCTTGACTTTATCAAATCCTTGAATTCTTGTGTGGTTCTTTTCTCGTTTCTTTCTCGTGATTCTTCAAATGTGCATAATTTCTTTATTTCTTCGTCTTTTTATCATTTTTCCCTGTACTTGGCTATATTTACTTGCATATATACTTTTTCATGATTTAGTAACAAATATACACAAATATAACCAAATATGATGCACAAATCTAACATTAACGTGACTAAAAACATGTTCATTTTGAGCATTATCAAATCCCCCACACTTGAGTTTTGCTCGCCCTCGAGCAAGTCTAGCTTTAAGGAAAAAACTGAACTCAATGGCCACTTCATTATGATTAAAAATCCAACAACTATCCCAATGGAACAATTTTCATTTTAACTTTTAGGTGTTAAAAATTCTTGAAACATAAACAAGTTAATTCGAGCTTGATAACATGACTGAGCACCTCACGAAGGATTTTAAATTCACTCAACACTCAAGGGTAAATTTAATGGCATATCACTCAATTGCTCAGACATGATTCACGTTTCTTACCATAAGCTTGTACGAGTATCAAAACATCAAAGAGGTCTTTATTCGAGTTTAAGGTTAAAGTTTACGGTTACCTGGCTATTGTGCAAATATTTCATAGAAGAATGTAATAGCTCGCTAACAACGAATTCTTGACTAGCCAAGCAACGGATGGTCACTAGATTGTACCCTTGGTTCGCTAACGACGTTATTTGCATAACTGATGAAGCGAAAAGTGTACCGCTTTTAGGGGGTCATTTAAGCCCTAAATCGTATTTATTTGATCAAATATTGCCCTAAATCGTTCCTTTTGTCATTTTAGGTACTTTGGAGAAGAAATCTGGAAAAGGAAGCATTTTGGACGTTTTTGGAGCATAAAAGTGAAGAAAACGACAAAGTCTCAAAATCGGCTGGAAAAGAACCTTTGACGGCGTCAAGTATTTCTCTTGACGGCGTCATGGCTTGGCAAAAGAGGTGGATATGAAAAATACCCGTGACGCGCCAGAGAGTTTTGCAATGTAATTTCTGACGGCGTCACCCTTTAAGGTGATCAAGGCCATCACGGTTTAAGTTAAAGAGGGACGGCGTCAAGCCCATTTCTGACGGCGTCAAGCCTTGATAGGCCAGAGCGGATGTAACATCCCGCCTACTAAGACCACAATATTGTCCGCTTTGCCCGCAGGCTCACGGCTTTGTTTTTGTGGCCTCATTTGAAGACTTCCCGGCAGGTCACCCAAGCCAGTACTACTCTCACATGAGCACGCTTAACTGCCAGTTCCTAAGAACCCCACTCGCAGTAGACCACAAAACGCGATGTGTCATTGTAAGACGAATGTAATCTTATGAACCTAGCATCTCTCCAGGCCACAGCCGATGTAGGATTTGCCTAGGGTGTTACAATCACCCCCCTTAGGGACTCATCGTCCTCGATGAGGTTTGCCCTACCATCCCGAACGGCTCAGGAGTGGCTCTGATACCACTTGTAACATCCCGCCTACTCAGACCACAATATTGTCCACTTTGCCCGCAGGCTCACGGCTTTGTTTTTGTGGCCTCATTTGAAGACTTCCCGGCAGGTCACCCAAGCCAGTACTACTCTCACATGAGCACGCTTAACTGCCAGTTCCTAAGAACCCCACTCGCAGTAGACCACAAAACGCGTTGTGTCATTGTAAGACGAATGTAATCTTATGAACCCAGCATCTCTCCAGGCCACAGCCGATGTAGGATTTGCCTAGGGTGTTACAGCGGATTTTGGAGGACTACAAAGGGACGGCGTCAAGAAGGCCATCCGGGAACCCTAGACACGGCGAGGTGACGGCGTCAAGATCTACAACGTGACGCCGTCAGCCCTTAAACTCTATATATAGTTTTGCAATTTTTTGTCATTGGTGTGCAACTTTGTGAGGAGAAACCCTAAGACGAATTTCTGCCATTTTTAAGGGTTTTCATGCCCTTGGATCTCCCATGTTTAATTGAAGATAAGTAATCATTTAATCAATCAATATGTCTATGTGTTGTTTGATTATATCTCTTTCTTGTCTTTTGATTAACATGCTAGGCTAGATTTATCTTGTGTTTGCTTAGATCTAATGAAACCTAACTATTGATTATCGGTTGTTAATGTGTTATTAATTGTATTGGATGATTGTTTATCGATGTTAGGCTTAAGAAAACTGGCTAACCTCCTATACGGTAATTTGCTTGAACGTCTTAAGAAACATGAACCAATGCGTACTAGGTTTTTATGGTTGTATTTAATGCATGAGCGAATTCTAGTGATCCCATGTTAGGAGCTTCCTAGCCGGCTCGACATAGGAGTGAAGTAGGAGCTTGTAGAGTTGGGGAAGTACGTACGCCACCCCACGATTGGTATTAAGGAATACACCCGTCATCCACGCAATTAATACACACTAATCAACCGGTAAAAGATAGTTAGGGAGTAAGGAAATCTAAGTAAACACATTTCTCTCCACATAAGTTTCACAACCTTTTCATTTTCAATTATTTTATTTTATTTGCATTCTTAGTAATTTGGGTTAGTTGACTAGCAACTAATTCCGCCCACTCATTCAAACCCGAGATTTTACTTGCTTTCATAAAAATATAAAAATACAAAAAGAATCTTCCCTCACCCTTAGACCTATTAGAGTAGTTTTTCAATCCTAACGACACTATTCCCTGTGGAGAACGATCAATCCCCCGTACTTACCACTACACTATACTATATCGGTCAGGTACACTGCCTGGTGGGGTTGTAAGCCTCTTGAGATCCCTCGAGAGGTAAAACCTGTTGTAAGGTCGCAAAACCACGCATCAAGTTTTTGGCGCCGCTGCCGGGGAATAGTTATTATTTAGGTTGAATTTTTATTTTATTAGGTCTACTCACTAGATTCCTTTCTAGTGAGTTTTTTATTTTATTTTTCTAGATTTTCTTTAGTCTATCTTATTTCTTTGTGCTTTTGTTTGTGATACCTTCCACCTACCTCATGAGTAATAGTGATCGCTTGATCCCTGTTATTCGTATTTTCCGCCGTGCAAATTTCCAACTACCCGTTCCCGTCCCCATCGTAGAAAACAACAACCTTTCACCCGACCACCACTTTGGTAACAATTCTGAGATGGAGGATTCTGACCGTGAGAATAACTATGTTAGTCCATTTTACGACTCAGACTCCGATGAGGATGCTGGTAATGGAGAAGTAGTTAACGAGGAATGGGGAAAAGAGGAAATTGATCCCTTTAAGTATGTTGACCCTAGGACTAAGATCGAAAAAGAAAGCCTCTTTAACATGCAATTTCCGTGTAAGATTGGTTATCATAGTTTTCATGCTTATCTTAACTCATCTTTGCCTATGAACATTATCTCTCGCGCTAATTATAATAAAATCATGGTAGATGAGCTAGAATATCAAGGAGATAACATTGTTGCTAGGATTAAGCCACTACACGTATTCGTTGGAAGTTTTGTGTATTTGGTGGATTTTATGGTTATGGAGAACTTAGGAGAATTTATTGATAACAAATTAACCCAAGTCATTTTTGGAGAACCCTTCAAAAGGTTAACCAACCTTGACGAAAAACTTGTGGGCGGGTTAATTACATTCTCGGATGGGGACGAAGATTTTGTTTACCAAATGCCTCGATCACACCCTAGGTTTAAGAACTTCTCCATTGAATCTTGCAATAGGATTGCGCCTATTGACTTGTTAAGTGAAAATGATAAGAGAAATGGGCTCAAATATCCACATGAGAAAAATAAGAGATATTATCATGGATGTCTGGAGCTGAATGATGAATACAAGAAAGATGAGGCAACAATTAGATGGCTCACACTCGGATACGTGAGCATAAACGACACTAGATGAGCCCGACTTTGAGTCTAGCTACAAGACTCGTTAATAAAGAAAAGCGCTTCTTGGGAGGCAACCCAAGTTTTATTTGCTTTATGTGTTTATTTATTTGTTTGTTTGATTTTATTTGTTTCCGTATGTATGTTTAATTTTTATTATTATTGACCCATGTTCAAAACTAAATTGTGAAAATGCTTTATCTTGTTTTTAACTTCGTCTTAACTACATATAAAGGTATTTTGCAAAAGTTAAGTGAAAGGGAAATCCAAATCGGTTTATTAGAACAAATGAACATGAATCATAATAATAATAAATTAACATACATATTAGTATTTGTTTGAGTCAAATGCTTGTATCGAGTCATAATGATGTTTTGCAGGATTTCCAGGAAGTAAGGTATAGGTTTTTCTAGAAATTTTCCGGAAACTTAACATGAGAATTCTGTCAGATCATTTCTGACGGCGTCAGGCTTTACAACCTGACGGCGTCAGGTTTTAATTTTCTGAAATTTTTGAAAGTTTTGTTTTCATAAAAAGTTTTTAATAAATCTCTAACTTATAAACTCCAGGAATCTGCAAAATTATCATTCCACAAGCATTATATCCTTATATAGAATTTATCCCGTCGATGTTATGCAGGTTTTTGTGTTTGTTTTCTCAGGATTAACAGGTTATTTTGGACAAGGAGATGTATGTGGAATCAAGCTTATGGCGATGCATTAGTCTTGGAGCTTCTACATTCTCTTGGAAGAAGATCTAACCATGTTACCTCTTTATCCACCAAACGAATCAGGGGAGTATTTGATTTCATTCGTTTACCTTATTACTTTTACATTTTGTTATTTGAACATTGGGGACAATGTTCATCTTAAGTGTAAGGGGGGGGGGGTAAAATACGATACTTTAGAGAATGCAATTGCACTTGATTTTTGTTTGTTTAATGGTAGATGTGTAATAAAACTGAGATAAATACCTGTTAGGGCAATTTTAGTGCCAAATTTAAATTTTTTTACAACATATAGGAGTGAAACTTTGATCTTAATGAGCGTCTCATGGATAGGAGTTATATGACTAGCACAAAAACCGTCCCGCTAAAAAATTTTTCCACCCCCAAATATGTGAGGTTCGCCCCTAGAATTGGTAGGAAAAGCATTTATGCTATGATGTGTGTACCGGTAGCACTTAGATTCTAGAACTTGTGTTAGGACCATTCCGAGGCCACAAGTGAGACTACATTCGTGTAGTTAGATTTACTACATGATAAGAGGCATTAGGATTAACCCATTGTTTTACACCTGTGTTTTTGTTATAATTACTTTGGCTACATTGGTCAAGTAATTCTCCCACACCCTTTGCGTTGTACTCATTTTTAGTACACGATACCCCTAGTACACCCCTCAGAGCCTATCTTTTCGTTTCGACCTTTAAGCATTTTACTTAAAGGAAGAATTTGTTACACCCCACTTAAATGTACACCCAAATCGCCTTAGCCTACCTTGTATGCACTCATTTTTAAGTGCATTATTGTTACAACATTTGTTTAAACCCCAAGTTAATTATCTAATTGATTACATGGTTGCTAAGTCGAGTCATATCCTTGTACATATTGTTTTGGGACGAGTGGGACTCATGGGTAAAGTACTAGTGTAATGGAGTAATGGGGAAGAACATCATTTATTACCCCCATATGTGCTAAATATTTTAAAAGTACTCCAAGTGTTTCGATTATCTTAATTCGAGTCATTAGAATAGTTATTTGTAAAGTTATGTAAAAGTTCAAGTGTAAGGGGAATGCAACGCCCCTATGATGTATTATTTTGGATGGTAGGGCAAGAGTGTATGCAAAAAAAAAATAAAAAAAAATAAAAAAAAAATAAAAAAATCAAGAAAAATACAAAAAAAATGAGAAAAAGAAAAGTAGAAAAAAACATACGGACTACCATCCCGTTTCATTTTAGGTTTATTTTATGTTTTTGTTATTTTGTTTTTAGCTTAAGTCGAGTCTAGTCTTGGCTTAGCAACGCCATATTTTACATGTAATTAATCAAGATCTTTAACTCGCCACCAGTAAAATATCCCTTATCCAACAAAACCGTGTTTATCATATCCCTACACCTCACGTTATAACCCATGTAAAAGCCCTCTTTGATAGTTTATCTTAGGTGCTTACGCCTAGTGGAGGAGGTTTTCGATCCTTTCCCAAGCCTATGGTAATCTATTTGCTATGACAGGTAGTGAGAGATATTATCCGTTTTCATTTATGAGATTTAATTTGATGACACCTGAGAGATGTGAGTATCTAAACACTACTTGTGAGGTGCTAGTTTGTAATCTCCGTGCTTATTATGATTAAAGTGGAACGACTATTTGTTGTAATTACTTTTATATTAGCATTAAATGACCCCTAACTTGTATTTTGATTAGAATAAAAGCGCATTTGCTTGAGGACAAGCAAATCTCAAGTGTAAGGGTATTTGATGAAGCGAAAAGTGTACCGCTTTTAGGGGGTCATTTAAGCCCTAAATCGTATTTATTTGATCAAATATTGCCCTAAATCGTTCCTTTTGTCATTTTAGGTACTTTGGAGAAGAAATCTGAAAAATGAAGCATTTTGGACGTTTTTGGAGCATAAAAGTGAAGAAAACGACAAAGTCTCAAAATCGGCTAGAAAAGTACCTTTGACGGCGTCAAGTATTTCTCTTGACGGCGTCATGGCTTGGCAAAAGAGGTGGATATGAAAAATACCCGTGACGCGCCAGAGAGTTTTGCAATGTAATTTCTGACGGCGTCACCCTTTAAGGTGATCAAGGCCATCACGGTTTAAGTTAAAGAGGGACGGCGTCAAGCCCATTTCTGACGGCGTCAAGCCTTGATAGGCCAGAGCGGATTTTGGAGGACTACAAAGGGACGGCGTCAAGAAGGCCATCCGGGAACCCTAGACACGGCGAGGTGACGGCGTCAAGATCTACAACGTGACGCCGTCAGCCCTTAAACTCTATATATAGTTTTGCAATTTTTTGTCATTGGTGTGCAACTTTGTGAGGAGAAACCCTAAGACGAATTTCTGCCATTTTTAAGGGTTTTCATGCCCTTGGATCTCCCATGTTTAATTGAAGATAAGTAATCATTTAATCAATCAATATGTCTATGTGTTGTTTGATTATATCTCGTTCTTGTCTTTTGATTAACATGCTAGGCTAGATTTATCTTGTGTTTGCTTAGATCTAATGAAACCTAACTATTGATTATCAGTTGTTAATGTGTTATTAATTGTATTGGATGATTGTTTATCGATGTTAGGCTTAAGAAAACTGGCTAACCTCCTATACGGTAATTTGCTTGAACGTCTTAAGAAACATGAACCAATGCGTACTAGGTTTTTATGGTTGTATTTAATGCATGAGCGAATTCTAGTGATCCCATGTTAGGAGCTTCCTAGCCGGCTCGACATAGGAGTGAAGTAGGAGCTTGTAGAGTTGGGGAAGTACGTACGCCACCCCACGATTGGTATTAAGGAATACACCCGTCATCCACGCAATTAATACACACTAATCAACCGGTAAAAGATAGTTAGGGAGTAAGGAAATCTAAGTAAACACATTTCTCTCCACATAAGTTTCACAACCTTTTCATTTTCAGTTATTTTATTTTATTTGCATTCGTAGTAATTTGGGTTAGTTGACTAGCAACTAATTCCGCCCACTCATTCAAACCCGAGATTTTACTTGCTTTCATAAAAATATAAAAATACAAGAAGAATCTTCCCTCACCCTTAGACCTATTAGAGTAGTTTTTCAATCCTAACGACACTATTCCCTGTGGAGAACGATCAATCCCCCGTACTTACCACTACACTATACTACATCGGTCAGGTACACTGCCTGGTGGGGTTGTAAGCCTCTTGAGATCCCTTGAGAGGTAAAACCTGTTGTAAGGTCGCAAAACCACGCATCAATAACGGATGGTCACCAAAACACGCACTAGCTTGCTAACACCGTATTTCAACTATTCAAAAACCCGGATGGTCACTAGAACATCCATGCACTTCATATCTAGACAAAGCCATCACTAAATCCGGATGCTCGAAAGCTAACAACGAATCAAGTAATTGGTAAAGGTAAGGATAAGACATGGGAATTATTTGTGATTGGTTTCTACAAAATAAAAACGAATAAATAAGAATCAAGTCCAAATTCCGTTCCCAACTCTTTATACCTCAAATGATCACTCCACCAAACTTCTTCGATTGTCATTCAACGCCTTCCTTCCTTAATAGCTCATTGACTATTTTATTTTCATCATTCCTTTCATTCATAGCTCATTGCTATTTATTCCTTTTTTTTATAACTTCTATCTCGTCACCCCCCCCCACACACTTTGGATGAGCACACGCTACAAAAAATACAAATAAGAGTAGCGACCTCCTTCTTCAATGAAACAACATATACACATACAAAGTGTGGTCAACATGTAATCATCAAAGAATAACTAGTTTCGAACTTCAATTGAACTTGATTCGGGTAAGGCTAAGGTGTAAGGTGTAAAATCTTTTTGTATTTTCTGGATTTAATCAAAAAAAAGATAAGGCTCAGTAGGTGTAACTAAGGCTATCTAGCGTAAAAGATTAACGCTAACAAATGGGTTCCAGATACTAAGGATAACTAACCAATGCGGTCAGCAAAAATATTTTTGTAAACGGAAGGCCATTTGGTGTAAATCCTAATTTGCCTCAAATCATTTGAATATATATTTTATTACTCGAAAGTAATTTAAACCGTAATGCATAACACGTACAAGTTCTAGAATCAACATGATCACCGGCACACTCATAACAAAATATAGAGCATAAAAAATGCTTTATACAAAAAGGCTTAAATCCTTACAATTTAAGGTGGGTTATAACATGTTCTAGCAATAGTTATCAATAACTCTCCTTCCTTGATTAAATTCCAAAAAATTTCAAATAGCCTCATTCTTACCATTGAATCAAAATATAATAACTAGAACATCAAGGGCGAACCTAACTCTAGTCACTCGAATCCCAAAATTCTACTAAAACTAAAAAAATTTAAAAATCATACAAATTTTTCCTATTTTCTTCCCCCCCCCCCCACACTTAAGTTTTGCATTGTCCTCAATGTAATAAAATGAACTTAAAAGTAAAGGAAATGGGAAAAATTTAGAGAATAAAATAGAATAGAATAAAATACTACCCGGAAAAAAAATTCGCATAGATATATTTGATTTTACGTAAGCACATGAGTTCTCCTAACTCTGAATATTGATCAACACTAAGCTTTCGAATATTGATCAACACTAAGCTTTCGTGAATTCCTCCCTTGCAAACAAAAAACTGCAAAAACTATATGCGAAACAAACAAAGCAAAATACTAAAATAAACAAAAATAGTTCAAAACAAACCATAAATAATAAAATCCTAGTAAAATTAAGTTAAAGTAGTGGAAATAGAAATTATTCAACCAACATTGTTTTTGAAACATAACCATTGCTCAACCAAATCTTCGATGATCATCAATCATCGGCATCGATTTGTTCATCGCCATAAACCTGCTCATCTTCACTCTCGTCATCATCCTCATAGTTCTCTTCATCGTCAAAAACTGTAAACTTGGGCCTTTTCTTTCCAACACCTGACGAGGAACCTCCTACATCGTAACTTGAACTTCCAACTGTAGGGACTCTACCATAAACTGGCACTGGATCGGGAAATGGTGCATACCCGGGATACGGGTAAGGATATTGGCCAGGATATAGGTCATACCGAATTGGGTAGGGTGGAACATTTGGTGGATTGTAGGGAGGTACCTCATAGTTAGCATCACGAGCTACATGTTGAATCATCGGCAAGGAATAATCATAGTTGTAATTTTGCCTCATCATCATAGAATCTCTCCACACTTCCCTACAATCTATCTCATTCAATTCACGGTTCCAATCTCCCCATCCCGAGTCAAAACTGTTGGAGAATGCTTGTGTCATAATTACTAATTATATGGCTAGACATATGTGAGCCTATGGGGTTACACACATATACACTGAGGTGCCACTTTATATATCGTGTTTATCGTATTTACGATATATAAATAACCGTAAGTAACTAGGAACCGCTATTGGGCTTCTAATGACTAAGTATTGGACTTATTCTATTAGACTTGGAAACAAAATGGGAAGCCCATTTTGAGCCCACTTATGGCCGGCCTATGGAGAGAAATAAGGAGGAGATTGTTCTTTGATTTTGGAAAATAATTATCTCTTAATTATCTCATAATTAATATAACAAATTAAAAAATAAACTCTCCCCTCTCCTCACTTTTTGGATCTCACAGCAAAACAAAGAAAACCATCTAGGGTTTTCAATTTTTCCATCTCTTCTTTGTTTCTAGTTTATTCAAAGAAGACTAGATCGGTTACGGATTAAAAGGACTAGCATCCATTGGCATTCGGGGACGTGTAGTGTGTTTCACACTTAGAGGAGATCAACCTTATTGATCTCTTGGGTTTCTTATTCATTTGTGGGTAAAGCTTGTGTTGGTGACATCCGGATCACGCTACAAAGGTATATACCATGTTTGTTTAATTTGTTTTCGTTACGATTGATCATGTGACTCTATGGATCCTTGTTGGTAATGTTTTTCACTGTGCTTATTTATTTTGTATGATATTTTATATTTACATCACCTATAGTGGTATCAGAGCCATCATATGATGTCATATGATCATCAAGTATGCATAAAAATGGCTAAAAACGCATGTTTTTAATGGATTTAAAGGTATATTTTTAAAACAGCCCCTAGGGCTCATATTTTCTGAATATGTCGACCTATTTAAGGTCTTAAGATCTGGACTTTTTCATCCCATGGTCATTGGTTATGCATACATCAATTGTTTACTTGTTCGGTACCCGTAAAATGGCCTAAAAATGCGTTTTTTGATAGATTTATAACCCAATTTTAAATCAGGCCATGAGGCTTAATTTTATTTATTAAAATGATGTTAAGAAGGTCCTAATATCATTGGGTTTTGAGTCTATGGCCATTTGACACGCGTACCATTCGAGGTTTTAATTCTTGTTAATTAATTTCTTCGATTCGTTGGCTAACAATTGAATTCTTGTCATTTATTTTGTTATCCATGGCAAATACATGCATGTTTGTCCATGGAGTTAGCCAACACCTTGTTTTGATCATAATTTTATTGTATTATTATGTGGATATGCAAAGCCGATGAAAACCTAGACCACTTATGCCTTGTGATGTTGTGATTGTTGGTTGTTTTGTTTGTTTTTGGGGTTTGCCATTGTTTTGGCACTTTTGTAAAGTAATTCATTTTGGTTTTGCCATTGTTTGGGCATTTTTACAGTAGATAGGAAGTAGATTAGATGTACTTTACTTCATATATTATGTAACCGAAAGCTTGGAAGCAAATGGCAAAAGAATGAAGGATTTTGGACCAAAAGTTGCTGCTGGACACCTGATGGGAAAATGAGATTTCCAGGAGATTGGTAAGGTATTTTGGGCTGAATTTTTTTGTGCAGGTTCACAAGACATAGGCCTACAACTTTTTCAACTGGATAGAAGCATGAGGAGGTCATCTTCTAGGCCGTTTGGGCCTTCAAATACAGAAAAAATGGGCTGACAGAATCATTTTTTCATGTGCATAATGGGCCATTACTTGCCCATGATTGTCTTGGGGCAAGTGGAAGCCCTCCATGTGGTTGTGTTATATGTCCCTAGTTGACTCTTGGTTCTCGTGATGGCTCATGAGACCGAGCATAGGATTTTCATCGGTTGAGGCTTTGCATATTGTGGTTGTGTGTTTGTTTGGTTGTTTTATATATGCTATGATTATATGTAAAACGGAAAAATGTTTTCTAAAACTTGAAACGAAACACAAACCAAAATTAAACTAAGTCTTATGATTTAGTTTAAACTAAGTTTAAATATAGATTTGAAACTTAAAATCATTGTTTTCTAAATAACACTTAAATAGTTAAGCTTGTTTATTTATTTATTGTATTGTCCAAACTTAAATATAATCCACTTAGGATTTATATTAGTCTTGAAAATGGAAACTTGACACACATAAATTAAAACAATGATTAGACTTAAGTTAAGAAAATTTTAACTTGTGCTACGAAGAATGAATGCATGCTTCTCTCGTACACGTTTTTGATCACATCAAATATTTTACCCGTCAAAATTTAAGTCGTGCCGTCCAATTTTGAGGACCCTTGCAATTACTTTTTGCCTATGCGTTGGACCTAGGTTGAATTGTAACCCAAGGTGACTATTCTCTATGCGTGAGACCTAGATATATTCTCACACGTTTTCAAATTGGATGACTTAATCGAGTTAAGCGGTTAGACCTTGACCCGAGGCAAAGATGGGACTAAACATGCCAGCTTGACACTAGTTGCTTGTTCACTAGTGCCATGAGTCCCATAAAGTTCTAAGAGTTGCACATGTAATGCAATTGGTCAACGTTACCTACCTATTGAATCCACCATTGCTAGCAGATCAACTGATGTGATGCTGGAACCTCAATGAGGATCTTAGCCTTTTTGGTAAAATTAATTGTTTTAATATGCTTAAACTTGGGTAGTTAATTTTAAAAAGGATTAATTATTGAAACTTACTAAAAATTGAACTTTGTTTATTTTGTAGATGACAACTCCTTATCAAACCACGAACAACGCGTACATAAGATCAATTCTTGAAAAAGAGAAGTTGAATGGTAACAACTTTTTGGACTGGTATCGCAACCTGAGGATCGTCCTCAAGGCTGAACAAAAGTTTTACCATCTGGAAGGACCTTTACCTGAAGCACCTGCTGCTAATGCTACTCTTGCTGTGCGTAACACCTACTCTCGTAGGGTACAAGAGCAACCAGAAGTGGCTTGTCTCATGCTTGCAAGCATGACCCCTGAGCTCCAAAAGAACTTAGAGGACCTTGCAGCATTTGACATGCTGAGAGAACTGAAAACCATGTTCGAACAGCAAGCTGAGCAAGAACTGTTTGACACTGTCAAAGCTTTTCATGCTTGCAAGCAGGAGGAGGGCCAAGCAGTCAGTAGCTATGTCATGAAAATGAAGGGCTATCTTAACCAAATGGAGCATCTGGGATACCCCATGCCTCAGATCCTTGGAGTGAGCTTGATACTTACCTCACTGTCGAAGGATTATGATCAATTTGTGCAAAACTACAACATGTACATCATGGGCAAGACCATTCCTGAACTGCACAACATGCTTAAACTTGCAGAAAAAGGAATGCCCAAGAAGGCTCCAATGGTCCTAGCTATCAAGGAAGGTAGAATCCAGAAAAATAACAAGCCGAAGGCAAATGGCAAGGGACAAGGTAAGGGCAAGGGTAAGCGTGCTTACTCCCCCAAACCAAAGATCCCCCCACCTGCCAAGAAGGAGCATCCGGATAAGGACTCTCCCAGTCACCATTGTGGAGTGAAGGGGCACTGGAGGCAGAACTGTCCGTCCTACCTAGAAGGGTTGAAGAAGAACAAAGCTAGCGGAGCTAGCACATCAGGTATCTTCACTATAGAACTCTATACTTTTCCTAACAAATCCTGGGTATATGATACTGGTTGTGGTACTCACGTTTGTAATAATGTGCAAGGTCTTAGGGGAAGCAGAAAGTTGAAGCAAGGAGCTTTGAACCTGTACGTTGGTAATGGCAACCGTGCAGCTGTCGAAGCGATAGGGAGCTTTGATCTCATCCTCCCTAATGGTTTAGTTATTGTTTTGAATAATTGCCATTTTTCACCTACTATCACTAGAGGTGTTGTTTCACTTTCACGTTTGAAGGATGATGGTTTCATTCATACTTTTACGGATTTTGGCATTTCAGTTTCTAAGGATAATGTTTTTTATTTTAATGCTATTCCTCGTGATGGTATTTTTGAAATTGATATGCGTGATTCTATTTCAAACGATAGTTCTATATATAATGTTAGCAATAAGAAATCTAAACGTAACTTAGATTCCACTTTTCTATGGCATTGTCATCTTTGCCACATAAACAAGAAACGCATTACGAAGCTGCAACGCGATGGGCTTTTAGAGTCAACCGACCATGAGTCGTTTGATAAATGCATTTCTTCTATATCTGGTAAAATGGCACGAAAGCCTTTCTCCCATGTTGGAGAAAGAGCTAAAGATCTACTTGGACTCATACATACTGATGTATGTGGCCCATTTAGAACAACGTCTAGGGAAGGAGCTAACTACTTCATTACTTTTACTGATGATTTCAGTAGATATGGTTATGTTTACTTGATTAAACATAAACATGAAGTCTTTGTAATGTTTAAAGTCTTTCAAAATGAAGTAGAAAATCAACTCGGCAAGACCATAAAGGCTCTTCGATCGGATCGAGGAGGTGAATATATGAGTCAAGAGTTTTTAGATCATCTAAAAAGGTGTGGGATCGTCTCACAATTCACTCCTCCATATACACCACAACATAATGGTGTATCTGAAAAGGAGAAATCGAACTTTGCTAGACATGGTTCGATCTATGATGAGTCTAACAACATTGCCAATGTCCTTTTGGGGTTATGCTCTAGAGTCTGCTGCACGCATTCTCAACATGGTTCCAACCAAGAAGGTCGATAAGACACCATACGAGATATGGCATGGGAAGGTCCCTAATTTATCTTACTTAAAAGTCTGGGGTTGTGAGGCTCTCGTGAAACGAGACACACCTAGCAAACTTGAGCCCAGAGCAATCAAGTGTATCTTTGTAAGATACCCAAAGGAAACAATGGGTTACTACTTCTACTACCCACCCGAGAACAAAATATTTGTTGCTCGGTATGCTGAGTTTCTTGAGAACAGTCTCATTTCACAAGAAGCAAGTGGGAGCAAAGTAGACCTTGATGAAATTCAAGAGAAAGATGCACAACCTTCTGGTAACACTAGTGAGCATCAAAATGAGATTGAACATGAAAATGTTGAACCTCATCAAGATGTTGCTCCCATTCGTAGATCCGCAAGGATACCTCAAGCACCTGAGCGATATGGTTTCTATGTCGATGCTGAGGAACATGAGTTAGGGGATCATGGTGAACCCGCTAACTATCGAAATGCATTATCGAGTCCTGAACACGATAAATGGATCGAAGATATGAATGTAGAGATGCAATCCATGAAAGACAATGATGTCTGGGTCGAAGTCGACCTACCTCCTAACGCTAAAACCGTTGGGAGCAAGTGGCTCTTCAAAAAGAAGACCGACATGGATGGAAATGTACACACCTACAAAGCTCGTCTGGTAGCAAAAGGTTTCACTCAAACCTACGGGGTTGACTATGAAGAAACCTTCTCGCCTGTTGCAGACGTTAAAGCAATTAGGATTCTTATAGCCATAGCAGCGTACTATGACTATGAGATTTGGCAAATGGATGTCAAGACAGCTTTCTTGAACGGCCACCTGAACAAAGACGTTTATATGGTGCAACCCGAGGGCTTCGTGAATCCTAAACATCCAACTAAGGTATGCAAGCTTCAAAGATCCATTTATAGATTAAAGCAAGCATCCAGAAGTTGGAATAAGAGATTTGATGAGGAAATCAAGAAAATTGGTTTCACTCAAAATCTCGATGAGCCATGTGTATACGTGAAAACTAGTGGAAGTATAGTCATGTTCCTAGTCTTATATGTCGATGACATATTACTCATGGGAAACAACATTCCAATGCTACAAGATGTAAAATCCTGGCTTGGAAGTTGCTTGGCCATGAAAGATCTAGGAAAAGCCGCGTACATACTTGGAGTCAAGATCTATAGGGATAGATCAAAACAGTTAATCGGTTTGTGTCAAAGTGCATACATTGACAAAATCCTAAAGCGATTTAGGATGCAAGATTCCAAACGTGGAAATCTTCCAATGCAACAAAATACATAATTGAGTAAAGCTCAAGGACCCTCTACACCTGCTGAGGTGAAGAGGATGAAAGGAATCCCTTATGCTTCGGCTGTGGGATCCATAATGTGTGCGGTTAGGTGCACTAGACCTGATGTAGCGTTCTCTCAGAACCTAACGAGTAGATTTCAACAGAATCCAGGAGAATGTCACTGGACGACTGTTAAGAACATATTAAAGTATCTATGAAATACTAAAGATATGTTTCTTGTTTATGGTGGTGATGTCAAGCGTGAGCTCAGTGCTACTTGTTACACTGACGCAGGCTGGGAGACGGATCGTGATGACACCAAATCCCAAACAGGATATGTTTTCATCATGAACGGAGGTGCTGTTGACTGGAAGAGTGCCAAACAAAGCACTATTGCGATGTCCTCTACAGAAGCTGAATACATAGCTGCTTCTGAAGCTGCAATGGAGGCGATTTGGATACGTAAATTCATTTATGGGCTTGGCGTTGTCCCCAGCAATGAACGACCTATGGATATGTACTGTGACAATACAGGTGCCATAATCATAGCCAATGAACCAGGTGTTCAAAAGGGTGCCAAACATTTTCGTCAAAAAGTTCACTACATTCGAGAAGTAATCGAAAGTGGTGATATTCGTCTTCTTAAAGTTCACACATATGACAACATAGCTGATCCTTTTACTAAACCAATGCCTTGTGCCAAGCATATTGAACATGCTAGGAGCATTGGAATTCAACCAGCTAATAGTCTCATGTAGATCTGTTTTTTAGTATTTGAATAATTGAAATGTTAAACAATTTATATTTATAATGAATTGATGTACTGGTTATGATCGTTTTCATTCATATCAACTGTTTTCCATATTTGCATGTTTATTCCATGAGTAAGTAATTTATTCTAAAATTATCCATTGTCGGTTGACGATACGGGAGTATCATCAAATTAAGACAAATGAGAGCGTGTTGGTGATTAATTTGCCATACTCACATGTTGTTCATTGTGATGAACATTGGATTGACCCAACCTACGAGTATTCACTACATGGATCGTCGTCAATAGTGAATCTCGCAAGAGGTTATGTCTCTTATCCTTAGACTTGAGATGCAAGCAGGTCTTGCATGTGTGGAATTTCATTCCTTGATATGGTTAAACGCTATCCTGAATAAGGTAGTTATAAAAGCCATTATCAGGAGTGATATGAAGCATGTGAATGACACGTGTAGTCAAAACAGGATTTGTTCCTCCACCTGTTATGGAGCTAGATACTATTGGGCCCCTCGATGAATTGAACAGATGTTTGTATGGCCGTACCCAAATGAGATTAAGATGAATCTTAACCCACTTGGTAATCTTGTTCAATATCTATATCAAGAAACATAATAGTTGAACTATTAGAATGACTTTTGATCCATGTCTAATGTTCAACACTGTATCTGTAACAAAAGGATAGATGACATATAGACCATCTAAAATGAGACGTTTAAGAAACTGACCTCACATATTTCTAGGGGCATTGGCGTGTTGCTAGACGCTAATCATTGCTTGTTTAATTACTGGATTATTATGACGTCGCAAGTGGGAGCTGTTGGAGAATGCTCGTGTCATAATTACTAATTATATGGCTAGACATATGTGAGCCTATGGGGTCACACACATATACACTGAGGTGCCACTTTATATATCGTGTTTATCGTATTTACGATATATAAATAACCGTAAGTAACTAGGAACCGCTATTGGGCTTCTAATGACTAAGTATTGGACTTATTCTATTGGACTTGGAAACAAAATGGGAAGCCCATTTTGAGCCCACTTATGGCCGGCCTATGGAGAGAAATAAGGAGGAGATTGGTCTTTGATTTTGGAAAATAATTATCTCTTAATTATCTCATAATTAATATAACAAATTAAAAAATAAACTCTCCCCTCTCCTCCCTTTTTGGATCTCACGGCAAAACAAAGAAAACCATCTAGGGTTTTCAAATTTTCCATCTCTTCTTTGTTTCTAGTTTATTCAAAGAAGACTAGATCGGTTACGGGTTAAAAGGACTAGCATACATTGGCATTCGGGGACGTGTAGTGTGTTTCACACTTAGAGGAGATCAACCTTATTGATCTCTTGGGTTTCTTATTCATTCGTGGGTATAGCTTGTGTTGGTGACATCCGGATCACGCTACAAAGGTATATAACATGTTTGTTTAATTTGTTTTCGTTACGATTGATCATGTGACTCTATGGATCCTTGTTGGTGATGTTTTCCGCTGTGCTTATTTATTTTGTATGATATTTTATATTTACATCACCTATAAAAACTACCCGGGGCATGAACATTCCTAATTGGTGGTGGTTGATACGGTTGTTGTTGATAGGGTTGTTGTGGTGCTTCATGAGGTGCACCCATCGTTGGTTCTGTCCAAGTTCCCAACGTCTTTGTTTTCCTATCCAAAGCTTTACCAAAACTTTTATCATCCCACGTCTCACTCTCCTTCATTTCCGAACATTTTTCCAATTCCTCATACTCAAAATAACCCAAATTTCTTGCCAACATAGTCACATAGTGACCTCCACAAATCACACTATTATCTTTTATCCTTGGTGCTCTTCTTGAAAGATACTCGGCTATTATCCAAGCCGCATTCCCGTTCTTATCCTCCTATAACAATTTCATTAGCCATAGATCCGATTGATTGCACTTATCCCTGCTACCTGTTCTATGCAAAACCCCCCTAAGCGATCAGCTTTTGTAAAATCCTCATAATAGGACTCCTTAACTTGGATGAGTTCCTTCTACCACAACCTGGATCTCCCACTCTATTCCAATAATCCGCTAGACCCTCACAATCACTATTCTTTCTTACCAACCTTGCAAAATGAACTGGAATAAACGATGCTCAATTTCATCTTGCTTGTATAGACCAAGAACTACAGCAAACTTCGGCAAAGTATAAACATGTTCCCTACCACAGAGCCTAAACCAGATACATATATCATTCACAACATCCACAATCTTCCTTTCAAAATAAAATGTGGAGAAAAACTCCAAACACCATTCTCGGTTAACTTTCTCATAAATACTAAATGCTCTTTCCCATGAAAGATCTTTGTTAGGAATATAAATATTCAGATGAAGGCTCGGTCACCCCGAGCATCTATTTAGCATTTACATAGCTCGTAGTCTTATTAATATTTGTTTAGTATATTAGTTGTATTATTAGTGTAGTTACATATATTTGTGGAGTGGGTCGGGGCTTTCCCCACTGTCAGCTCACTCCACAGACCACTAGGGGCACAAGTATTAGGAACTATAAATAGCCCTCTCCACACTTGGGAAGGGTTGGAACTCTTGTAACTTTTACACACACATCTAATCTAATATCCATATTTTCTCTCAAGGGTTCCCTCTCTCTCTCTCTAACATCTCACTAACTCCATGGGTTTCTTGATCTTTCAAGATCCAAGACCACCCGAATAGATCCACACAATCAAAAGGTTAGATCTTACAATTGGTATCAAGAGCCAAGGTTAGGTTCGATTGATTTGATTGTGTGTCAGTTTTTATTTTTTGGTTCGAACCTTTTCTTGCTTAAACTGTTTTGCATCTATTTTAGTTCGAACCATTGAATCCATGTTTACATATTCTGGTTTCTTTAAAATCTTACATGTGGGCTTCTTAAAATCTCTCGTGTGGGCTTTAATTTCTTATGGTGCATTAACTGTGTATGAAGCAAAATATATTCACCAGATATATATTTTGTAAATAATGGTGTTGAAAGATTATTTGTTATGTAAACGTGTGGGCTTGTACTCCTTCTTTAGTCAAGAGGGCTTTTGTGGCCTTATTTTCTTTCTTGGTAGCAATTTAACATCAAGTCTTTTGACTGTGGTTGGTTTGTGGCCGTATTTTATTTGTTTCAAGTGGTATTTCGGTTGTATTCCTTGTGTGTGATTTTTGCATCTTTCTGCTCGGGACATGTTCTTGGTTGCGTGTTAATATGTTCAAGTCTGTGATATGGTCAAATCTGCAAAGTTCATGTTCTTAGTGGCGTTTTGATGTAAGAGAAAACTCAGATCCGGTTTTTCCGGAAAAGTGAGTTTGACTGGTCAAACGATTTGAGAAAGTAGCGTTTTGTGTATGATTCTTGGTAGCGTTTTGTGTGGCCTGTAATATTGGTATGTGTCATTTTGTGGATTGTTGTTTGGCATGTTTCCAGAAATGGAAAAGTGGTGATAGTGACTGTGGCAGTAGCGTTTTGTGTTTTTGAAAATGTAGCGACTTGTGTCTTACAAAAGTGGTGATTTGTGTCCTCATGAATGTAGCGTTTTTTCTACTTAAGAGAAATTATCAAACAAAAGGAAAGGGCATGCTGCCAAAATTTAATGAGAACTAGCGATTTGTCTGAAAGTAGTGATTTGTCCATAGAAGATGGAAGAAGAAGAAAAAGACAAGCAACCACAAAACAATATACCATAAACTCAAATGACTTCAGTTTCACCATCATTAGTCAAACAAACAACAAACCATAAACCAAATACCAACCTCGGTTCCATTACATCATCAGTCCAAGATTCAAATCAACTCAAAGAAAAATGAAGTGCAAGGCAAGACCAGTATCACTATTACTCACATAGACCCAACAACAAATCCGAGTCCCTCGTTGATCCCTTCATCCCTTCTCGTTGAAGACATAGGATTAGGATTCGTGGTTGTTCAACTGTAATGATGTATCGGATTGTGGTTCTGATGATGATTATGAGATGATATGGGAGGACTTACTGTGATCTGGGTGAGTTAGAGGAGCAGTTAGGTGAGAGTGAAAGGGGCGGATTTTATAAGAGATTAGGGTTAGTTTTGTGGGATTAGTGTGATTATATAACAAAAGACTAGGGTTAAAAAGAGATTTGAGTGGATTTAGTTTGGTTTTTCTTGGGCCGGACTGTTGTGATGGTTGTTATTGGACTTCGCTTACTTAAACCGAGTTGGACTTTCAACACATGGACGAATTGTTGTTAAGTTTTGTTTGGTTATTATCTCATAGACGAAATGTCTAACACTTTGGTTGGGAAGAATATCTTTGGGTATAAGAAGGTCAACGTGATTTCAGAGTTGTGGATTTGGCAACACTGTCCTATTGGTGCCTACGATTTAAGTGAGCCTGCAATTTAATCTTTGCGATTTGAGTTATAGTTGACAAATTGCGATTTTGGTTAATTGCGAATTGACAAGTTGCTATCTGACTTTTTGCGACTTGACTAATTGTGATAGTACTAGTTGCGATTTGACGTTGCGAGGTAACACTTGCAATTTGACTTATTGCGACTTGGTTAACTGCAATTGGCCTTGTTGCAATTTGACAAACTGTGACCTGACTTGTTGCGATTTGATCAAGTTGAGATTTGACTTCTTTGACTTAAATTTTGAAGATTAGTATTGCACTTCACTCTTGGCTATTCTTGTTGATTTCACGGTTTCTCTTGTTGATTTTAGAAAATCCCGCGAAAGATTCGATTTCTTCGGTTTAAATCTCAAGAGCTGTAAAATCCCGTGAAATTAATTTTGGACAAGTGGGCTGGACTTGGATTTAGACATAATAAAACTTACGGGGTTTGACTATTTTTTTTGGGGATAAGTTTGTGCTACGAGATCGGCAGGAATTGGGAAATTATGGTAACTTGGTTGGTTTGTTAATTCACGGGTTGGTGTACTTAGTGTCTCAAACATCTCGAGGTTGGTTGGATGCACGATGTTTGATGATCCTTGCTCGAGCGTATTTATGGTGATTAGACTTGGATGTTCAAGAAGTGGATATATACAATAAAGGATGGAAGGTTGGGTATATATCACTACCTATATTTAAAGGAGTTACGTTGTTGTGCTCAATATAGGTTCTAAATCACAATTTAGTGCAAGTATAAGTCACGGACTTGTTCTCTATCAAGCTTCATCAAGTGATTATTGTTTCTCAAGCTTCTAATGAGGTTGTAGTACAAGATCTTCTCAAGAGGTGGTCAGACTTAAAGACGGGAGGTGATTGTTTAGAGACGTGTTTTAACCTTTTACTCACTCTAAAGTTAAACACATTTCATCAAGCGGTTTTGGCATATTACGAGCTTCAGTGAATTGTTAAGCTGCTAAACCATTGATGAGGAGACTAGCAAGGGGTTACTACAAGAGAGTCTTAATCACCATCTTCTTTGCAGCAGTTTTATTTGTCTCTTTCCATGTATTGTGTCTGACAAATTCATAAACATCACGGACTCTCAGCTTTGGCAAAAAGATCATTTCATGTCCTTTTTGAGGGGGAGAATTAGCGCGAGTTTCCTAGCGGTTCCGTCTCCAGCGGTGTGAATCGTATCGGTTCAGTCTCCAGCGGTTTGAATCTTAGCGGTGCCGGTTACAGCAGATCAGATCGTAGTGGTTCAGGATTCAGTGGTTCAGTCTCCAGCAGTTCAGTCTCCAGCAGTTTGAATCTTTGCGGTCCCAGTTTCAGTGGTTTAGCTTTCAATGGTTTGGATCTTAGCAAATTGCCTAAGATTTCAGCAGTTTGATACTTACTGTTTTGCAGTTTGTTCTTGAATTTATTTCTCGGTTAAATCTCAAGAACTGTAAAATCCTGTACACAGTACGATAACTATTCCATGCACTGCACCTGATAACATCCAAGTAGCTGGGTCAGACAGTCATACTTGATAGGACTGACTATGAGTCATGGGCACTGCTAAGAATTAACGCATGTTTCTTCTCTTTTTGGCTAGTCAACTGCACAAGATGATCACGAAGTTCATTTGGTATTCCTCATTTGAGATTGAAGTTGTATTTCACGAAGGCGTCTACTTATTTTATCGTGAAGTCGGGGTTGGTTGGATGCATGACCTTCAATGATAACTGGCTCGTATTTAAAATTTTAAGTTGAAGACATGGGTTATCTAGTTACCAGCAATCGGGGTAACTATCACTTAAGAGTTATTGGAGTACTCAGTGTCAGACATCAATGACGATGTCGATAATCGCAAGAGGTGTTAATGTCTCATACATTGGTTGGGTATTGAGCACTTAGAGATTTGCTTGGAGCATTAATTCTCTACACCGTTCTTCCAACATTAGTGCAAGTTTAAGTAACAAATTTGGGGACTTCTACATCAGTTTTCAGTATTGGTATATCGGGTTTCCTTCATCAAGTGGTCACTAATCTGTGTACAAGGTTGGTTAGTTGGACAAAGGTTTTAAAAGTTGTTATGTGATCTGTAATTCTCACGGGATATTCTTAACCCAAACTGATGTTCGCCAAAATCAAATCAGTAATGCCACATTCAATTTGATACTGTCTCACGGTTTCTTCTTGGTTTTGTAAAATCCCGCGAAAGAACTTATTTCTCGGTTTAAATCATAGATTTGTAAAATCCCGTGATGGGGGGTTATGCATGCTTGACAATGATCGGGTGAAAACCATTATCAAAGTTGAGTTAAATCATCATAAAGGGCTAGATCTGGGCATTTAATCGACAAGATGTGACTACGGCGTTAATTCATTATTATTTATTTGAGGCTGAAGTGAAATTTCATGGGTGCGTGTACTTAGTATCTGAAGACATCGGGGAGGTTGGATGAAGATTCTTCGAGATCCTTGTTCGAGCCTTCAACATTTACAATGACGAGGACTTGGATATCTAGTTATTTTTTTCTTTCTCCCTATTACAAAATAACTATCACTTTAAGGAGTCACGTTGTAGTGCTCAGTGTCACACGAAGTTGTGGATATCCAAGAGGTGATGTACGTCTTATACTTGATGGTTGGTTGGTTGAAGAGTATAGAGTACTTAGGGATTCGATGTTGCACGAAGTCTCTTCACCGCTCTTTGTCTCGCATTAGTACAAGTTTAGGTCACAAGTTCGGGTTATGTTACTTCAGTCTCAAGTTCATCATATTGGGTTTTTCTCCATCAGTGGTCACGACATCAAGCCGATAGAATGATAATGGGGTTGGTAAGGAGTTAGATGAGAGAAGTAGAAAAGAGAGTTATGACGTCTGTACACTTCAGTGCAGGCCTCGGTCTTCAAAGAAAAGAAAAGTGTACGCTTGAGTGCACTTTATCTTCAAAAGAAGAGGAATCTTCTTATTTATGGCCATTCTCATCAACAAGTTTCATGCTCTTTCCGTACTCATTCAATCTTCAAGTGGATCGACGCACATTGGAGTATATTCTTATTCACTTATTCAACCAAAAATTGCAGTTGACAGGCATATGCAATTTTTGAGGGGGGGAAAGGGTGAATAAACAACATGTTAGTCTTCAAGAACCGTCAAGTGGAGCTACTTATCGTTGATGGTATTCATATTCACTCGTTCAATCATCAAAAATTGCAGTTGGCAGGCATATGCAATTTTTGAGGGGGGGAAAGGGTGAATATTAATCTACATGTTGATTGATGATTGAGAAATGGTCATACGACTCCTGAATACGTCAGTTCAGGAGTCGTGCAAACCATGGTTCTCCAACACTACATCTTCTTTCGTCTGTCAAGGTGTTGAAGAACATGGTCATGGAATGCTAATCGACATCGTCTCACGGGCTGGTACAATCAGCAACAAAGGGTTTCTAGTCAATGCTTCATGTACACGTCATTACTCTACATGTACACATCATGATGATGATTCCAATTAATCGTAACCATCTTGGGGGAGAGAAATGTGTACACCAAGGACGCACAACAGGTTCACGTGATCGGGCTTAATCATTTATTCTGGTGTTGATAACCGCAGAGATGATCAGTGGTTCAACTTGTTACCTTGGTATTAACGTTTCACTGTTACGTCATGGACTGATTAATCGTAACCATCAGGGGAGAGAGAATGTGTACATCAAGGACGCACAACAGGTTCACGTAATCAGGGCTTAATATCCAAGGATGGATACATACTATAGATGATCAGTGGTTCAACTTGTTACTTTGGTGTTATACTAAAGACTGAAGAAGGTCGAGTCGTCAGTCTATTCTACATTCTCTGTTGTGTGTTATCATCTCATGTGTATGCTGCGGGCTGATGGGTTGTATGTAAGGTTACTGGAAGACATTTGGTGAGATGAAGATGGTTGGTATTCTGTTCCTCCATATTGGGCAATCTTGAAGAAGGTCGAGTCTACAGTCTTCTCTACATTCTCCGCTATGTGTTAGAAGACTTAAGACGGCATGCATTTGGTTATCAAAGACTTCTTCATATTATGGGCGTTCATCCAAAGTCTTCTTTCTATTATGGGTGTTCATCAGAAAGGTTGTCAGATTGGGGGAGAGCACTAATTAGGGGAGAGTGAAAAGCCTGAATCAATCCCTGATTAAATGTGCTCACGTTACTCTTCAGCAAGTTAAATGATGGAAGCGGAAAAGATTCAGGATGCTGAGGAGTAATGGTTTTCGGTTCGTATCCTTGTATATATTTTGCTTCTTACATTCTTTTTCATATCTTACACCATTTTGTAAATAGATATATAGAAATCTTGCTAATTGTAAATAGAGAAACGTAAAATCAGAAAAACCATAAAAATTAAAAAAAAAATTAGAAAAGACCAAAATAGTTTCACCTAGGCATGTCTTCTGTTTATCGATAACATTTACGGACTTAGAAATGTCATTCAATAATGGCACGAGTCTTTAAATGAAGCTCGAGCAGAAGTTAAAATGGATGGTTAAAACATGTCTAAATGGCTTGCTATTACTTTAGATAGCAACCCGCGTTTCACAATGGGGAAAGCACGTCGCCAAAAAGACGGCTGTTCCTCCAACTGGGTGATGTTCACCCGGGCATGGATTACTTTATATCCATGTTTCTTCGATCTGATGTACGTTTCAGTGTATCATTTCTGGTAAAGGAAGAGAAATCTTCTTTGCATACAAATAGTTTTCATTCAATGATTCTTCTGAAAATTATTTGTGAGACACTTGGTGATTATGTGTTACCTGAAATTCTTTTACTCTTGGATTATGCATAAAATTTGTCACTCAATCAACGACTACAAATCTTTAACTAGAATACGGGTCATTGATTGAGGGGGAGAGTGAATTCAAATTTTATATCATCAAACGGGTTTTTAGATTAATTCATATTCTTTGAAAAGGTCTTGTAGCTAATGGGGCATTAGTTGAAGAGGAAATTGCTAAAATTTATATCAAATGGCCAAATGTGTTAGTTGCTAGAAAGTTTAGGACATTATGTGCAATCTGCTTATAGTTTCCTAGCTTCATATAACTAGAAGGTTCATTTGTATCACTTTGGAATCCTCGTTTAATCCCCTAGATACATTAAGACTCAAAACCTAAAAGAAGTTAGAAAACCAGTTGTGTTTGATGTTCTTGAATACTTCACTGGCATTTGTATGATCTAAGTGAATGAGTTTCAAATGTTGTTTGTCTCTGCTGCTTAATTGTTGTTGATATTGTGCATATGTTCTCAGGATTCGCTTAGGTATATTGCTATTATGTTAGAATCATGTTCCTAAGATCCTGAATTGAATATTGAAATCTGTGTGAATTTCCATGTTCATGATTGCTGATTGCTCTTCATGCTAGATAGTAGTTTGACGTATTTCCTGACTGTGGTTTGATTAAATGAATTTGGTATTATAATGTGGCAAACTGCTGAAGGGTAGCTATTAAGGAATAGTGTATCTGTATGTATGTATATCTGTGTTGATATTCTTATGCAGATTCCATAGCCAAAATGAATGTGCCAGTTCCCATTCTAACCATTTGATCAGACGTTCAAACTCTATTGATTGGCTCGGAATTCACCACAACAACAACGTCGGCAGCAACAACAACAACAACACTGTCATCACCACCACCACCTTCACTTCAACAATGCAGTTCGTATTCTGATCTCGCCAAGTGGAGATCTTCAACGTGTGGGAAAGTTTTGTTGGTGGATGGAAAATTGATGTTGACCACTGACTCACTCTGAAAAGCGGATGATCACATCATCTGCGCAAAAAGGTCAATATCATTTGTGTCATAAAAGCTATCTTGTGCAAAATGAGCAGTGAATCTCCCTCTTAGATTAAGGGGGAGCAAAGTATGTTTCATCATCAGAACATGTTAAACCTGACCACATTTTCTCCCATGTTTTCTAAATTATTTAAATCAATTGGGATCACAAATCTCAAAAGGTTTGAAATTTTTGATCGGGGAGAGAATGTGATTTAAATATGAAACCTGATGAAAATGTGATGTTTTGGATTTAAGTGTAGGCTCTCCCATATGTGCTAAACTCTTTCGTATATCGATGCACATATTGAGGGGGAGCGAATGGATGAAAAAGGATTTTGGCATAGCATGAGATCGTGACTCAGACTTCACCAATGAATTGACGAAACCTATACTGTCATTGATCGAAAGGACATATCCTGGCCGGGTAATAATTTCAAGCTGGTCTAATGATGTGATGAAGCGAAAAGTGTACCGCTTTTAAGGGTCATTTAAGCCCTAAATCGTATTTATTTGATCAAATATTGCCCTAAATCGTTCCTTTTGTCATTTTAGGTACTTTTGAGGAGAAATCTGGAAAAGGAGGCATTTTGGACGTTTTTGGAGCATAAAAGTGAAGAAAACGACAAAGTCTCAAAATCGGCTGGAAGTTACCTTTGACGGCGTCAGGATTATCCCTGGACGGCGTCATGGCTTGGCAAGAAAAGGTGGATGTGAAATTTACTCATGATAAGCCAGTGAAAATTGCATGGGAATTCTGACGGCGTCACCCTTTAATTTGATCAAGGTCGTCACGTTATAATTTAAAGAGGGACGGCGTCACGTTCATAGTCTGAGGGCGTCAAGCCTTGATAGGCCAGAACGGATTTTGGAGAGCTAAAGAGGGACGGCGTCAAGAAGGTCATCCGGGAACCCTAAAAGCGGCGAGGTGACGGCGTCACACTCCATAACGTGACGCCGTCAGATCTAAAAATCTGTATATAGTTTTGCAATTCTTTGTCATTAGTGTGGAACTTATTGGGGAACTTTTGTGTGTGAAAACCCTAGGACGAATTTGGCAGCTCTTTCAAGGCTTTTTGCCTTGAGATCTTCCATGTTACATTGAAGATAAGTTATCAATTAATCATTCAATATGTCTATGTGTTGTTTGATTTTATCTTGTTCTTGTCTTTTGTTTAACATGTTAGGCTAGATTTATCTTGTGTTTGCTTAGATCTAATGAAACCTAGCTATTGATTGTTGGTTATTAGTGTGTTGTTAGTTGTATTGGATGATTGTTCATCTATGTTAGGCTTAAGAAAACTGGCTAACTTCCTATTTGGTAACTTGCTTGAATGTCTTAAGAAACATGAACCAATGCGTACTAAAGGTTTTTATGGTTGTATTTAATGCACAAGCGAATTCTAGTGATCCCATGTTAGGAGCTTCCTAGCCGGCTCGACATAGGAGTGAAGTAGGAACTTGTAGAGTTGGGGAAGTACGTACGCCACCCCACGAATGGTATTAAGGAATACACCCGTCATCCACGCAACTTATACACACTAATCAACCGGTAAAAGATAGTTAGGGAGTAAGGAAATCTAAGTAAACACATTTCCCTCCACATAAGTTTTCACCAACATTTTCATTTTTGTTATTTTATTTTATTTGCATTCGTAGTAATTTGGGTTAGTTGACTAGCAACTAATTCCGCCCACTCTTTCAAACCTGAGATTTTACTTGCTTTCATAAAAATATAAAAACATAAAAAGAATCTTCTCTCACCCTTAGACCTATTAGAGTAATTTTTCATAACTAACGAACACTATTCCCTGTGGAGAACGATCAATCCCCCGTACTTACCACTACACTATACTACATCGGTCAGGTACACTGCCTGGTGGGGTTGTAAGCCTCTTGAGATCCCTCGAGAGGTAAAACCTGTTGTAAGGTTGCAAAACCACGCATCAAGTTTTTGGCGCCGCTGCGGGGAATAGTTATTGTTTAGGTTGAATTTTTATTTTATAGGTCTACTCACTAGATTCCTTTCTAGTGAGATTTTTATTTTATTTTTCTAGGTTTTCTTTAGTCTATCTATTTTCTTTGTGCTTTTGTTCGTAACAGATTTTCATTGACTATTCAGTTTGCCATTATGGAAAACGCGAATCCACCCCTTACACCTGGCGAAGTGGCTTTGTTGCGTAGCCAACTTGAGAATGAGATTAGTGAGCTCAGGGAGCTCAATAGAATGATTGATATAGAGCTTGATTATGCCTTGAACAACTTAGGGACCGCCATATACTCAGATAATTACTTAGAACGTAATAATCTTACGGTTGATAAGTTGATTGAGAAAATTGATGAAGTGAAGGTAGATCCTAGGTTGGATGATTGTTTCAATGAATACCCCACTAAGGAGGAGAATGCTTACTATAACAACCTAGTTGATAACCCTCGACCACCTTTTGTTAGAATTGACCCAAAGATTAAGAGAGGTGATCCCGGGAATGTGAAGATACCATGTATGATTGGGTACCAATACGTTGAGCATGCTTACATTGACTGTGAATCCCCAATCAACGTTATGTCCTCAGGCCTTTATAGCCAGATCATAAACACACCACTTGAGCCTAGGATGGACCCCAAGTGTCCAGGCGGAGTTTGCAACTTCGTTGGAAGGATTAAGGACATGCATATCCTTGTTGGGAATTTTACCTTTGTCACCAACTTCATGATCTTAGAAGATTTGGCAAGTGTTGTTGACTGCCACCTATCTCGCGTGGTGTTAGGTAAGCCATTTATTGAAGCATCCAATTTAAGGTATGATCGTTTGAAAGGCACGGTTCAGTTTTCTAATCACATAGATAGGATCACATATAGGATGCCTTATCGGGTAAATGAATTTCGTTTTGTGCCTCGATTTGACAAGGACAACATTGGTGCGATTGAGGACATCAATGAAGAGGATAAAGAAAAAGGCATGGACTATGTTTGGAATAAGAGAAGCCTTTATTATAAAGATTGCTTAAACCTTGGACCTAAATACAAAATTGATATGGAGGTTGTTAGGATGATTAGAGGGGCAATTGAGAAGCAAAACGGAAAAACGTAGAACCCGTGACTTTGAGTCTAGCTACAAGACTCGTTAATAAAGAAAAGCGCTTCTTGGGAGGCAACCCAAGCTTTATTTGCTTTGTGTGTTTATTTATTTGTTTGTTTGATTTTATTTGCTTTCGTATGTATGTTTAATTTTTATTATTATTGGTTCATGTTCAAAACTAATTTGTGAAAATGCTTTATTTTGTTTTTAACTTCGTCTTAACTACATATAAAGGTATTTTTCAAAAGTTAAGTGTAAGGGAAATCTAAATCGGTTTATTAGAACACAAATGAACATGAATCGTAATAATAATAAATTAACATGCATATTAGTATTTGTTTGAGTCAAATGCTTGTATCGAGTCATAATGATGTTTTGCAGGATTTCCAGGAAGTAAGGTATAGAAATTTCCAAAAATTTTCCGGAAACGTAACATGAGAATTCTGTCAGATCATATCTGACGGCGTCAGGCTTTACAACCTGACGGCGTCAGGTTTTAATTTTCTGAAATTTTTTTGAAAGTTTTGTTTTCATAAAAAGTTTTTATTAAATCTCTAACTTATAATCTCCAGGAATCTGCAAAATTATCATTCCACAAGCATTATATCCTTATATATAGAGTTTATCCCGTCGATGTTATGCAGGTTTTCGTGTTTGGTTTCTCAGGTTTAACAGGTTATTTTGGACAAGGAAATGTTTTTGGATCAAGCTTATGGCGATGCATTAGTCATGGAGCTTCAACATTATCTTTGGAAGAAGATCTAACCGTGTTACTTCATTATCCACCGAGCGAATCAGGGGAGTATTTGATTTCGTTCTTTTACTTTATGCTTTTACATTTGTTATTTGAACATTGGGAACAATGTTCATCTTAAGTGTAAGGGGGGGTAAAAGTACGATTAGAGAATGCTCTTACGCTTGATTTTTGTTTGTTTAATAATAGATGTGTAATAAAACTGAGAGAAATACCTGTTAGGGCAATTTTAGTGCCAAATTTAAAATTTTTTACAACATTTAGGAGTGAAACTTTGGTCTTAATGAGCGTCTCACGAATAGGAGTTATATGACTAGCACGAAACCGTACCACTAAAAAAAATTTCCACTCCCAAATATGTGAGGTTCGCCCCTAGAATTGGTAGGAAAAGCATTTATGCTATGATGTGTGTACCGGTAGCACTTAGATTCTAGAACTTGCGTTAGGACCATTCCGAGGCCACAAGTGAGACTACATTCGTGTAGTTAGATTTACTACATGATAAGAGGCATTAGGATTAACCCATTGTTTTACACCTGTGCTTTTGTTATAATTACGTTGGCTACATTGGTCAAGTAATTCTCCCACACCCTTTGCGTTGTACTCATTTTTAGTACACGATACCCCTAGTACACCCCTCAGAGCCTATCTTTCGTTTTGACCTTTAAGCATTTTACTTAAAGGAAGAATTTGTTTACACCCCACTAAAATGTACACCCAAATCGCCTTAGCCTACCTTGTATGCACTTATCTATAGTGCATTATTGTTACAACATTTGTTTAAACCCAAGTTAATTATCTAATTGATTACATGGTTGCTAAGTCGAGTCATATCCTTGTACATATTGTTTTGGGACGATTGGGACTCATGGGTAAAGTGCTAGTGTAATGGAGTAATGGGGAAGAACATCATTTATTACCCCCATATGTGCTAAATATTTTAAAAGTACTCCAAGTTTTTCAATTATCTTAATTCGAGTCATTAGAATAGTAATTTGTAAAGTTATGTAAAAGTTCAAGTGTAAGGGGATGCAATGCCCCTATGATGTATTATTTTGGATGGTAGGGCAAGAGTGTATGCAAACAAAAAAAAAAAAATAAAATAAAAAAATGGAAAAAATCAAGAAAAATACAAAAAAAAAAAATGAGAAAAAGAAAAGTATAAAAAACATACGGACTACCATCCCGTTTCATTTTATGTTTGTTTTATGTTTTTGTTATTTTGTTTTTAGCTTAAGTTGAGTCGAGTCTTGGCTTAGCAACATTGTATAGTACATGTAATTGATCAAGATCTTTAACTCGCCACCAGTAAAATATCCTTTATCCAACAAAACCGTGTTTTCCTTTTCCCTACACCTAACGTTATAACCCATGTAAAAGCCCTCTTTGATAGTTTATCTTAGGTGCTTACGCCTAGTGGAGGAGGTTTTCGATCCTTTCCCAATCCTATGGTAATCTATTTGCTATGACAGGTAGTGAGAGATATTATCCGTTTTCATTTATGAGATTTATTTTGATGACACTTGAGAGATGTGAGTATCTAAACACTACTTGTGAGGTGCTAGTTTGTAATCTCCGTGCTTATTATGATTAAAGTGGAACGACTATTTGTTGCAATTACTTTTATGTTAGCATTAAATGACCCCGAACTTGTATTTTGATTAGAATAAAAGCGCATTTGCTTGAGGAAAAGCAAATCTCAAGTGTAAGGGTATTTGATGAAGCGAAAAGTGTACCGCTTTTAAGGGGTCATTTAAGCCCTAAATCGTATTTATTTGATCAAATATTGCCCTAAATCGTTCCTTTTGTCATTTTAAGTACTTTTGAGGAGAAATCTGGAAAAGGAGGCATTTTAGACGTTTTTGGAGCATAAAAGTGAAGAAAACGACAAAGTCTCAAAAATCGGCTGGAAGTTACCTTTGACGGCGTCAGGATTATCCCTGGACGGCGTCATGGCTTGGCAAGAAAAGGTGGATGTGAAATTTACTCATGATAAGCCAGTAAAAATTGCATGGGAATTCTGACGGCGTCACCTTTTAATTTGATCAAGGTCGTCACGTTATAATTTAAAGAGGGACGGCGTCACGTTCATAGTCTGAGGGCGTCAAGCCTTGATAGGCCAGAATGGATTTTGGAGAGCTAAAGAGGGACGGCGTCAAGAAGGTCATCCGGGAACCCTAAAAGCAGCGAGGTGACGACGTCACACTCCATAACGTGACGCCGTCAGATCTAAAAATCTATATATAGTTTTGCAATTCTTTGTCATTAGTGTGGAACTTATTGGGGAACTTTGTGTGTGAAAACCCTAGGACGAATTTGGCAGCTCTTTCAAGGCTTTTTGCCTTGAGATCTTCCATGTTACATTGAAGATAAGTTATCAATTAATCATTCAATATGTCTATGTGTTGTTTGATTTTATCTTGTTCTTGTCTTTTGTTTAACATGTTAGGCTAGATTTATCTTGTGTTTGCTTAGATCTAATGAAACCTAGCTATTGATTGTTGGTTATTAGTGTGTTGTTAGTTGTATTGGATGATTGTTCATCTATGTTAGGCTTAAGAAAACTGGCTAACTTCCTATTCGGTAACTTGCTTGAACGTCTTAAGAAACATGAACCAATGCGTACTAAAGGTTTTTATGGTTGTATTTAATGCACAGGCGAATTCTAGTGATCCCATGTTAGGAGCTTCCTAGCCGGCTCGACATAGGAGTGAAGTAGGAGCTTGTAGAGTTGGGGAAGTACGTACGCCACCCCACGAATGGTATTAAGGAATACACCCGTCATCCACGCAACTAATACACACTAATCAACCGGTAAAAGATAGTTAGGGAGTAAGGAAATCTAAGTAAACACATTTCCCTCCACATAAGTTTTCACCAACATTTCATTTTTGTTATTTTATTTTATTTGCATTCGTAGTAATTTGGGTTAGTTGACTAGCAACTAATTCCGCCCACTCTTTCAAACCCGAGATTTTACTTGCTTTCATAAAAATATAAAAACATAAAAAGAATCTTCTCTCACCCTTAGACCTATTAGAGTAATTTTTCATACCTAACGAACACTATTCCCTGTGGAGAACGATCAATCCCCCGTACTTACCACTACACTATACTACATCGGTCAGGTACACTGCCTGGTGGGGTTGTAAGCCTCTTGAGATCCCTCGAGAGGTAAAACCTGTTGTAAGGTTGCCAAACCACGCATCATGATGCGTGGTTTTGCAACCTTACAACAGGTTTTACCTCTCAAGGGATCTCAAGAGGCTTACAACCCCACCAGGCAGTGTACCTGACCGATTTAGTATAGTGTAGTGGTAAGTACGGGGGATTGATCGTTCTCCACAGGGAATAGTGTTCGTTAGGTATGAAAAACTACTCTAATAGGTCTAAGGGTGATGGATGATTCTTTTTGTATTTTTATATTTTTATGAAAGCAAGTAAAATCTCGGGTTTTGAAGGAGTGGGCGGAATTAGTTGCTAGTCAACTAACCCAATTTACTACGAACGCAAATAAAATAAATAACAGAAAATGAAAAGGTGGTAAAACTTATGTGGAGAGAAATGTGTTTACTTAGATTTCCTTACTCCCTAACTATCTTTTACCGGTTGATTAGTGTGTATTAATCGCGTGGATGACGGGTGTATTCCTTAATACCAATCGTGGGGTGGCGTACGTACTTCCCCAACTCTACAAGCTCCTACTTCACTCCTATGTCGAGCCGGCTAGGAAGCTCCTAACATGGGATCACTAGAATTCGCTTGTGCATTAAATACAACCATAAAAACCTTAGTACGCATTGGTTCATGTTTCTTAAGACGTTCAAGCAAGTTACCGAATAGGAAGTTAGCCAGTTTTCTTAATCCTAACATAGATGAACAATCATCCAATACAACTAATAACACACTAATAACCAATAATCAACAGCTAGGTTTCATTAGATCTAAGGAAACACAAAATAAATCTAGCCTAACATGTTAAACAAAAGACAAGAACAAGATAGAATCAAACAACACATAGACATATTGAATGATTAATTGATAACTTATCTTCAATGTAACATGGAAGATCTCAAGGCAAAAAGCCTTGAAAAAGCTGCTAAAATCGTCTTAGGGTTCTTACACACAGAGTTTCACAATAAGTTCCACACTAATGACAAAAAATTGCAAAACTATATATAGACTTTCAGATCTGACGGCGTCACGTTATGGAGTGTGACGCCGTCACCTCGCCGCTTTTAGGGTTCCCGGATGGCCTTCTTGACGCGTCCCTCTTTAGCACTCCAAAATCCGTTCTGGCTTATCAAGGCTTGACGCCTTCAGAATTAGGCGTGACGCTGTCCCGCTTTAACTTATACCGTGACGACCTTGATCACATTAAAGGGTGACGCCGTCAGAATTTCCATGCAAATTTCTCTGGCTTATCATGAGTAATTTTCACATCCACCACTTTTGCCAAGCCATGACGCCGTCTGGGGATAATCCTGACGCCGTCAAAGGTACTTTCCAGCGTAAATTTGAGACTTTGTCGTTTTCTTCACTTTTTTGCTCCAAAAACGTCCAAAATGCTTCCTTTTCCAGATTTCTTCTCCAAAGTACCTAAAATGACAAAAGGAACGATTTAGGGCAATATTTGATCAAATAAATACGATTTAGGGCTTAAATGACCCCCTAAAAGCGGTACACTTTTCGCTTCATCAAATACCCTTACATTTGAGATTTGCTTTTCCTCAAGCAAATGCGCTTTTTTTCTAATCAAAATACAAGTTAGGGGTCATTTAACGCTAATATAAAAGTAATTACAACAAATAATCGTTCCACTTTAATCATAATAAGCACGGAGATTACATACTAGCACCTTACAAGTAGTGTTTAGATACTCACATCTCTCAAGTGTCATCAAAATAAATCTCATAAATGAAAACGGATAATATCTCTCACTACCTGTCATAGCAAATAGATTACCATAGGCTTGGGAAAGGATCGAAAACCTCCTCCACTAGGCATAAGCACCTAAGATAAACTATCAAAGAGGGCTTTTAAACGGGTTATAACGTTAGGTGTAGGGATATGATAAACACGGTTTTGTTGGATAATGGATATTTTACTGGTGGCGAGTTAAAGATCTTGATTGATTACATGTACTATACAATGTTGCTAAGCCAAGACTAGACTCGATCTTAAGCTAAAAACAAAATAACAAAAACATAAAATAAACATAAAATGAAACGGGATGGTAGTCCGTATGTTTTTTTTCTATTTTTCTTTTTTTTCATTTTTTTTTTTTTTTTTTTGACATACACTCTTGCCCTACCATCCAAAATAATACATCATAGGGGCGTTGCATTCCCCTTACACTTGAACTTTTACATAACTTTACAAATAACTATTCTAATGACTCGAATTAAGATAATCAAAACACTTGGAGTACTTTTAAAATATTTAGCACATATGGGGGTAATAAATTATGTTCTTCCCCATTACTCCATTACACTAGTACTTTACCCATGAGTCCCAATCGTCCCAAAACAATATGTACAAGGATATGACTCGACTTAGCAACCATGTAATCAACTAGATAATTAACTTGGGTTTAAACAAATGTTGTCACAATAATGCACTAAAAATGAGTGCATACAAGGTAGGCTAAGGCGATTTGGGTGTACATTTAAGTGGGGTGTAAACAAATTCTTCCTTTAAGTAAAATGCTTAAAGATCGAAACGAAAAGATAGGCTCTGAGGGGTGTACTAGGGGTATCGTGTACTAAAAATGAGTACAACGCAAAGGGTGTGGGAGAATTACTTGACCAATGTAGCCAACGTAATTATAACAAAAACACAAGTGTAAAACAATGGGTTAATCCTAATGCCTCTTATCATGTAGTAAATCTAACTACACGAATGTAGTCTCACTTGTGGCCTCGGAATGGTCCTAACGCAAGTTCTAGAATCTAAGTGCTACCGGCACACACATCATAACATAAATGCTTTTCCTACCAATTCTAGGGGCGAACCTCACATATTTGGGGGTGGAAAATTTTTTAGTGTTACGGTTTTTGTGCTAGTCATATAACTCCTATCCATGAGACGCTCATTAAGATCAAAGTTTCACTCCTAAATGTTGTAAAAAATTTTAAATTTGGCACTAAAATTACCCTAACAGGTGTTTATCTCAGTTTTATTACACATTTACTATTAAACAAACAAAAATCAAGCGTAATAGCATTCTCTAATCGTACTTTTACCCCCCCCCCCTTACACTTAAGATGAACATTGTCCCCAATGTTCAAATAACAAGATGTAAAAGCAATAAGGTATAAGAATGAAATCAAATACTCCCCTGATTCGCTCGGTGGATAAAGAAGTAACATGGTTAAATCTTCTTCCAAGAGAATGTAAAAGCTCCAAGACTAATGCATCGCCATAAGCTTGATCCAACAAACATTTCCTTGTCCAAAATAACCTGTTAAACCTGAGAAAACAAACACGAAAACCTGCATAACATCGGCGGGATAAACTCTATATATAAGGATATAATGCTTGTGGAATGATAATTTTGCAGATTCCTGGAGATTATAAGTTAGAGATTTAATAAAAACTTTTTATGAAAACAAAACTTTCAAAAATTTTCAGAAAATTAAACCTGACGCCGTCAGGTTGTAAAGCCTGACGCCGTCAGAAATGATCTGACAGAATTCTCATGTTACGTTTCCGGAAAATTTTTGGAAAAACCTATACCTTACTTCCTGGAATTCCTGCAAAACATCATTATGACTCGATACAAGCATTTGACTCAAACAAATACTAATATGTATGTTAATTTAATATTGTTATGATTCATGTTCATTTGTTCTAATAAACCGATTTGGATTTCCCTTACACTTATCTTTTGCAAAATACCTTTATATGTAGTTAAGACGAAGTTAAAAACAAGATAAAGCATTTTCACAATTTAGTTTTGAACATGAATCAATAATAATAAAAATTAAACATACATACGGAAGCAAATAAAATCAAACAAACAAATAAATAAACAAACAAAGCAAATAAAGCTTGGGTTGCCTCCCAAGAAGCGCTTGTTTTTGTTCGAGTCACGAGCCTGACTCTACCCTTATTTAACGGATAAAGGAGAGGTTTTTCCTACACTTAGGATTAAGTGTGGGTGATAGTAGCGATACACACCAACTTGGTAGGAGTATGCCACGTGAGGAAAAAGTGGTGGATGAATTATATGCTCAAAGATGTGTGCTCCTATCATCATAACCTTACCTAATTCAATTGGGCTAATGGGCGGATTAAGATTTTTTCCTAGAAAGGGATCATCTTCTATCAACTTCGAGAGATTCCTAGTTAAGAATTCACTTTGACCTAATAAACCCGGTTTAAACCCATAATATTTCTTATGATCAACCATAAATGGGTGATGTAAGTATGTAAGGTCATGGTTCACTCCTATATTGGCTTCCTCTCTACAAGGCTTAGAGTCTACTACCTTTATCGTAAAACTACCCGGACTATATGGTTTGATGGGTGGATCGGGACCTATTTTAATTCCTAACTTTTCATCCAAGGATGGAAAATTGGGTAAGGGTCTCGGTTGAGGCTCCGGTTCATCAAAACTAGGAACTTCCATAGAACTAAAAGAAAGGTTGTGACTACAAGTATTCAAACCTATTTCTTCTAGTTGTGTTTGGTCCAAGGGCTCTACCTCTATTGGGGTTCCTATAGTCTCTTCTACTTTTTCCGGGTAAGTTACGGCGCGTGTGTTAACCTCAAATGATGGTAGGATTTGTGGGGTATTTAGTGGTCTTGCATTTCTAACCTCATTCTCCATAGTATCTAAATCACCTATATGTTCATCATGTGTTTTGGTAGGATCTAACCCAAACACATTCCTATGTATCTCAAATCCTTCTCTAGCCATTTGAAATTCTATGTCCGATTCATAGTAATATTAAACTTGATTACTATGTTCCAATTGCCTAAAGGATTCCTCATGCGTGTCATATGTTTTGGTGAAATCTATCCCACTCATGCAACTAGGTAGTTCAACACTAACCATCTCACAATCTTGGTCCAATTCAAGGTCCATGTTCTTAAAAACTAGGTCTTCTTACTCATGGTACCTATAGTCGGATAAATCCTCCTCATTTGTTTCCTCAAGTTGTGATGTATATAAACCCATCAATTCATTCAACTTATGGTTCACGGTTAGGAAGCTTTCCTCAAATTTTTTCCAAAGGGTTTCACTAAAAGGAGTTGATCCTAACAATGATTGTTTAATAGAAGCCGCACATGCACATAATTCATCAAACCTATCAAACTTTACACCCATCTCCTCTTGTATATATCTAAGATCACTTAAAAATTCATTGGAACAACAGGAAGCAAATCTATCCGTGTAAAGTAATAGTTCCTCTATTGTTAATGATCTAAATGGAATTTCATCCGCCATGGTGACAAATGAAAATGGTTTTACAAACAAAGGGCACAAAGAAAAAGATAGACTAAAGAAATCTAATAAAAAGAAAATAAATATCTCACTCGATAGGAATCAAGTGAGTAGACTTAATAAAATAAAAATTCAACCTAAACAATAACTATTCCCCGGCAACGGCGCCAAAAACTTGATGCGTGGTTTTGCAACCTTACAACAGGTTTTACCTCTCAAGGGATCTCAAGAGGCTTACAACCCCACCAGGCAGTGTACCTGACTGATGTAGTATAGTGTAGTGGTAAGTACGGGGGATTGATTGTTCTCCACAGGGAATAGTGTTCGTTAGGTATGAAAAACTACTCTAATAGGTCTAAGGGTGATGGATGATTCTTTTTGTATTTTTATATTTTTATGAAAGCAAGTAAAATCTCGGGTTTTGAAGGAGTGGGCGGAATTAGTTGCTAGTCAACTAACCCAATTTACTACGAATGCAAATAAAATAAATAACAGAAAATGAAAAGGTGGTAAAACTTATGTGGAGAGAAATGTGTTTACTTAGATTTCCTTACTCCCTAACTATCTTTTACCGGTTGATTAGTGTGTATTAATCGCGTGGATGACGAGTGTATTCCTTAATACCAATCGTGGGGTGGCGTACGTACTTCCCTAACTCTACAAGCTCCTACTTCACTCCTATGTCGAGCCGGCTAGGAAGCTCCTAACATGGGATCACTAGAATTCGCTTGTGCATTAAATACAACCATAAAAACCTTAGTACGCATTGGTTCATGTTTCTTAAGACGTTCAAGCAAGTTACCGAATAGGAAGTTAGCCAGTTTTCTTAAGCCTAACATAGATGAACAATCATCCAATACAACTAATAACACACTAATAACCAATAATCAACAGCTAGGTTTCATTAGATCTAAGCAAACACAAAATAAATCTAGCCTAGCATGTTAAATAAAAGACAAGAACAAGATAGAATCAAACAACACATAGACATATTGAATGATTAATTGATAACTTATCTTCAATGTAACATGGAAGATCTCAAGGCAAAAAGCCTTGAAAAAGCTGCTAAAATCGTCTTAGGGTTCTTACACACAAAGTTCCACAATAAGTTCCACACTAATGACAAAAAATTGCAAAACTATATATAGACTTTCAGATCTGACGGCGTCACGTTATGGAGTGTGACGCCGTCACCTCGCCGCTTTTAGGGTTCCCGGATGGCCTTCTTGACGCCGTCCCTCTTTAGCTCTCCAAAATCCGTTCTGGCTTATCAAGGCTTGACGCCGTCAGAATTAGGCGTGACGCCGTCCCGCTTTAACTTACACCGTGACGACCTTGATCACATTAAAGGGTGACGCCGTCAGAATTTCCATGCAAATTTCTCTGGCTTATCATGAGTAATTTTCACATCCACCACTTTTGCCAAGCCATGACGCCGTCAAAGGAACTTTCCAGCGTAAATTTGAGACTTTGTCGTTTTCTTCACTTTTATGCTCCAAAAACGTCCAAAATGCTTCCTTTTCCAGATTTCTCCTCCAAAGTACCTAAAATGACAAAAGGAACGATTTAGGGCAATATTTGATCAAATAAATACGATTTAGGGCTTAAATGACCCCTTAAAAGCGGTACACTTTTCGCTTCATCATCTAACCAGTGATGTGAGCGTGTCTCGAAAAGGATGTGTCTGAGTAGAGTGTACCGTTTCGAGAAACTTTCTGTGAACTTGACCAGGACGGGTAATAATTTCAAGCTGGTCAAACCAGTGATTGCTCTTCATGCTAGATAGTAGTTTGACGTATTTCCTGACTGTGGTTTGATTAAATGAATTTGGTATTATAATGTGGCAAACTGCTGAAGGGTAGCTATTAAGGAATAGTGTATCTGTATGTATGTATATCTGTGTTGATATTCTTATGCAGATTCCATAGCCAAAATGAATGTGCCAGTTCCCATTCTAACCATTTGATCAGACGTTCAAACTCTATTGATTGGCTCGGAATTCACCAAAACAACAACGTCGGCAGCAACAACAACAACACCACTGTCATCACCACCACCACCTTCACTTCAACAATGCAGTTCGTATTCTGATCTCGCCAAGTGGAGATCTTCAACGTGTGGGAAAGTTTTGTTAGTGGATGGAAAATCGATGTTGACCACTGACTCACTCTGAAAAGCGGATGATCACATCATCTGCGCAAAAAGGTCAATATCATTTGTGTCATAAAAGCTATCTTGTGCAAAATGAGCAGTGAATCTCCCTCTTAGATTAAGGGGGAGCAAAGTATGTTTCATCATCAGAACATGTTAAACCTGACCACATTTTCTCCCATGTTTTCTAAATTATTTAAATCAATTGGGATCACAAATCTCAAAAGGTTTGAAATTTTTGATCGGGGGAGAGAATGTGATTTAAATATGAAACCTGATGAAAATGTGATGTTTTGGATTTAAGTGTAGGCTCTCCCATATGTGCTAAACTCTTTCGTATATCGATGCACATATTGAGGGGGAGCGAATGGATGAAAAAGGATTTTGGCATAGCATGAGATCGTGACTCAGACTTCACCAATGAATTGACGAAACCTATACTGTCATTGATCGAAAGGACATATCCTGGCCGGGTAATAATTTCAAGCTGGTCTAATGATGTGATGAAGCGAAAAGTGTACCGCTTTTAAGGGTCATTTAAGCCCTAAATCGTATTTATTTGATCAAATATTGCCCTAAATCGTTCCTTTTGTCATTTTAGGTACTTTTGAGGAGAAATCTGGAAAAGGAGGCATTTTGGACGTTTTTGGAGCATAAAAGTGAAGAAAACGACAAAGTCTCAAAATCGGCTGGAAGTTACCTTTGACGGCGTCAGGATTATCCCTGGACGGCGTCATGGCTTGGCAAGAAAAGGTGGATGTGAAATTTACTCATGATAAGCCAGTGAAAATTGCATGGGAATTCTGACGGCGTCACCCTTTAATTTGATCAAGGTCGTCACGTTATAATTTAAAGAGGGACGGCGTCACGTTCATAGTCTGAGGGCGTCAAGCCTTGATAGGCCAGAACGGATTTTGGAGAGCTAAAGAGGGACGGCGTCAAGAAGGTCATCCGGGAACCCTAAAAGCGGCGAGGTGACGGCGTCACACTCCATAACGTGACGCCGTCAGATCTAAAAATCTGTATATAGTTTTGCAATTCTTTGTCATTAGTGTGGAACTTATTGGGGAACTTTGTGTGTGAAAACCCTAGGACGAATTTGGCAGCTCTTTCAAGGCTTTTTGCCTTGAGATCTTCCATGTTACATTGAAGATAAGTTATCAATTAATCATTCAATATGTCTATGTGTTGTTTGATTTTATCTTGTTCTTGTCTTTTGTTTAACATGTTAGGCTAGATTTATCTTGTGTTTGCTTAGATCTAATGAAACCTAGCTATTGATTGTTGGTTATTAGTGTGTTGTTAGTTGTATTGGATGATTGTTCATCTATGTTAGGCTTAAGAAAACTGGCTAACTTCCTATTTGGTAACTTGCTTGAATGTCTTAAGAAACATGAACCAATGCGTACTAAAGGTTTTTATGGTTGTATTTAATGCACAAGCGAATTCTAGTGATCCCATGTTAGGAGCTTCCTAGCCGGCTCGACATAGGAGTGAAGTAGGAACTTGTAGAGTTGGGGAAGTACGTACGCCACCCCACGAATGGTATTAAGGAATACACCCGTCATCCACGCAACTTATACACACTAATCAACCGGTAAAAGATAGTTAGGGAGTAAGGAAATCTAAGTAAACACATTTCCCTCCACATAAGTTTTCACCAACATTTTCATTTTTGTTATTTTATTTTATTTGCATTCGTAGTAATTTGGGTTAGTTGACTAGCAACTAATTCCGCCCACTCTTTCAAACCTGAGATTTTACTTGCTTTCATAAAAATATAAAAACATAAAAAGAATCTTCTCTCACCCTTAGACCTATTAGAGTAATTTTTCATAACTAACGAACACTATTCCCTGTGGAGAACGATCAATCCCCCGTACTTACCACTACACTATACTACATCGGTCAGGTACACTGCCTGGTGGGGTTGTAAGCCTCTTGAGATCCCTCGAGAGGTAAAACCTGTTGTAAGGTTGCAAAACCACGCATCAAGTTTTTGGCGCCGCTGCCGGGGAATAGTTATTGTTTAGGTTGAATTTTTATTTTATAGGTCTACTCACTAGATTCCTTTCTAGTGAGATTTTTATTTTATTTTTCTAGGTTTTCTTTAGTCTATCTATTTTCTTTGTGCTTTTGTTCGTAACAGATTTTCATTGACTATTCAGTTTGCCATTATGGAAAACGCGAATCCACCCCTTACACCTGGCGAAGTGGCTTTGTTGCGTAGCCAACTTGAGAATGAGATTAGTGAGCTCAGGGAGCTCAATAGAATGATTGATATAGAGCTTGATTATGCCTTGAACAACTTAGGGACCGCCATATACTCAGATAATTACTTAGAACGTAATAATCTTACGGTTGATAAGTTGATTGAGAAAATTGATGAAGTGAAGGTAGATCCTAGGTTGGATGATTGTTTCAATGAATACCCCACTAAGGAGGAGAATGCTTACTATAACAACCTAGTTGATAACCCTCGACCACCTTTTGTTAGAATTGACCCAAAGATTAAGAGAGGTGATCCCGGGAATGTGAAGATACCATGTATGATTGGGTACCAATACGTTGAGCATGCTTACATTGACTGTGAATCCCCAATCAACGTTATGTCCTCAGGCCTTTATAGCCAGATCATAAACACACCACTTGAGCCTAGGATGGACCCCAAGTGTCCAGGCGGAGTTTGCAACTTCGTTGGAAGGATTAAGGACATGCATATCCTTGTTGGGAATTTTACCTTTGTCACCAACTTCATGATCTTAGAAGATTTGGCAAGTGTTGTTGACTGCCACCTATCTCGCGTGGTGTTAGGTAAGCCATTTATTGAAGCATCCAATTTAAGGTATGATCGTTTGAAAGGCACGGTTCAGTTTTCTAATCACATAGATAGGATCACATATAGGATGCCTTATCGGGTAAATGAATTTCGTTTTGTGCCTCGATTTGACAAGGACAACATTGGTGCGATTGAGGACATCAATGAAGAGGATAAAGAAAAAGGCATGGACTATGTTTGGAATAAGAGAAGCCTTTATTATAAAGATTGCTTAAACCTTGGACCTAAATACAAAATTGATATGGAGGTTGTTAGGATGATTAGAGGGGCAATTGAGAAGCAAAACGGAAAAACGTAGAACCCGTGACTTTGAGTCTAGCTACAAGACTCGTTAATAAAGAAAAGCGCTTCTTGGGAGGCAACCCAAGCTTTATTTGCTTTGTGTGTTTATTTATTTGTTTGTTTGATTTTATTTGCTTTCGTATGTATGTTTAATTTTTATTATTATTGGTTCATGTTCAAAACTAATTTGTGAAAATGCTTTATTTTGTTTTTAACTTCGTCTTAACTACATATAAAGGTATTTTTCAAAAGTTAAGTGTAAGGGAAATCTAAATCGGTTTATTAGAACACAAATGAACATGAATCGTAATAATAATAAATTAACATGCATATTAGTATTTGTTTGAGTCAAATGCTTGTATCGAGTCATAATGATGTTTTGCAGGATTTCCAGGAAGTAAGGTATAGAAATTTCCAAAAATTTCCGGAAACGTAACATGAGAATTCTGTCAGATCATATCTGACGGCGTCAGGCTTTACAACCTGACGGCATCAGGTTTTAATTTTCTGAAATTTTTTTGAAAGTTTTGTTTTCATAAAAAGTTTTTATTAAATCTCTAACTTATAATCTCCAGGAATCTGCAAAATTATCATTCCACAAGCATTATATCCTTATATATAGAGTTTATCCCGTCGATGTTATGCAGGTTTTCGTGTTTGGTTTCTCAGGTTTAACAGGTTATTTTGGACAAGGAAATGTTTTTGGATCAAGCTTATGGCGATGCATTAGTCATGGAGCTTCAACATTATCTTTGGAAGAAGATCTAACCGTGTTACTTCATTATCCACCGAGCGAATCAGGGGAGTATTTGATTTCGTTCTTTTACTTTATGCTTTTACATTTGTTATTTGAACATTGGGAACAATGTTCATCTTAAGTGTAAGGGGGGGTAAAAGTACGATTAGAGAATGCTCTTACGCTTGATTTTTGTTTGTTTAATAATAGATGTGTAATAAAACTGAGAGAAATACCTGTTAGGGCAATTTTAGTGCCAAATTTAAAAATTTTTTACAACATTTAGGAGTGAAACTTTGGTCTTAATGAGCGTCTCACGAATAGGAGTTATATGACTAGCACGAAACCGTACCACTAAAAAAAATTTCCACTCCCAAATATGTGAGGTTCGCCCCTAGAATTGGTAGGAAAAGCATTTATGCTATGATGTGTGTACCGGTAGCACTTAGATTCTAGAACTTGCGTTAGGACCATTCCGAGGCCACAAGTGAGACTACATTCGTGTAGTTAGATTTACTACATGATAAGAGGCATTAGGATTAACCCATTGTTTTACACCTGTGCTTTTGTTATAATTACGTTGGCTACATTGGTCAAGTAATTCTCCCACACCCTTTGCGTTGTACTCATTTTTAGTACACGATACCCCTAGTACACCCCTCAGAGCCTATCTTTCGTTTTGACCTTTAAGCATTTTACTTAAAGGAAGAATTTGTTTACACCCCACTAAAATGTACACCCAAATCGCCTTAGCCTACCTTGTATGCACTTATCTATAGTGCATTATTGTTACAACATTTGTTTAAACCCAAGTTAATTATCTAATTGATTACATGGTTGCTAAGTCGAGTCATATCCTTGTACATATTGTTTTGGGACGATTGGGACTCATGGGTAAAGTGCTAGTGTAATGGAGTAATGGGGAAGAACATCATTTATTACCCCCATATGTGCTAAATATTTTAAAAGTACTCCAAGTTTTTCAATTATCTTAATTCGAGTCATTAGAATAGTAATTTGTAAAGTTATGTAAAAGTTCAAGTGTAAGGGGATGCAATGCCCCTATGATGTATTATTTTGGATGGTAGGGCAAGAGTGTATGCAAACAAAAAAAAAAAATAAAATAAAAAAATGGAAAAAATCAAGAAAAATACAAAAAAAAAAAATGAGAAAAAGAAAAGTATAAAAAACATACGGACTACCATCCCGTTTCATTTTATGTTTGTTTTATGTTTTTGTTATTTTGTTTTTAGCTTAAGTTGAGTCGAGTCTTGGCTTAGCAACATTGTATAGTACATGTAATTGATCAAGATCTTTAACTCGCCACCAGTAAAATATCCTTTATCCAACAAAACCGTGTTTTCCTTTTCCCTACACCTAACGTTATAACCCATGTAAAAGCCCTCTTTGATAGTTTATCTTAGGTGCTTACGCCTAGTGGAGGAGGTTTTCGATCCTTTCCCAATCCTATGGTAATCTATTTGCTATGACAGGTAGTGAGAGATATTATCCGTTTTCATTTATGAGATTTATTTTGATGACACTTGAGAGATGTGAGTATCTAAACACTACTTGTGAGGTGCTAGTTTGTAATCTCCGTGCTTATTATGATTAAAGTGGAACGACTATTTGTTGCAATTACTTTTATGTTAGCATTAAATGACCCCGAACTTGTATTTTGATTAGAATAAAAGCGCATTTGCTTGAGGAAAAGCAAATCTCAAGTGTAAGGGTATTTGATGAAGCGAAAAGTGTACCGCTTTTAAGGGGTCATTTAAGCCCTAAATCGTATTTATTTGATCAAATATTGCCCTAAATCGTTCCTTTTGTCATTTTAAGTACTTTTGAGGAGAAATCTGGAAAAGGAGGCATTTTAGACGTTTTTGGAGCATAAAAGTGAAGAAAACGACAAAGTCTCAAAAATCGGCTGGAAGTTACCTTTGACGGCGTCAGGATTATCCCTGGACGGCGTCATGGCTTGGCAAGAAAAGGTGGATGTGAAATTTACTCATGATAAGCCAGTAAAAATTGCATGGGAATTCTGACGGCGTCACCTTTTAATTTGATCAAGGTCGTCACGTTATAATTTAAAGAGGGACGGCGTCACGTTCATAGTCTGAGGGCGTCAAGCCTTGATAGGCCAGAATGGATTTTGGAGAGCTAAAGAGGGACGGCGTCAAGAAGGTCATCCGAGAACCCTAAAAGCAGCGAGGTGACGACGTCACACTCCATAACGTGACGCCGTCAGATCTAAAAATCTATATATAGTTTTGCAATTCTTTGTCATTAGTGTGGAACTTATTGGGGAACTTTGTGTGTGAAAACCCTAGGACGAATTTGGCAGCTCTTTCAAGGCTTTTTGCCTTGAGATCTTCCATGTTACATTGAAGATAAGTTATCAATTAATCATTCAATATGTCTATGTGTTGTTTGATTTTATCTTGTTCTTGTCTTTTGTTTAACATGTTAGGCTAGATTATCTTGTGTTTGCTTAGATCTAATGAAACCTAGCTATTGATTGTTGGTTATTAGTGTGTTGTTAGTTGTATTGGATGATTGTTCATCTATGTTAGGCTTAAGAAAACTGGCTAACTTCCTATTCGGTAACTTGCTTGAACGTCTTAAGAAACATGAACCAATGCGTACTAAAGGTTTTTATGGTTGTATTTAATGCACAGGCGAATTCTAGTGATCCCATGTTAGGAGCTTCCTAGCCGGCTCGACATAGGAGTGAAGTAGGAGCTTGTAGAGTTGGGGAAGTACGTACGCCACCCCACGAATGGTATTAAGGAATACACCCGTCATCCACGCAACTTATACACACTAATCAACCGGTAAAAGATAGTTAGGGAGTAAGGAAATCTAAGTAAACACATTTCCCTCCACATAAGTTTTCACCAACATTTTCATTTTTGTTATTTTATTTTATTTGCATTCGTAGTAATTTGGGTTAGTTGACTAGCAACTAATTCCGCCCACTCTTTCAAACCCGAGATTTTACTTGCTTTCATAAAAATATAAAAAACATAAAAAGAATCTTCTCTCACCCTTAGACCTATTAGAGTAATTTTTCATACCTAACGAACACTATTCCCAGTGGAGAACGATCAATCCCCCGTACTTACCACTACACTATACTACATCGGTCAGGTACACTGCCTGGTGGGGTTGTAAGCCTCTTGAGATCCCTCGAGAGGTAAAACCTGTTGTAAGGTTGCCAAACCACGCATCATGATGCGTGGTTTTGCAACCTTACAACAGGTTTTACCTCTCAAGGGATCTCAAGAGGCTTACAACCCCACCAGGCAGTGTACCTGACCGATGTAGTATAGTGTAGTGGTAAGTACGGGGGATTGATCGTTCTCCACAGGGAATAGTGTTCGTTAGGTATGAAAAACTACTCTAATAGGTCTAAGGGTGATGGATGATTCTTTTTGTATTTTTATATTTTTATGAAAGCAAGTAAAATCTCGGGTTTTGAAGGAGTGGGCGGAATTAGTTGCTAGTCAACTAACCCAATTTACTACGAACGCAAATAAAATAAATAACAGAAAATGAAAAGGTGGTAAAACTTATGTGGAGAGAAATGTGTTTACTTAGATTTCCTTACTCCCTAACTATCTTTTACCGGTTGATTAGTGTGTATTAATCGCGTGGATGACGGGTGTATTCCTTAATACCAATCGTGGGGTGGCGTACGTACTTCCCCAACTCTACAAGCTCCTACTTCACTCCTATGTCGAGCCGGCTAGGAAGCTCCTAACATGGGATCACTAGAATTCGCTTGTGCATTAAATACAACCATAAAAACCTTAGTACGCATTGGTTCATGTTTCTTAAGACGTTCAAGCAAGTTACCGAATAGGAAGTTAGCCAGTTTTCTTAATCCTAACATAGATGAACAATCATCCAATACAACTAATAACACACTAATAACCAATAATCAATAGCTAGGTTTCATTAGATCTAAGGAAACACAAAATAAATCTAGCCTAACATGTTAAACAAAAGACAAGAACAAGATAGAATCAAACAACACATAGACATATTGAATGATTAATTGATAACTTATCTTCAATGTAACATGGAAGATCTCAAGGCAAAAAGCCTTGAAAAAGCTGCTAAAATCGTCTTAGGGTTCTTACACACAGAGTTTCACAATAAGTTCCACACTAATGACAAAAAATTGCAAAACTATATATAGACTTTCAGATCTGACGGCGTCACGTTATGGAGTGTGACGCCGTCACCTCGCCGCTTTTAGGGTTCCCGGATGGCCTTCTTGACGCCGTCCCTCTTTAGCACTCCAAAATCCGTTCTGGCTTATCAAGGCTTGACGCCTTCAGAATTAGGCGTGACGCTGTCCCGCTTTAACTTATACCGTGACGACCTTGATCACATTAAAGGGTGACGCCGTCAGAATTTCCATGCAAATTTCTCTGGCTTATCATGAGTAATTTTCACATCCACCACTTTTGCCAAGCCATGACGCCGTCTGGGGATAATCCTGACGCCGTCAAAGGTACTTTCCAGCGTAAATTTGAGACTTTGTCGTTTTCTTCACTTTTTTGCTCCAAAAACGTCCAAAATGCTTCCTTTTCCAGATTTCTTCTCCAAAGTACCTAAAATGACAAAAGGAACGATTTAGGGCAATATTTGATCAAATAAATACGATTTAGGGCTTAAATGACCCCCTAAAAGCGGTACACTTTTCGCTTCATCAAATACCCTTACATTTGAGATTTGCTTTTCCTCAAGCAAATGCGCTTTTTTTCTAATCAAAATACAAGTTAGGGGTCATTTAACGCTAATATAAAAGTAATTACAACAAATAATCGTTCCACTTTAATCATAATAAGCACGGAGATTACATACTAGCACCTTACAAGTAGTGTTTAGATACTCACATCTCTCAAGTGTCATCAAAATAAATCTCATAAATGAAAACGGATAATATCTCTCACTACCTGTCATAGCAAATAGATTACCATAGGCTTGGGAAAGGATCGAAAACCTCCTCCACTAGGCGTAAGCACCTAAGATAAACTATCAAAGAGGGCTTTTAAATGGGTTATAACGTTAGGTGTAGGGATATGATAAACACGGTTTTGTTGGATAAGGGATATTTTACTGGTGGCGAGTTAAAGATCTTGGTTGATTACATGTACTATACAATGTTGCTAAGCCAAGACTCGACTCGATCTTAAGCTAAAAACAAAATAACAAAAACATAAAATAAACATAAAATGAAACGGGATGGTAGTCCGTATGTTTTTTTTCTATTTTTCTTTTTTTTCATTTTTTTTTTTTTTTTTTTGACATACACTCTTGCCCTACCATCCAAAATAATACATCATAGGGGCGTTGCATTCCCCTTACACTTGAACTTTTACATAACTTTACAAATAACTATTCTAATGACTCGAATTAAGATAATCAAAACACTTGGAGTACTTTTAAAATATTTAGCACATATGGGGGTAATAAATTATGTTCTTCCCCATTACTCCATTACACTAGTACTTTACCCATGAGTCCCAATCGTCCCAAAACAATATGTACAAGGATATGACTCGACTTAGCAACCATGTAATCAACTAGATAATTAACTTGGGTTTAAACAAATGTTGTCACAATAATGCACTAAAAATGAGTGCATACAAGGTAGGCTAAGGCGATTTGGGTGTACATTTAAGTGGGGTGTAAACAAATTCTTCCTTTAAGTAAAATGCTTAAAGATCGAAACGAAAAGATAGGCTCTGAGGGGTGTACTAGGGGTATCGTGTACTAAAAATGAGTACAACGCAAAGGGTGTGGGAGAATTACTTGACCAATGTAGCCAACGTAATTATAACAAAAACACAAGTGTAAAACAATGGGTTAATCCTAATGCCTCTTATCATGTAGTAAATCTAACTACACGAATGTAGTCTCACTTGTGGCCTCGGAATGGTCCTAACGCAAGTTCTAGAATCTAAGTGCTACCGGCACACACATCATAACATAAATGCTTTTCCTACCAATTCTAGGGGCGAACCTCACATATTTGGGGGTGGAAAATTTTTTAGTGTTACGGTTTTTGTGCTAGTCATATAACTCCTATCCATGAGACGCTCATTAAGATCAAAGTTTCACTCCTAAATGTTGTAAAAAATTTTAAATTTGGCACTAAAATTACCCTAACAGGTGTTTATCTCAGTTTTATTACACATTTACTATTAAACAAACAAAAATCAAGCGTAATAGCATTCTCTAATCGTACTTTTACCCCCCCCCCCTTACACTTAAGATGAACATTGTCCCCAATGTTCAAATAACAAGATGTAAAAGCAATAAGGTATAAGAATGAAATCAAATACTCCCCTGATTCGCTCGGTGGATAAAGAAGTAACATGGTTAAATCTTCTTCCAAGAGAATGTAAAAGCTCCAAGACTAATGCATCGCCATAAGCTTGATCCAACAAACATTTCCTTGTCCAAAATAACCTGTTAAACCTGAGAAAACAAACACGAAAACCTGCATAACATCGGCGGGATAAACTCTATATATAAGGATATAATGCTTGTGGAATGATAATTTTGCAGATTCCTGGAGATTATAAGTTAGAGATTTAATAAAAACTTTTTATGAAAACAAAACTTTCAAAATTTTCAGAAAATTAAACCTGACGCCGTCAGGTTGTAAAGCCTGACGCCGTCAGAAATGATCTGACAGAATTCTCATGTTACGTTTCCGGAAAATTTTTGGAAAAACCTATACCTTACTTCCTGGAATTCCTGCAAAACATCATTATGACTCGATACAAGCATTTGACTCAAACAAATACTAATATGTATGTTAATTTAATATTGTTATGATTCATGTTCATTTGTTCTAATAAACCGATTTGGATTTCCCTTACACTTATCTTTTGCAAAATACCTTTATATGTAGTTAAGACGAAGTTAAAAACAAGATAAAGCATTTTCACAATTTAGTTTTGAACATGAATCAATAATAATAAAAATTAAACATACATACGGAAGCAAATAAAATCAAACAAACAAATAAATAAACAAACAAAGCAAATAAAGCTTGGGTTGCCTCCCAAGAAGCGCTTGTTTTTGTTCGAGTCACGAGCCTGACTCTACCCTTATTTAACGGATAAAGGAGAGGTTTTTCCTACACTTAGGATTAAGTGTGGGTGATAGTAGCGATACACACCAACTTGGTAGGAGTATGCCACGTGAGGAAAAAGTGGTGAATGAATTATATGCTCAAAGATGTGTGCTCCTATCATCATAACCTTACCTAATTCAATTGGGCTAATGGGCGGATTAAGATTTTTTCCTAGAAAGGGATCATCTTCTATCAACTTCGAGAGATTCCTAGTTAAGAATTCACTTTGACCTAATAAACCCGGTTTAAACCCATAATATTTCTTATGATCAACCATAAATGGGTGATGTAAGTATGTAAGGTCATGGTTCACTCCTATATTGGCTTCCTCTCTACAAGGCTTAGAGTCTACTACCTTTATCGTAAAACTACCCGGACTATATGGTTTGATGGGTGGATCGGGACCTATTTTAATTCCTAACTTTTCATCCAAGGATGGAAAATTGGGTAAGGGTCTCGGTTGAGGCTCCGGTTCATCAAAACTAGGAACTTCCATAGAACTAAAAGAAAGGTTGTGACTACAAGTATTCAAACCTATTTCTTCTAGTTGTGTTTGGTCCAAGGGCTCTACCTCTATTGGGGTTCCTATAGTCTCTTCTACTTTTTCCGGGTAAGTTACGGGCGGTGTGTTAACCTCAAATGATGGTAGGATTTGTGGGGTATTTAGTGGTCTTGCATTTCTAACCTCATTCTCCATAGTATCTAAATCACCTATATGTTCATCATGTGTTTTGGTAGGATCTAACCCAAACACATTCCTATGTATCTCAAATCCTTCTCTAGCCATTTGAAATTCTATGTCCGATTCATAGTAATATTAAACTTGATTACTATGTTCCAATTGCCTAAAGGATTCCTCATGCGTGTCATATGTTTTGGTGAAATCTATCCCACTCATGCAACTAGGTAGTTCAACACTAACCATCTCACAATCTTGGTCCAATTCAAGGTCCATGTTCTTAAAAACTAGGTCTTCTTACTCATGGTACCTATAGTCGGATAAATCCTCCTCATTTGTTTCCTCAAGTTGTGATGTATATAAACCCATCAATTCATTCAACTTATGGTTCACGGTTAGGAAGCTTTCCTCAAATTTTTTCCAAAGGGTTTCACTAAAAGGAGTTGATCCTAACAATGATTGTTTAATAGAAGCCGCACATGCACATAATTCATCAAACCTATCAAACTTTACACCCATCTCCTCTTGTATATATCTAAGATCACTTAAAAATTCATTGGAACAACAGGAAGCAAATCTATCCGTGTAAAGTAATAGTTCCTCTATTGTTAATGATCTAAATGGAATTTCATCCGCCATGGTGACAAATGAAAATGGTTTTACAAACAAAGGGCACAAAGAAAAAGATAGACTAAAGAAATCTAATAAAAAGAAAATAAATATCTCACTCGATAGGAATCAAGTGAGTAGACTTAATAAAATAAAAATTCAACCTAAACAATAACTATTCCCCGGTAGCGGCGCCAAAAACTTGATGCGTGGTTTTGCAACCTTACAACAGGTTTTACCTCTCAAGGGATCTCAAGAGGCTTACAACCCCACCAGGCAGTGTACCTGACTGATGTAGTATAGTGTAGTGGTAAGTACGGGGGATTGATTGTTCTCCACAGGGAATAGTGTTCGTTAGGTATGAAAAACTACTCTAATAGGTCTAAGGGTGATGGATGATTCTTTTTGTATTTTTATATATTTTATGAAAGCAAGTAAAATCTCGGGTTTTGAAGGAGTGGGCGGAATTAGTTGCTAGTCAACTAACCCAAATTACTACGAATGCAAATAAAATAAATAACAGAAAATGAAAAGATGGTAAAACTTATGTGGAGAGAAATGTGTTTACTTAGATTTCCTTACTCCCTAACTATCTTTTACCGGTTGATTAGTGTGTATTAATCGCGTGGATGACGAGTGTATTCCTTAATACCAATCGTGGGGTGGCGTACGTACTTCCCTAACTCTACAAGCTCCTACTTCACTCCTATGTCGAGCCGGCTAGGAAGCTCCTAACATGGGATCACTAGAATTCGCTTGTGCATTAAATACAACCATAAAAACCTTAGTACGCATTGGTTCATGTTTCTTAAGACGTTCAAGCAAGTTACCGAATAGGAAGTTAGCCAGTTTTCTTAAGCCTAACATAGATGAACAATCATCCAATACAACTAATAACACACTAATAACCAATAATCAATAGCTAGGTTTCATTAGATCTAAGCAAACACAAGATAAATCTAGCCTAGCATGTTAAATAAAAGACAAGAACAAGATAGAATCAAACAACACATAGACATATTGAATGATTAATTGATAACTTATCTTCAATGTAACATGGAAGATCTCAAGGCAAAAAGCCTTGAAAAAGCTGCTAAAATCGTCTTAGGGTTCTTACACACAGAGTTCCACAATAAGTTCCACACTAATGACAAAAAATTGCAAAACTATATATAGACTTTTAGATCTGACGGCGTCACGTTATGGAGTGTGACGCCGTCACCTCGCCGCTTTTAGGGTTCCCGGATGACCTTCTTGACGCCGTCCCTCTTTAGCTCTCCAAAATCCGTTCTGGCTTATCAAGGCTTGACGCCGTCAGAATTAGGCGTGACGCCGTCCCGCTTTAACTTACACCGTGACGACCTTGATCACATTAAAGGGTGACGCCGTCAGAATTTCCATGCAAATTTCTCTGGCTTATCATGAGTAATTTTCACATCCACCACTTTTGCCAAGCCATGACGCCGTCAAAGGAACTTTCCAGCGTAAATTTGAGACTTTGTCGTTTTCTTCACTTTTTTGCTCCAAAAACGTCCAAAATGCTTCCTTTTCCAGATTTCTTCTCAAAAGTACCTAAAATGACAAAAGGAACGATTTAGGGCAATATTTGATCAAATAAATACGATTTAGGGCTTAAATGACCCCCTAAAAGCGGTACACTTTTCGCTTCATCATCTAACCAGTGATGTAAGCGTGTCTCGAAAAGGATGTGTCTGAGTAGAGTGTACCATTTCGAGAAACTTTCTGTGGACTTGACCAGGCCGGGTAATAATTTCAAGCTGGTCTAACCAGTGATGTAAGCGTGTCTCGAATCGGTCATGTTCACTGAAAGTTGATCAATTCAAAAAAAGTGCGAGCTCTACCTAACATGTGCAAATTTATAAAACAATCAATCGAGCACATGTTGAGGGGGAGCATTTGAAAAATATAAAACTCTCAAGTGTTTGCAAAAATGTGTTTCAGAATCATGAACACTTTGAGAATACCAAAGACCGACCATTTTAATTAATGTATGGAGTTATAAGGATGGTTAGGTTAGGCTCAAGTTCCCACGATCCCTCCAGAGCTAGAGGGATCTACCCAGGGACAATCCACTAGTTAGTGTAGAAGTCCTTAGGTATGATTAAAAAGGAGAAAAGTGGATAAGGGAAAAGTGCCGACTGAGATGGAGCTAGTACTGGAACAAACCCAACAAGGTGCTAGTTATGAAGTCTCGGTAAGCACTGAAGGGGTTGAAGAATGAAAAAGAATTGTAAAGATAAAGGGTGAAAAGAAAGAAGCCCTCCTTTCAACTTAAGCAGAAACCGGGTCAATTCATATGCTGTCAGAATCACTTAGATGATTCCTGGAATTGAAGACAAAGTATCATGGACCCAGTGATACGCTGCACAACCCTCCCTAGCCACTCAAGGTCCCTCAAAGGATTCTTGTTTCAATTGTCACGGAGTTCAATACATTTCTATCGTCTCTCTCACTCCGAGTTAGATGATATTGAAAAGGTGGCAGTCCTCTCCAGCCTCCGATCACCAAATCAAAACGCACAATAGAGTCTAGAGCCACAAGATACATAAAAAGATCTCATTGGAACACGAATTATTTCTACGCTGGTTGTTCAACATTAAGGACACCAGTTGTAAACTTATGAGTCCTACGCAGATCTTAGCAATCTGCCAGAACATTTATGAGAGAATTTACAAATGTAATTCTCAATGATTGAATGGAAATTCCTGCCAGGGTCAACATCAAACAGCCCTGAAAGCAGGTCACTTCGGTAATTCCCTGTGGATTACGCTTAGTGATCGCGGCGGTTTCAAACGGTCTACAGTTGTGGAGTGATCTCCAGCGACTCACCTAATCGTTGATATACTACGGTACGATCTTAAAAAGCCCTCTGTGGGTTTTCGATTAGGAACGGTCTTGGTAAGGATTAGAGAGTGTTTTCACACTATGCTGTTAACAATCTCGAAGTCCAAAACTGTAAGTACCAGACGTTTTATTGCTAACTGTCGTATGCAGGAACATCTGGCCATTGCAGCTGTTTGCGGTTGTAGCTGATTGAGGTTGCAGCTGAATGCAGTTGTAGCTGATTGCAGACAAGATGCCAATCCACCACCACATGTTCACACTACATCATCATCTTAATCAAAGAATTCATGATACACTAAAACACCTTTAACACAACTTCTGCAAACTCTGATGCTGAAGATCATGACACCAAATAGTGTGAGCATGTCGGCTCAAAGATTTACACATCACATGGTAACATACTGCTGTAAGATGACTTGGAAACAAATGTTGGATGATAAAGTCGAAGAATACTTAAAGATCATCCAAAACAAAGGAAAAGTCATCAAAAGTTCACTGCTGAAAGCACAATGATAAAAGACGTTGAAGAATCAATGAACACGAGCTATGAAGACAAGTTCTGAAGACGGAATGCTAGAAGTCAAATTATTATTTCCGGGGTGACCTCCCTTAGGGAGAGATTGTTAGGAATATAAATATTCAAATGAAGGCTCGGTCACCCCGAGCATCTATTTAGCATTTACATAGCTCGTAGTCTTATTAATATTTGTTTAGTACTATTAGTATTATTAGTATTATTAGTGTAGTTACATATATTTGTGGAGTGGGTCGGGGCTTTCCCCACTGTCAGCTCACTCCACAGACCACTAGGGGCACAAGTATTAGGAACTATAAATAGCCCTCTCCACACTTGGGAAGGGTTGGAACTCTTGTAACTTTTACACACACATCTAATCTAATATCCAGATTTTCTCTCAAGGGTTCCCTCTCTCTCTCTCTAACATCTCACTAACTCCATGGGTTTCTTGATCTTTCAAGATCCAAGACCACCCGAATAGATCCTCACAATCAAAAGGTTAGATCTTACAATCTTCAAAACTATCACCATCTCTCTCATAAACATACGACATTCTCATCATATTTCTTAACTTAGTCTCACAATTATACTCCAAAAACAAACTCCAATCGACTAACCTTGGTTTAGCAATTTCTCTTCCTTGTAGCTTCGAAAGACGCTCCCAAAAAGCGTGCTTTTGCTCCTTGCTCTTAACCTTGCTGAACTTCAATTTTTCATTACTTTCAGAATTGAGAGTATATTGAACCTTACTCTTGGCATTCCTTTGCACATACTTCGTTACAATCGGATTCACTCTACCACGTGATGAACTCGAGCCACCTGCAAGATAACTCTGTAGAAAACACAAACATATGATAGTATAAGAGCATAAAAACCAAGATGACATGATTTAGAAGTCACAAGACTCGTTTGGAAAAAAATTCATTTTTATTTACCGAGAGCTCCATCCGATCGGTATTACTCACCATCTGATCGGATGGAGTAATTATCCCAGCCCAACCGATCGGTATCTACCAGCAACCAAATCGGTTGAGGCTTTCTGACTCAAAAAATTTTCCTTTCCCTATTTCTAATCAATTCCAACAATCCAGCTCTATCCTATCCTGCATTTGATCGATCATAATGGTTTCTACATATCCCACTCGTCTCCAAACACGTTCATAATATATTCACATGATTTCTCAATCCTTCCTAGAACATATGAACACTACCAAATCAAATTCTTCCATTGATATGCTAATCAACAATGAATCTTCCTAGAATCACTAATCAACAACTAAATAACACCTGGAAACCATCAATTGCAATCCAACTCGATTTAAAGTTTTGACCTATTTTAATCCGAAAATTCAATCAATCAATTCTCCCTCAAAACTTAATCAATCTATCTAATTCCTTTTTGCAATGAATTCCTCAATCATTTACCCATCTATTCCACAAAAAATTAAATCTTAATTCGAACTATACCAAAAATACCCAAATTTTGACCTAATTAAAGAAATTCAAATTAAAAACTAATTAGTACAAATTGATGATGTTACTTACTTGTTTAGGTGCCATAGATGATTCTTCAACACTCCTGCAACACTTAATAGACTTATAATGGTCGAATTTTTGAATCACAAGTTTGGTGGATTGAGTGTGTGTGTGTTTTTGTGATTTTTTGAAATCTTGAGTATATATATTTCAATCCATCTGATCAGTATTTGATCCAACCGATTCGGATTGAATTTTTGCAAAAACTTCACTTTTCTTTTGTCAACACTTTTCTCACACTTGTAAGGACAAATGAGAAGTGTTTTTACTCTTCAAAAATATTTCTTTTAAGTATGAAAAATACTTCAACACACTTAATCTCCCAACTTGTTTTTCAATTCTATCTCTACAACTAAAACATAACTTAACTCTTAAACTCAAAACATAACTTCATAAACTTAAAACTTAATAAACCAAGACAATTAAAAAGGTCTAAACTCAAACTTAAACTTAAACTTAAACTTAAACTTAAATGCAAACATTAAACTACTAAAATGCATAAAAATTAAAAGGAAAACAAACAAAACACAAGCACAAGCTTTGTGCTTTTATTCTTCAAACTCTTGTCTTTCATCCTTCAAAATATTCGTGCCTCAAGATATCTTCATTTTGGAACTTCCCGGACAACTTCCGGTTAGTCATTTGTGTTTTAAACTTCCTTGCAAAGTTCCTTCCATCTGGACAAACTATATCAAACTTCACATGCCATTCTTAGGGTTAATGGTTTAACTATTTGTGGTGTTTTTGGTGGTGAACTAGATGAAGAACACTCATTCTTAGGGGTGGAGGGTTGGGTAAGTTTGTTAAGTGGTGTTTTCTTTCTATTCGCTTTGCCCATTTTAACAATCTCTCCCTTTCCTACCTTTTCTTTTACCATATCATCAACATCTATCCTCATCTCTCCCAATGCAAAATCAATCCTACATTTAGTCCTAACCATAAAATCTCTACCAAACACAACTTCTGGTTCATCCTCATTTCCATATTCCAAAACAACAAAATCAACTTTGAACACATGACCATGAATATTAACATTCACATCTCTCACTATCTTTCTTCCATAATCCTCATAGTCAAGCCTAACAAAACCAAGCTTACCAAGCATATCTTCCGTAATATAGTTGTCTCCATATTCCATGTTAAGCTGAGCATCCCAAGCTTTAATACCTTTCACTCTACAAGGTGTAGAGTACCTCATGAACGGTGCATCAAACTCCTTAGGTGGTGCTTGTGTAAACACAACAACTCTTTTCTCCTTAGGTGAACTAACATGACTTTCTCCTACTTCTTCTTGTCTTTCCAAATCAACCTTAGCTTCTTCCAAAATATTTCCCAAACTTTCCAATGAATCACCCGAATCTTTCAGCATCTCTTCCAAATTTCTCAAGTATTCCGATACTTCGTTTAAACTCTCCATTCTACTTAAACACTAACTATAACATAACCAAAAAAAAAACAAAAGAAATCCAAACTATTAGCGTGAGGGTTAGTTATAATCGAGATAACTTATAAATAAAATCAAAGCAAGCAAATAAACACTTCAAACTATTAAAACTTCAAAACAACTAAAAATTAAAAATTTCACAAAATTTTACCGAGGCATCCATCCGTTCGGTATTAGAGGTCATCCGATCGGATGGTTGAATCGTTAAAACTCAGATTTGCCTAACCGAATCGGATGCGGGCAGCATCCGATCGGTTAGATCAAATTTTTCTAAAAAAAAATTAATTTTTTATATTTATTTAAAAACTAAATTAAGACTCCTCTCTTTTATTTTTTATTTTTTAAATCTAATAATTAAAAATAAACTAATTCATTAAAAATTAAAAACACATAATTAACAACTTAATGATCTTTAAACTAATTAATTACTTTATTAACTTGATTAACCATTAAACTCATTAACTATCACAATTAAGAAAAAAAACTCTTAAACTACCAATTATTAAACTAAAATTAACTACCTTAACTACTAAATTAAAACATTAAAACTATTTTAACTACCACTATTAATTAACTTAATTACTCTTACACTTAAATATATTAAACATAACATTAAATAAACATAATAACTGAAAATTAATACTTAATCCTAAAAACTAAAATTTTTACCGAGGGCTCGAACTGATCGGTTGGAAATCCATCCGGATCGGTTGGCTCCGAACCAAACTTTTTTTTTTTTTACTTTTTTTACTACAAAACTTATAAACTAGCAAACCAAACTACCAAGTAATTTAGACAATTCCCCGGCAGCGGCGCCAAAAACTTGATGTGTCGTGTGTAGTGCAAGTTTTAAAAATTTATAAAATCAATTTATCCAATTCTCTAATCAACACATACGAGCAAGTATACTCGTCCGTAGTAGTAAAGGTGGGTAAGTTGAGATCGTCCCAAGGGAATTGGGGTTTAGGTTTGCAAAATAAGTTTTGACAAAAAGGGTTGTCAATCCGATTTGGTGTAAATTCTAAGGTAAGCAAAAATCAATCAATCAAAAATAAATATACTTGTGTGTAATTCCATGACAATTGTATAGAGTAATCTATCAAATTTGATGTGACTTGTAATGATGCACAACTTAAAATGAGTGATTCACAATCAATGGTTTTTATCATGAGAAATCATCTCTAAGAATTCAATCTCCTAGTTAATTCCTTTCGGCCTTTGTTAACTAGTGCGATAATTCTATTAAACTCTTTGTTGTTTGAAAAGCATTTCTTATCTTAGGAATTCCTACGAATCCTTTCGGCCTTTTCTCGTGATGAAATCGTTTCCAAATCTATTTTAATGAGTTAATATAGTGCTTGTCACACACCATAGTCCATACTAATTCGCGCACTAACTTTTTGGAATAAAAACATAAAGAAAATCCTTTCGGCCTTTGTTAATCTTTAAAACTATTTTTACCAACCAATTAAGCAAGATTAGATTGTATTTCAACAAACTCATAAAACAAGATATGATTTCATGCATCACTATGAAATAAGAATACTCCAACACTTATCACATCATACACACAAGCATAACCAAAATCACTCCATAATAATCATAATCAAACACAAGTAATCAACCATACTTTCATTCATCTTAAAGTAAAAGTAGTTCATAATAACTCAAACAAGAAATACCTAGTTGTGAAATTACAAGAACTAGAATTGTGGAACTATAGCAACCACTCTCCTCCAATCGCCTATGATCACACGTAAACAACTCCACACTTGGGCACAACTCTTGAGACTTGAACTCAAGATTCCCTGGACGTTCTCACAACAACTACAAGCTTTCAGGGAATGATAATAAATATTGCAAGACTTGGTGTAAGCCTTACTAGGTTTTTGGATTGTCACACTTGTAAACCAGCCAATGGTTCTTTAAATAAGTGAAGGAACCCTTTGCCCTCAAGCAAAAACGTCCTCAATCAGTAAATAACCAAGAAATGATAAGTCACCATGATTATGGGGCTTAAATTCGTCATTAAAAGCGTTTTTTTTAACTTCAGTCTTCTCCAACCGATCGGTATTGAGGTCTAACCGATTGGTTGGATCTCTCGGTAAATTACTTTTCTCCCATCCGAATCGGATGCGGGCACCATCCGATCGGATGGGCCATTCTGCCATGCATACTTTATTTTTTCTTCCTTTTCTCGTTACGTGCTTGATCATTTGTTGTACCCCTATTTCTTTCCAAAGAACTTGATCTTTTCTTGATATACAAGCATAGAAATCTTGACTTTATCAAATCCTTGAATTCTTGTGTGGTTCCTTTCTCGTTTCTTTCTCGTGATTCTTCAAATGTGCATAATTTCGTCATTTCTTCATCTTTTTATCATCTTTCCCTGTACTTGGCTATATTTACTTGCATATACACTTTTTCATGATTTAGTAACAAATATACACAAATATAACCAAATATGATGTACAAATCTAACGATAACGTGACTAAAAACATGTTCATTTTGAGCGTTATCAGATACTTATCTTGTAAAGGACTCCGTATGTCTATAAAAGGAGGTCCTAGGTTAGATCAGAAAATATACAAGTACACGAGTCATGCAAGTTTTGTTAAGATTCAAGGTCTTTGTAACCCTAGTGATATTGAGATCACTCGTATTATTCTTGAATAATATTGAGTCGTTTGAAGTTAATCACTGTGTTCATTATTCATACTGCATTACTGTTACATCAAACTAAACCTTCTAAGTATTGTTAAGTAGATTCCGCATACTTAACAGTATAACCTCAAAGTATCTTAAGCATATCATAAAGGAGTAACATCCTCAGTGTTTGATCCTCTCAGAAGGGGACGCTGTGGATCAATCACACCTCCACAGAAAATGTCATGCCATTGGTGCCTCAATGACATGGCCATGGTATCTTCATGGCTAGGAATACATATACAAAAGCTCTGGCACACAGAACAGAACAAGCAAAGTAAAGCAAAGCAAAGCTATCCATAATCATAACAGAGCTACAATACCATAATCAATCAGAACATATCAACATAACAGAATCTCATATCAATGAGATAATATACATACCATCATAACAGAATGGATAGCAAATAGAATCATATCAAATGATAATATCAAACGGATCATAACAATGAATCATATCAAACGGAATCATATTAAAGCAAATGAATCAAGTCAAGGATCGGAAAGTCATGAGAGAAGACACCCTTACTGAGAAAGGGTAGAATATCTGTACCTCAAACCGCAAATGAAACCATATCAGAAAACACAAGGGTCGGAAATTACTCCTTCTTCAGCGAATCTACACGAATTAACGATCGTCTTATTATTTAAGAACCATTTCATAAGTTATTGCTGATTCAATACTTATTGTTGTTCAGATTGACATATTAGGGTTTTCCTGCTATTTATAGCAACTTACCATAATTAGTAACTTTCCATATTTAGTAACTTCCGGTTACGTCATAAGTAATCAAACTTAGGGTTTATAGGTACTTCCAAATAAAACACCACTTAATTAGGATATATTAGTGAATCTGGATCACATTCTTATGATTTTTAAGGCCTGCCAATTAAGCCTCCAAAAATGCTGAAATAATTACCAGTGATTCCCATATTAGTTTAGTATCTTCATAAATTTTCATAGATTTTATTACCAAGTACAAGTACTGTTTCAAAAATCATCTTTCCAGACCTACCCAGAAAATTAACTGCAGATACATACAGAAAGTTAGTCTTTAATTAACTCATTTTGAAACTTCAGAAAAATCCACAAATATTCTAGGAAGTCACACATAACTTAAATATCACCCATGTAAAACGAAAGCTCTCATTTTCTTGTGGTTTGAAAATTAAAAATAAAAAACATCGATTCACGCCCTTGAGTCTGAACCAGTGAATTATATATTAGGAGAACATACATACATACATACATAAACAATTAAATCATATTTAAGCTAGCATTTCTATCAGCTCTGGCATATCCGAAGTAAGGGATAACCGCAGTGATGTTCTTCGATGATGCTCTTTGACAAGCATTAATTGTTATTAAAAGCTCCATGATATTCTCATTTGCGGGAGGTCTAGTGGGTTGAACCAGATAGACATCACAACCTCTTACACTCTCTTGCAGTTGAACATAAACTTCGCCATCCGCAAACCGCTTAATCTGAATCCTTCCAAGATCAAGACCCAAGTAACTCGCAATTTCGTAAAAAGCAAAATGAAGTTAACAAACCTGAAGATTTATGTAGTGTCAACTAAATCTGATATGCCCATATCACTAAAATCACATATCCAAATTACATTTATTAAACATATTATTTATAGAAACCTTAGAGAATATGAAATTGTATATTTTGGGATAATTCTTACCTAGCTTCTCTGAGTGTTGTTTGTATAGTAGATTCTATAATGTTACCAGAAACAAAATGTTCTTTTGGTATTGGAATTTCAATCAAGATACCCGTTTTGAGATCAAGTTTCCTGTTGACCTCTGTGATGAATAAGTAAAGAAAATAGTAAGCACATTTAATCAATGACTCAGATGAACAATTAATTTAGGGGTTAATGGTACTTGCCAATCATTTGAGCACAATCTTCCAGTGTATCTAATTGGCATGGCGCCTGGTTTTTCATTAAACAATTGAAGTTATTAGGGAAGGGTTATATGAAATAAATATATATGTAATACTAACTAGAGCTATCAGCGTTGATAGCTCAGGATTCCTAGGATGATGCAATCCATACCTTGCAGCCACTTTTTTTAGTATAAAAAGCAGGAAAGTTATTAGTCTGGTATGAAACAACAGAAACTCCTTGAGTTTCCTGTACCATTGAAAATATATAGTTATACGCCAGCCTCTATTTATAGTTGCTTCTTAGTAACTAGTGGAAGAATGAACATACCAAATACTCTAAGGTTCTGGGTATATCTAATACTGACTTCACACCAGCTGATACTACAGTGATAGAAGTTCTTCCAAGCTCCATAAGATCTGATGATATATCCATAGCTGAAACAATTTGAATCACATAGAAGCCAACAAATCAAAAATTATAAGCATATATATAGTTTATAAAGTAAATATCTTAAACATACCTCTTTTAAGCTACAATAATCAAGTATAAAAGATATTCAGTTGATCACGGTATAAGAGTTGAAACTAGATTTATGAGAATATATTTATCCCTGAGTAGCTTTATATTCAACCGGAAACATGATGAGTTAAATTTGAAAATTGAAGAGTATGTTATACATGTAAACTTATATATAGTTACAATTTGTTATTATAAATCTGATGCTCTCGGTAAATAGACATCACCTAAGAAAATAAGCCTTTTTCGACATTTGGCATTATTATAAATCTGATGTTCTTTATCCACCCATCCGTTTTGAAAGAATGGACAATGACTCACTTCCATAATTATTTGATCAAGTGCAAACTGGTCAAATAGGGAGTTGATTATCAACAAATAATTAAAAAAAATTAAATAGAAATTCAAATTCAATTAAATGTAGAGAGCATAAAACAACAATTGACAACACATGAATATGAAATTTATATCCCGTTCTAAATATTAATGTCTATGTTGCTTGGTGCACCTAAATTGCATAGAAGACAAACAGAAAACAACAATGATTTTTCAGAATTATAAATTAACATGCAAAAGAAGTGAAAATATCCAGCAATATGTATATATCAGAAAGCTTACTGCTTTCTCCATGTTTGTGAACTCTCCAATACCTCCCGTCACAAATATAGATATGCCAACCTGATGAAAAGTTGGAACAGTTGGATAAATTAGCCACATAAGGAGGTAATAGTAACTAAATAAGTTCAGATATAAGCTTCTTTATACACATCATGTATGCATTTTTTTATTATTATGTACTTAACCTCTTTCAAACATGTTGACGGTCGTCATATTGTTTTTTAATCATTAAAAAAAATACCTGTTTTGACGTATTACCCAACCTGTCTATTATTCCACCTCTAAGCAAAATGAATTAGTCGAAAGAGAAAACCAGTGAGAGAGCACTCACCATTGAAGCAAAGATCATGGTTGCAGACACGGTAGTTCCACCGCTACTTCTTGTAGCCACCTACATATATTTACAAGTCAAATACAACAGTTACATGAACTTATGGAGTTTGAACATCTGATCGTAGACTAAGTTCCACTTTGATGGATTAATTCCATTAAAGATTAACTAAACTAAAGTCACAATTGAATCTAGCTAAATAATTTTATCGTCAAGTAAATGGCGTATACAATCCATACAACACATTATATGGCAACTCTACAGATTTTAAGGGAAAAAGATACAGTCAGAATACATACGAGTAGATTAACTGTGGTGTCAACTAAATCCTACAATAGTTAAAATGGTATACGATCCATACAACACATTATATGGCAACTCTACAGATTTTGTGTAAATTTATGTAGCTTCTAAACACAAAAACCCCAATTACCAGGTAAATAAAAAAGAACCGGTGAACCTTTTAGAGGTATGCCACAAGCAACAGGGAAAAACCACCGAGGAGGTCCTCCATCACTCTTACTCAAACCTATTTCCATTGTTTTGGCACAATCCCTCATTGTTTGAGTTCCATAACCATCATCCCAAATTCATAAACCCTAATATGAAAATCACCGAAACATAAAATTAACCCATGAACACATCATATTGATAATCAAATCGAAGGTAAAATACAATAAAGTACCTGATTTGTGAAGAAACTGACTTCAAATGCGGATAGTTAGTGGTTTGCGACATATCAATGTGGGTTTTTAGAGGTTTTCGGTTTCACTTAGTGAAAGAAAGAGAGGGAGCAGGTTGTATGGACTATGGGTTATTGGAAAATGAAAATGAATTTTGAGATATGTGAAAAATGTATAGCGGGACAATTTGATTTTGGGGAAAAGTTTGGGGCGGGAGTAGTGAAAATGTGGAGAGAGAAATATAACTTTTGGATAATTCCATTCTTTAAAATCACTTAAATAATGTGTGACAAAAAGTTTAGTGTGACCATATATGGCATTTGGTCATAGTGTTCAAGTGTGTGACATATATTTGTCACTGTTTATATGTATATCATGACTAATGCTTCAACCTTACTTTTCATTTGTCACGCGTTTCAAATTCATATGTGGCTAAATAATTAGCAAAAGATAGCAGTCACCCTTAAATAATGTGTGACAAAATTTGACTGTATGATTTAGACACATAAAAAATTACATCATGTGACTAATGCTTCAAGCTTACTTGTATTGGTCACGCGTTCCAAATTCATATGTGGCTAAATAATCAGAAACAAAATTACCAGTTACCTTTAGCCACATAATGTTCGATTGTGTGGCAATACAGTTCTAATGGTCACACGATCAAAATTTTCATGTGTGGCTAATTAGTAAATGTTGTCTATTTTTGTAACTTTAGCCACATAAATATGTGACTGTGTGGTCGTTCCATTTTTCCCATGTGTGACCAAATCCCATTTTTATACTAGTGACAAGAGAGTGGTTTATAGGCATGTTGTTAAACAATAATCTCCTAAAAAGGCGTCAAGCCTAAATGATAACACCAAAGTGGCCTCTACTTCCAAACAGCCAATGAAGGTTAGTAATGTGTTAAATACTTCGAATACTTTTGCTGCTCTTAATGAGATATATGATAGTATTATGTGTTGGGATTACATGTAATTAATATAAAGTGTCAGTCATCTAATTATGTAATAGGTTGCTATAATATTAGGCTTATATGTTTTTTTAACGCCCGGTCCATGAAGTAAGCCCATGGACCGCGGCATAGCTTCTAGAAAGACCACATGGGGCGTTGCCCTAGTTCATGTGGCTATAAATACTAATCTAAACCTTCACTTGAAGGTGTTGGTTATTTCATTTATGCAAGCAAACTATTGTACTTTTATTTCTCATATTTTTATAATAAACTAAATCTCTCTTTCTCCCTTATGTCTCTTATATCAATACTTGTGTTACTCTAATATGGTGACTTAACAAGTGGTATCAATCGCTAGAAGAAGGTTAGAAGTGTTTTTGTGTTGTTTTTGAGCATAAAAAGTTTTCTATACTCTCGTTATTTTTAGTCTTATGATTTTTTCTTGTTTGTTTCTTGGTTCTTAGCACTCATTTGATTACAAACTAGTGTTATAAACCTCTTAAAACAAGAAAGTTTCAAACTTTTTGCTTAAAAGTAAAGTTTTTTATAATCGTACTATTTGTTCTACCTAGTTTTGAGTATCTTTAAAATTTCTTAAAAATGTTAAAGTTTGGAACTTTCTCATAGTTTTGGTGTTTTTAAGATTAGTTGTACAATAAAATTGAATAAAAAAAACATTTCTTGGTGAAATTTAAGCATTTTAAAAAATTCTGGCAAAGTTTCGAGCAAGGTCATAACCTAAAGTTTTGAACAAACTCTTAAACCCTAAAGTTTCGAACACGAAAACCCTAAAGTTTCGAACAAGCTCCATAGGCATCATCTTCAGGATATTCGGTTTACTTAGTGTTTCTCTTTCTTGTATAAGTTAGAAAAAACACTTCGACACTTGGGAATCTTTCTAATTTGTATAAATTAGAAAGTTGTATTCGAAATTTTTTAAACTTTCGAGCAAGGTTTGAAACTTTCGAGCAAACTGAAATCTTTCGAACAAGCTAAAATCTTTCGAACAAGGTTCAAAAGTTTCGAAAAAGAAAACTTTCGAACAAGGTTGCAAAGTTTTGAACAAGGGCATAAACTTTCGAACAAGCAAGAAAACCTTCGAACAAGCATGAAAACTTTCGAACAAGGACTTAATCTATCAACAACTCATCACACTTCTTAACCATCTACAAGATCCATCATCTACACAAGTTTAACAATGTCTCAACCACCGTATTTCTTCCCTCAACAACAGCAGTATCCTCAGCAACAACAATATCCTCCTCAGCAACAATTTCAACAACCTTATCCAGAACAACAATTTCAACAACAATATCCTCCACAACAACACTTCTTTCAACAACAACCATACCTTCACACACAATTTGGAATGCAACCACAACCTCCACAGAAACAACCACATTGGTTTGCTCAAATGTGTGAAGCTATCAGCAGTCAACAGTCTATTCATGAAGCCGGTTCACATGAACAACCTCCAATTCTTACTCCTGGAAATTATGTTCAATGGGAAAGTCTATTCTTAAGGTTTATTGAACTCATGAAACCTCATGGAAAATATCTTAAGAAGGTTATCCTTGAAGGTCCTTTTGAAATGCCAACCACAATGGTTCTCGGTGATGCAACTGCAGTTCCACCAAGACCTGACACAGTGATCACTCTTACCGAGAATCAACCTACAGCAGAACAAATACTTCACCGTTAAGCCAATGACCTTGCAATGGAGTACATTCTTCTGGGAATACCTAATCCAATTTTCCGTAGCATTGATGCTCAGAAAACTGCTAAGGCCATGTGAGAACAAACACATCTCTTGATGGAAGGTACTGAACTAAACCAAGACTACATGGAATCCAAACTTTATCACGCATACACAACATTCATGATTGAGCAAGGGAAGTCACTAGAGTCTTATTATCATTGGTTTATGAACATCATCAATGATTTGGACCGCAACAATATCATCCTTCCAAAAATTGCCATCAACACTAAGTTTTTCAATTGTTTAGGTCCAGATTGGCAGAAATATGTCAAATTTGTTCGTCAATCCAAAAACCTTCATGATGTGAAATATGGGTTGTTGTTTGACTATCTGAAGCACCATCAAGCATAAGTCGAAAAAGATCGCGCCATCCGTGGAATGTATCAAACCTCACCTCCTCAGAACCCACTTACACTTATGGCTCAATCCTACTCTGCTCCATATCCTATGTATCATCAGTCATTTGTTCAACAACCACAACAATTTAATTATCCTTCCCAATCACCATCCAACCAAGTAAATCCATATGATCAATAACAACAATCAACTGAAACTCAGCTGGTTCCTGTTGGAAACACAGACACAATGTACTATGCACATTCTACCGATGAAGAAGAGGATACGTTTAACTCACTGAATCAAGGCTTTGTACTCATTGCTCGGGCTTTCAGCAAATTTTATAACAAACCGAACAATCGTCTTCGCAATTCATCTAATCCAAGGAATCAAGCAGTAGTACAAGGTGGACAGGTTGAAGTGCAAAATCAAAGTTATGGACGTCAGATGGGAACTGGTGGTTATGCAGGAAATTCAGGAAGTGGACAAGTGACTCATGCAACAGGTGGAAATACTTATAATCAAAGTGCTCCTCAGAGAAAGATTGAAATTGTGGAAACTAGTAACACATCAACTGGGAATATAGGGATCAGGTGCTACAACTGTAATGGCAAGGTCATCTGGCTAATGCATGTCCTAAACCAAGAACCAGAGGCAGTGACTTTCACAAACAAGCTTTACCTCTTGCACTTAAGGACGAAGCTGGAGGAACTCTCACTGACAAAGAGAACAGCTTCATGGCGAATGCTTACTCTAATGATGAGATGGAAGATTTGGAAGCAAATGCAGCAGTAATGCTAATGGCAAACATGCAGGAACTTCACATGACTGACACAGGCCTAGTATATGATACTGATGGCTTGTCTCAGGTACATAATCCAAACGTATGCCTCATACATGAATTGGCATCTCCATCTACATCTGCATCCGACAAGGAGGAATTTATTCAAGATAACTCATTGTTATCCCTTCAAGAAGATGATCAAATTAACCCCGTTGTTACATTTGATGATCAGATTGATGATCACATTAACCCTGTTGTTACATTTGATGATCCAATTGAGGAAAATAACAATGATCAACTTGAACAGATTGAAACTTCGTCTAATCCAGATCCAGATCTCACGAACCTGTTTAGGACCAGTCAATCTGAAGTTGAAAAATGCGATGAAATCAACAAAAATTTAAAAGCGAAAGTTGCATCATTGACTGCGGATCTTGAGTGCTGTAAAATACAACTCACAAATTTTGAAACACAAGCTAAACGAGAACAAAGTTTTGAAGTAGCTTTTCAAAACGCATATGTTAAAGAACAAGAGTTACAACATCAAATACGTGAATTAGTCGTTTTCAATAATAAATTGCTTTCCCAATTGAAACATGAAAAATTCGAGCACAAATAACAAGTTGATCATCTCAATTTTTAACTTTAAAAACAAATATGAGATGTCAGCCTATCAAGCTACTTTTTCCGAATGTGAACAACAGTCCAGGAAACGCACTGATTTATACCTTGATGAAATCGTTGATTTGGAACGTAAATTAAAAGAGTTTCAAAACATTGTTAACAAATTCTGATGGCTATGGTTTTGCTCTTGGTGACGATAAACCACATTTTTTACACAAAGCACTCAAGGAAAATCCAAAGTTATATAGTGCATAACATCTTGTTGATGATTCAATTGTGCGTGTTTTTGTATATAATCGTGAGGAGGAACTTGAACTGGAAAAAGAGAGTCAATCAAAAATGAGCAACACAAAATTTAACAAACCTTTTGATTATACAAAATTGCCTCATATTTTTGACACTTTTGTTTCTCAAAAAGAAAAAACAAAACAACCGTGATCTATCATGCAAATTCATGAAAAAAATCTTCTTCTGATGTTGGTCCCGTTAAACAAGTTGCACAAATAAATGGACCATTACCATCCTCTGGTGAAATTCAACCATTACCAAAATGTTGCCTTGTACTTCGGTATTTTGACACGTTTATGGAAGACATCAAATTTTTGGAATAAGTAATTGAACGTAATTCTGAGATAACTGTTTCAACTTTTCAATCTGCTTACTCAAAAGAACAGAGACAAATTTTTCAAACACAATTTTTACCTCATCTCCAACATTTGCATCTTTGTGCAACACGCTGGGAACGGGAACTAAAAAATGAAGTTTCATCCATGATGAACATTAAAGCAACTGAAAATTCAATTTCAAAAAAAGACGTCGAAACTAAATTCTTCAAAATGAAGTAGATCGACTCTTGGAAGATGTTCTCAGTTCTGACATTATTTCGGTGATCATGAATTCTATTTATTAGTCTTGTAATTCTTTACTTATTGCGGATCATAATTCTGAAGATGAAAAGTTGAGACACGAGATTGAGATTTTAAAAGCTGAAAATGCGAGAATCATTAAATAAAACGATGATGTTGAAAGTGAACTTTCGAGAGAGATTCTTCATCTAAAACAGAAACTTCAATGATATGAGGCTCAAAGCATTGATTTTGAATTAGACCTACAACATCAACAAGAAAATATGGATTTTGAAAACAATTTGTCATTAAAAGTTGAAAATCTTGATGATGAGAACGCAGTCTTAAAGTGTCAACTACTTAAATATGAACAAGAAATTGAGAATTTAAAAAATGAGTACAAAACAATTTATGACTCTCTGAAAAACACTCGGTCTCAACTTTTTAAGGAAAATGCTGACTGTAGGAAAGACCGTGAAGCCATTGTTCGCTTAAATAGAGAACTTGATTGTAGACTACAGGAACATCAACACATCATCATTGAATTAAATAAGAAACTTCAATTTCAAGAAAAAGGAAAATCTGTTAACACAAATGTGATTGCACCAGGAATGTTCAAGATAAACACCACATCTAGGCAGAACGTTACAAAGACAAATTAAACTACTAATTTGATTCCTTCTACTTCTACAGGAATAGTCACCACTACTAGCATTAGCAGATCAAAGCGTAAGAGCAACAAATGGAAGAATACGATCTTGCAACGTACAAATGGAAAACTAGAAGCCCAAGAAGTAGAAGATCAACTTAGGAATTTGAATCAAATGCATGTTGTTTCTGATTTAGATTCGAACTTAAAAACTTGTAATTCTAATATCGATGTAAAGAATGCTCTGTCTTTGAATGTTTTAAATGTTAATGCTTCTTTTGTTTTCTGTCGTAAAAGCATGTTATCTGGTGATCATACGAAATGTGTAGCAAAATCTCTTTTATCTCGTAATGGGAAATTTACAACTGGCAATACCTCTAGGCCCACTACTGCTTCCAAGTTTGTGCTAGGAAAACCGCCAACTGTAGTTTCTCATAATGCCTTAGAAAATCCCATAGTCGCGAACACAAATACTTAGATAGTGCAATCACCTAGCAACTTCACTAAGAAAAAAGCACGAAGTAGTTGGATATGGCAACGTTGGTTACAAAAAAACACCTAGTTTTAAGTGGATACCTAAAATTATTACTGTGTGTTTCTAACCCAACGAATCCCACAACTTCTCCGGGTTCCACCCTTACCATCATTCAACCTTTGTCGTCTTTGTGTGATGCAGGTGATCCAAATTGTTCTATGGATTGTTGATAGCGGCTGCACCCGACATATGACAGGCAATCTTAAATTGTAAGCAAACTTTGTTTCAAAGTTCATCAGAACTGTCAGGTTCGGGAATGAACACTTCGTTGCTATCATGGTCTATGGAGATTACATCAATGGCAACATCGAAGGCCTTGGTCACAATCTTTTCTCAGTCGGTCAATTATGTGATGGGGATTTGGAAGTAGCATTTCGAGAAAAAACATGCTTCATTTGTGATTTACAAGGAAATGATCAAATGTCAGGCATTCATGGAACAAGTCTTTACACAATCTCGATGTCTGATATGATTACTTCTTCTCCAATATGCCCGCTTTCTATAGAAACTTCAACAAAATCATGGTTATGGCACAAACGATTTTCTCATTTGAACTTCAAAACCATGACTGAACTGGCACGACACAAATTAGTCGACGGTCTTCCAAGATTCCGTTTCGCCAAAGATCACTTGTGTCCATCATGTGAAATGGGAAAGAGAACTCGTGCAAATTTACCTCCAAAAACAGAATCATGTACTGACCACGTCCTTCAACTTCTCCACATGAATTTGTGTGGCCCAATGGGCGTGCAAACGATTAACGGCAAACGCTACATTCTTGTAATCGTTGATGACTACTCCAGATGGACTTGGGTTTACTTCCTTAGGAGTAAAGATCAAGCCCCTTCTATGATCATCACCTTTCTCATGAAAATTCAAGTTCAGCTTTGGAATACGGTCAGAAAAGTCAGAAGTGATAACGGAACTAAATTCAAGAATCAAGCTCTTCGAGCTTACTTTGAGAAAGTAGGAATTGAACATCAAACATCCATTACACGCAGTCCAGAACAGAATGGAGTTGTTGAAAGATGCAACAGGATGTTAGTGGAAGCGTCAAGAACGATGCTGATCAATGCTCAATTACCAAATTACTTATGGGCAGAAGCTGTTTCGACTGCATGTTATACCTAAAACCGTTGTATGATCAACAAATGCCACCGCAAAACAACTTATGAGCTTGTCCATAATCGAAAACCGAATATAAAATACTTTCATGTATTTGGTGCTCTTTGTTACCCAAATAATGATCGTGAAGACCTTGGAAACTCAAAGCCAAAGCTGACATCGGTGTGTTCATTGGTTACTATGAAAGCTCCAAAGGTTTTCGCATCTGGAACCGTCGTACTAGAGAAATCATGGAAACCATTCATGCTAATTTTGATGAGCTTACAGAAATCACTTTTGAGCATAACAACTTAGGACCCGCAACCAACCGACTTAACTTCCAAGATCAATCAAATGCACCTCTTTCTCTAAACCGCAATGAATCAAAAACCCTGTTTGCTCCTTTGTTTGATGACTCCTTTGAATGCCGTGCTCCAGATGTATCAATTGTTTTCGCTGCACAACCTGATCACAATCCTTTACCTGATACACCTGAACCGACAACTACAACTATTGAAACCACTGCACCTCCATTGGATACTCAAACAACCGAAGAACAAACCAATTCCAGCTGCAACGATGCACCTGATGATCAAAATGAACAACAAGTACCCGCACCTGCAGATTATGACGGAAATGCTTTCTTTAATCCATTTGCTCCGGCTCCAACTGTTCCTGATCTTGCATAGTCATCTTCAAGCAATTTGGATTCGTCTAATATGCACACTATCTATCAACATCACCCCTTGACACATAAATGGACAAGAGATCATCCATTAGTACACATTATTGGCAATCCAGAAGCACCTGTAATGACAGACAACGAGTTCACTCAGACGGTGAAAACTGCATTTATTCACTCACAGTTTGTCAGGACGAACCCAAGAACATTAAAAAAGCAATGAATTACGACAACTGGATTGAATCAATGCAAGAAGAACTCAACCAATTCAAACGATTGGAAGTCTAGGAGCTAGTTGAAAAACCAGATGGGGTCTATGTCATCGGGCTGAAATGGATTTGGAAAAACAAATTAGATGCTGAAGGCACAATGATCCGTAACAAATCGCGTCTGGTAGCTAAAGGATACTGTAACACCCCCAAAATCTGATTTATCGAAAATATACATGTTTGGGTGCTACTAAATTGGTATCACGACACAAGGTACAAAGAACGGTTTTACCTCAACCGTTTAAAATAGATTTCATATTCAAACTTGTTTTGTTTACAGCAATCCAAAAACGGTGCGGAAATATAAGCCCGTAAAAGATTTCAAGTGGTTCCAAATACATCAGAGTCTTCTACGACCATGCCATGCCATGCCAAAAGCCGCAAAAAGTGAGCTGACACTTTAAGAACCTGAAAATACATGCTAAAATGTGTCAACACGAGGTTGGTGAGTTAATAGAGTTTAGTGTAAAATGTAAAGCATTTGAATAATGATTTTCCAGTAAAGGTATTGTAAATCCACTCAGTCCCAAGTCCCGCCCATACAAGACTTGCAACCTGTGTGTTTACAACCCACTCCAAAATAAAATTTGGTTTAGGTAAACAAAAGTAATATATGGACCAAGATTTAAAGTTGGTTTGACCAGTGCATTCGGTTACGTAACCAATTCGTTCGGTTATGTGACCAGTTCATTCTGTTATGTGACCAGTTCATTCTGTCATGTGACCAGTTCATTATGTCATGTTACCAGTACATTCAGTTATGTGACCCGTCCATTTGGTCATGGGTGAATAATCGTTCAAAGTGCTTGTGTCCATGAGTAATAACAATTAAGTATGAAACAAGTGAATATACTACGCATTATAGTGAATAACAAAGTCATAAGTAGAACAAATAATGGTTTGACTAAACAAGTAGCATATTCAAGTAAACCAAGTATAGCATTTAGCTGAAAACGAGCATGTATTCTCCCCCGTAGGTTTGAAATGAAATATTAACTTGAAAAACGGGGCTATGAAAACTCACCTGATGCAATGGTTATGATGACAAAAGTGGATACACTAAAATGAGGCGCGATCTCTAACCGCCACCTAATATGAATGATATGATCTAATGTAAGTCATGAAATGATGTTACACATTCAAATACGTATGTTATCGATATCACTCGTGAAATTTGGAAATAATATTTATCGTCGAAAAATATATTTTTGACGTCTTGTTAAGTGATACAACACTTTACGCGTATATATGTTGTAAGGACATTCTACGATCGTTATTTGGTGATTTATCGAAAAATAGAGTTTTTCGTCGCAATTAAAATACTTTGATAAATTTTTGAAAATGACTAAGTAGCCTCGCAAAGCTAGTCGTAAGTTGGTGAATATTGAGTGTTTGGAAACGATCTCCGTGATTTTAGAAAGCTTGTAACAATATCTTAAATTCATAACACCGAAATTTCTTCTATACGTGTCCCAATAATAAAGAAAAATAATAGTCAAGTTAGATAGTCGGCTAGATTTGTTGTTTTTGTGTAGTTTTCGGGTATATTTGAAAAGTCGTATTTTACTCGTTACAAGTCCGGTTGACGAACGGCATGTCAATTTAGAAAGTAGGCCGGGAGTACTTGATTTTACTTCAAGGGGTTAATGTCTCAAACTGACTCGATCAATGAGAAAAACGGCTCCAAACTTGGTCACTTGCAAAGACAATTTTAACACAATAATTATTTAAGTAAAAGCTGATGGAAAATATGTTGTGAACGTCGGGTTTCAAACGCTTGTATCTCGGTCGTTATAAGATCGTTTTCTACGTTCTTTATGTCCTCGGCTTCGTATTACAGCGAACTAATAGATTTTTGATATGTCGGCTCACCTAGTTCACGTTCATCGCCTCGTTTTAACCATTGAAAATCATGTGACAGCTTGTTATTTTTCAGAAAAATAGTTTTTAGTCGTCAAACTTAGAATTAACGTATCTTTCTCGTCGTAAGCTCGTTTTTACTCATTCCAGCGGCCATGGCTTCGTTTTTTAGTGTATTTTCTAAATATGTAAACCAAAATAACTCATGAACTACTGAAATTTCCAGATTTTACGAAAATGGACAGAACCTTATTTATATCTTGTTAAAACTATTTTTATTAGTTCAAGACTTGAACAAATCTCTTCCAATCAACACCAAAGCTATTCTAAACCTACCATACACCTTCCTAGGGTGTCATGGGTTCTTAATCTTTTCCAAAAATGATAGAGTTCATAAGAACACTAATAAGATCCTTTAAACTCATTTTAAATGACAAAACAAGTGATAAGTGGTATATAACATAAATATACTTGCATGTTTTGCTACTAGATCATAAAAATAGATCAAGTAAGAGTATGAATGAGTAGAAAAATTATTACTTAGAACATTTACTTGAGTTACTTCAAGGTTTTTATTTCAAAACCCTAACTAGAACCACTAATAGAACTAGAAAATCACTTGATCTTGGATTGGCTATGGTTTCATCTTGTTCTTTGATCTTGGTCGATTCTACATATGGAGAGGATGAAGATGATATCTTTTGTCAGTTTACTTGAAGTATGAATGAGAAATATGTAATGTAAAGGAGATTTTGTAGTAATATAGGATAGATATTTATTTTTTGTCAAGGGCTAGTCAAAACTAGGCTTAGGAGGAGGGCATATTGGCGTGAAAAGGGGGAAAGGGGGGGGGGATTGTTGGTGGCTATTAATGGTTCTTGTTCCTTAGTATAATTAGGTTAGGATTTGACTAGGATATTATGTTATCGGGTATTGAGTTAGCTAGAAATAAATTTTGACAGTACAAAATAAAGTATGACGAATTTATAAAAATTTTAAAATCACATTTCTTGCAAGTATCGGGTGTTCAAATAATTATCGTGTTGAAGTTTCGTAAACCGTCGTAGTTATAAACTTCTAACGGTATATATAGTAAATAATTTTAAAACACCGGGTAAACTAATAATATAATTTTTATATCATTATAATGAGTGTGAAAATATATTAGGATCATAGTATGGAGTGTCGGGTATATTTTTCGTGGTAAATGATTGAGTGGTAGCGTTTATTTAATAAACAAATGTATGTGAGATGAAATTATGCAAACTCGTGAATGACCTAACATGAAGATGATGTTACTGATGATATGTAGACTACTCTAATCTATATGATGTGTCCTCAGTGATGTTCCATGAATTCGCAGCTAAACCCTTACGGTTATGCGAATTTTAATACCCTTAAAACTAGTTTACGAAATGATGAATGATAACCATGAATAGTGATTTCTCTCTGGGAATGAATAGTATTTCATGAATAGTAAATTCTTTGATAACGTTTCAAAGTTGCAAACTGACTTCAAAATGGATGAATAGTGAACCGTGAATAGTAAATTTCGAAGTTTGGAAAATGACCTGGAATTACGATTTGTCATAGTCTTCCACCCTAAAAGGAATTCAGTCCCTAAATTCAGTTAGTGTTGGTCTCTAGGGTGGATTTGGTGAAAAGATGTGGATATTTGAGTCGAATTGCGGTGTTAAAAGATAAAATATTCATTAGATAGGATTTCGTAATAGTACATGAAACTTATACGATAGAACTTAAAGTGAAACGCAAAAGAAATACAACACTAGAGAGTTTAGGTTTCGGTTTATTTTTAAGGAAGGAGTTCTCTTCTTAACCATTGTCATTGTCGTTATTGTCTTGACGAGCTTCGCACTTCAACGAGCTCTTCCTTCATTCTAGTTTCTCAGCTCTGGGCATTCACTCTTGAAATGTCCAATTACTCCACACTCATGGCAGGTTACTGTGACTTTCCGATTCATTACGAGGGTGGGAGCCTTGCAATCCTTGGCTTTGTGTCCGACATTTTGGCAGTTTCCACATTGAGTGGGGCAAGGTCCATTGTGGTGAAACCGACACGTATTGCACTTGGGTAAAGTCCCTGCATATCCTTTCTTTTCACTTGGTCCCGCAACGTAGGCCCTAACCACTTCATGTTGTTTGTGTTGCGGCCGATCTTGGTTGTTTCCTTTGTTGTCATCCCTTTTCCTCTTGTTGTCGTTGTTGTTGTTGTTACGGTTATTGTTGTTGACAGTAGTTCCCACCTTCACCACTTGTGCCATAAGCTTTTGAGTTATTCTGATAGCTTCGTCAAGTGTGAGTGGATCAAAAGAAGTTACATACCCACGGATGCTATGTGGTTGCCCACCAATGAAGTTTTCCAACAACTTCTCGTGATGCGGAACCATAGTTGGACATAGCGCGGCCAACTCTTGAAATCTCCTAATGTAGGCTTCGATATCATTACCTGTGGTTAATAACTCATAAAATTTTGTTTCTAACTTCTTCACTTCGGTGCGTGGACAAAACTTCTTAGTCAGTAGCTTCTTGAATTCTTCCCATGTGAGCTTGTAAGCGTTTTCCATACCAATAGGCTGTGCATAAGAATTCCACCACGATGTAGCGTCATCAATGAGCGTACCAGTAGCGAACTTTACCTTGCAGTCATCTGGACAATTGCCTAGAAGAAATACAGATTTCGTCTTCTCAAACCAACGGATCGTAGCAGTGGCTCCTTCAGTGCCTTTGAATTTTATGGGATCGCGGTTCTTAAAGTCCTTGTATGTACATTTGCGAACATTAGTACCATTAGCAGCTAATCTGGCAGCTTCGGCTGTTTCCGCCTGAGAAGCGGCTTCAGCAGCCCGGGCAGCCACGGCCTCTCGTTCAGTTTCTAGTGCAGCCGCTATACTATCCGCAACAAGTTTTCGGATAGTAGCTGGTGTCATAGCTGGAGTAGCTTTCTTTGGCGGCATAATTCTTCAAAACAAGAAAAGAAGAGTGAGACGTAATAAAGACATTTCCAAAAAGTAGGTGCCCTAAAGTGGCTTGTTATAAAATGAAAGGTTGAGGCTGTGTTAAGATTAGCTGGCATGCTTCTATGTGGTGGTTCATGAGGTGATGTGGATGTGAATGTTCTTTCAACGATTGTATACACACACAGGAATTTTTGAAACCTCTAGAAATCGAGTAGAAAATCAACTTGGACATAATTCTATTATAACTACTCCTAGTATTGTAAAATTCACCTCTGAGCCGGACATAGGTGATCAGGCTATGTCCCACTGTCCCTGGTCGAATATAGGTGATCAGTCTATATTCCACCGAGGTTCAATGAATTTTGAAATACTCAGCTCAATTATACTAATAATACGTCCCTCACATTTAAAGGACGTTTTGAAAGACTAAGGCAAGTGACCAAACTCGAGGTCGGATGATGAAATTATGTATGGGAAAGGCGTAACGCTGTGACGTGTACGATGTATAAGCATACTTATATGGAAGGCAATTATAGTAATCAACGAGAATAAATGGGTATAATTGATCCGATAATAAGACACAAATCTCATCAAATATGTCAGCAACAAACCACAAATGAAGTATTAGCTCAGCAGGCAGGCACGTGACGGTCATAGAGTTAAGTTTTCGTAAAAGTAGTTATAGTCTAGGTTTTAAAATTACCCAGTTCTCTATAACCAAGGCTCTGATACCAATCTGTAACACCCCCAATATCTGATTTAGAGGAAGTATACATGTTTGGGTGCTACTAAATTGGTATCACGACACAAGGTACAAAGAACGGTTTTACCTCAACCGTTTAAAATAGATTTCATATTCAAACTTGTTTTGTTTACAGCAATCCAAAAACGGTGCGGAAATATAAGCCCGTAAAAGATTTCAAGTGGTCCCAAATACATCAGAGTCTTCTAAGATCTTGCCATGCCATGCCAAAAGCCATCAAAAGTGAGCTGACACTTTAAGAACCTGAAAATACATGCTAAAATGTGTCAACACGAGGTTGGTGAGTTCATAGAGTTTACTGTAAAATGTAAAGCATTTTAATAACTATTTTCCAGCAAAGGCATTGTAAATCCACTCAGTCCCAAGTCCCGCCCATACAAGACTTGCAAACTGTGTATTTACAACCCAATGGCAAATAAGATTTGGTTTAGGTAAACAAAAGTAATATATGGACCAAGATTTAAAGTTGGTTTGACCAGTGCATTCGGTTACATGACCAATTCATTCGGTTATGTGACCAGTTCATTCTGTCATGTGACCAGTTCATTCTGTCATGTGATTAGTTCATTCTGTCATGTTACCAGTACATTCAGTTATGTGACCCATCCATTTGGTCATGGGTGAATAATCGTTCAAAGTGCTTGTGTCCATGAGTAATAAGAATTAAGTGTGAAACAAGTGAATATACTACGCATTCGAGTGAATAGCAAAGTTATAAGTAGAACAAATAATGGTTTGACTAAACAAGTAGCATATTCAAGTAAATCAAGTATAGCATTTAGTTGAAAACGAGCATGTATTCTCCCCCGTAGGTTTGAAATGAAATATTAACTTGAAAAACGGGGCTATGAAAACTCACCTGATGTAATGGTTATGATGACAAAAGTGGATACACTGAAATGAGGCGCGATCTCTAACCGTAACCTAATATAAATGATATGATCTAATGTAAGTCATGAGATGATGTTACACATGCAAATACGTATGTTATCGATATCACTTCTGAAATTTCGAAATAATATTTATCGTCAAAAATATATATTTTTGACGTCTTGTTAAGTGATAAAACGCTTTACGCGTATATATGTTGTAACGACATTCTACGATCGTTATTTGGTGATTTATCGAAAAATAGAGTTTTTTGTCGCAATTAAAACACTTTGATAAATTTCTGAAAATGACTAAGTAGCCTCGCAAAGCTAGTCGTAAGTTGGTGAATACTGAGTGTTTGGAAACGATCTCCGTGGTTTTAGAAAGCTTGTAACAATATCTTAAATTCATAACACCGAAATTTCTTCCATACGAGTCCCGATAATAAAGAAAAATAATAGTCAAGTTAGATAGTCGGCTAAATTTGTTGTTTTTGTGTAGTTTTTGGGTATATTTGAAAAGTCGTATTTTACTCGTTACAAGTCCAGTTGACGAACGGATGGTCAATTTAGAAAGTAGGCCGGGAGTACTTGATTTTACTTCAAGAGGTTAATGTCTCAAACTGACTCGATCAATGAGAAAAACGGCTCCAAACTTGGTCACTTGCAAAGACAGTTTTAACACTAATTATTTAAGTAAAAGCTGATGGAAAATGTGTTGTGAACGTCGGGTTTCAAACGCTTGTATCTCGGTCGTTATAAGCTCGTTTTCTACGTTCTTTTTGTCCTCGGCTTCGTATTACAGCGAACTAATAGATTTTTGATATGTCGGCTCATCTAGTTCGCGATCATCGCCTCGTTTTAACCATTGAAAATCATGTGACAGCTTGTTATTTTTCAGAAAAATAGTTTTTAGTCATCAAACTTAGAATTAACGTATCTTTCTCGTCGTAAGCTCGTTTTTACTCATTCCAGCGGCCATGGCTTAGTTTTTTAGCGTATTTTCTAAATATGTAAACCAAAATAACTCATGAACTACTGAAATTTCCAGATTTTACGAAAATGGACAGAACCTTATTTATATCTTGTTAAAACCATTTTTACTAGTTCAAGACTAGAACAAATTTCTTCCAATCAACACCAAAGCTATTCTAAACCTACCATACACCTTCCTAGGGTGTCATGGGTTCCTAATCTTTTTCAAAAATAATAGAGTTCATAAGAACACTAATAAGATCCTTTAAACTCATTTTAAATGACAAAACAAGTGATAAGTGGTATATAACATAAATATACTTACATGTTTTGCTACTAGATCATAAAAATAGATCAAGTAGGAGTATGAATGAGTAGAAAAATTATTACTTAGAACATTTACTTGAGTTATTTCAAGGTTTTTATTTCAAAACCCTAACTAGAACCACTAATAGAACTAGAAAATCACTTGATCTTGGATTGGCTATGGTTTCATCTTGTTCTTTGATCTTGGTCGATTCTAAATATGGAGAGGATGAAGATGATATCTTTTGTTAGTTTACTTGAAGTATGAATGAGAAGTATGTAATGTAAAGGTGATTTTGTAGTAATATAGGATAGATATTTATTTTTGGTCAAGGGCTAGTCAAAACTAGGCTTAGGAGGAGGGCATATTGGCGTGAAAAGGGGGAAAGGGGGGGGGGATTGTTGGTGGCTATTAATGGTTCTTGTTCCTTAGTATAATTAGGTTAGGATTTGACTAGGATATTATGTTATCGGGTATTGAGTTAGCTAGAAATAAATTTTGACGGTACAAAATAAAGTATGACGAAGTCATAAAAATTATAAAATCACATTTCTTGCAATTATCGGGTGTTCAAATAATTATCGTGTTGAAGTTTCGTAAACCGTCGTAGTTATAAGCTTCTAACGGTATATATAGTAAATAATTTCAAAACACCGGGTAAACTAATAATATAATTTTTATATCATTATAATGAGTGTGAAAATATATTAGGATCATAGTCTGGAGTGTCGGGTATATTTTTCGTAGTAAATGATCGAGTGGTAGCGTTTATTTAATAAATAAATATATGTGAGATGAAATTATGCAAACTCGTGAATGACCTAACATGAAGATGATGTTACTGATGATATGTAGACTACTCTAATCTATATGATGTGTCCTCAGTGATGTTCCATGAATTCGCAGCTAAACCCTTACGGTTATGCGAATTTTAATACCCGTAAAACTAGTTTACGAAATGATGAATGATAACCATGAATAGTGATTTCTCTCCGGGAATGAATAGTGTTTCATGAATAGTAAAAATTTTGATAACGTTTCAAAGTCGCAAACTAACTTCAAAAATGATGAATAGTGAAATGATGTATAGTGAACCGTGAATAGTAAATTTTGAAGTTTGGAAAATGACCTGGAATTACAATTTGTCATAGTCTTCCACCCTAAAAGGAATTCAGTCCCTGAATTCAGTTAGTGTTGGTCTCTAGGGTGGATTTGGTGAAAAGATGTGGATATTTGAGTCGAATTGCGGTGTTAAAAGATAAAATATTCATTAGATAGGATTTCGTAATAGTACATGAAACTTATACGATAGAACTTAAAGTGAAACGCAAAAGAAATATAACACTAGAGAGTTTAGGTTTCGGTTTATTTTTAAGGCAGGAGTTCTCTTCTTAACCATTATCATTGTCGTTATTGTCTTGACGAGCTTCGCACTTCAACGAGCTCTTCCTTCATTCTGGTTTCTCAGCTCTGGGCATTCACTCTTGAAGTGTCCAATTACTCCACACTCATGGCTGGTTACCGTGACTTTCCGATTCATTACAAGGGTGGGAGCCTTGCAATCCTTGGCTTTGTGTCCAACATTTTTGCAGTTTCCACATTGAGTGGGGCAAAGTCCATTGTGGTGAAACCGACACGTATTTCACTTGGTCCCGCAACGTAGGCCCTAACCACTTCATGTTGTTTGTGTGGCGGCCGATCTTGGTTGTTTCCTTTGTTGTCATCCATTTTCCTCTTGTTGTCGTTGTTGCTGTTGTTACGGTTATTGTTGTTGACAGTAGTTCCCTCCTTCACCACTTGTGCCATAAGCTTTTGAGTTATTCTGATAGCTTCATCAAGTGTGAGTGGATCAAAAGAAGTTACATCCCCACGGATGCTATGTGGTTGCCCACCAATGAAGTTTTCCAACAACTTCTCGTGATGCGGAACCATAGTTGGACATAGTGCGGCCAACTCTTGAAATCTCCTAATGTAGGCTTCGATATCATTACCTGTGGTTACTAACTCATAAAATTATGTTTCTAACTTCTTCACTTCCGTGCGTGGACAAAACTTCTTAGTCAGTAGCTTCTTGAATTCTTCCCACGTGAGCTTGTAAGCGTTTTCCATACCAATAGGTTGTGCATAAGAATTCCACCACGACATAGCGTCATCAATGAGCGCACCAGTAGCGAACTTTACCTTGCAGTCATTTGGACAATTGCATAGAAGAAATACAGATTCCGTCTTCTCAAACCAATGGATCATAGCAGTGGCTCCTTCAGTGCCTTTGAATTTTATAGGATCGCGGTTCTTAAAGTCCTTGTATGTACATTTGCGAACATTAGTACCATTAGCAGCTAATCTGGAAGCTTCGGCTGTTTCCGCCTGAGAAGCGGCTTCAGCAGCCCGAGCAGTCACGGCCTCTCGTTCAGTTTCTAGTGCAGCCGCTATACTATCCACAACAAGTTTACGGATAGCAGCTGGTGTCATAGCTGGAGTAGCTTTCTTTGGCGGCATAATTCTTCAAAACAAGAAAAGAAGAGTGAGACGTAATAAAGACATTTCCGAAAAGTAGGTGCCCTAAAGTGGCTTGTCATAAAATGAAAGCTTGAGGCTGTGTTATGATTAGTTGGCATGCTTCTATGTGGTGGTTCACGAGGTGATGTGGATGTGAATGTTCTTGCAACGATTGTATACACACACAGGAATTTTTGAAACCTCTAGAAATCGAGTAGAAAATCAACATGGACATAATTCTATTATAACTACTCCTAGTATTGTAAAATTCACCTCTGAGCTGGACATAGGTGATCAGGCTATGTCCCACTGTCCCTGGTCGAATATAGGTGATCAGTCTATATTCCACCGAGGTTCAATGAATTTTGAAATACTCAGCTCAGTTATACTAATAATATGTCCCTCACATTTAAAGGACGTTTTGAAAGACTAAGGCAAGTGACCAAACTCGAGGTCGGATGATGAGATTACGTATGGGAAAGGCGTAACGCTGTGACGTGTACGATGTATAAGCATACTTATATGGAAGGAAATTATAGTAATCAACGAGAATAAGTGGGTATAATTGATCCGATAATAAGACACAAATCTCATCAAATATGTCAGCAACAAACCACAAATGAGGCATTAGCCCAGCAGGCAGGCACGTGGCGGTCATAGAGTTAAGTTTTCGTAAAAGTAGTTATAGTCTAGGTTTTAAAATTACCCAGTTCTCTATAACCAAGGCTCTTATACCAATCTTTAACACCCCCAATATCTGATTTAGCGGAAGTATACATGTTTGGGTGCTACTAAATTGGTATCACGACACAAGGTACAAAGAACGGTTTTACCTCAACCGTTTAATTTAGATTTCACATTCAAACTTGTTTTGTTTACAGCAATCCAAAAACGGTGCGGAAATATAAGCCCGTAAAAGATTTCAAGTGGTCCCAAATACATCAGAGTCTTCTATGATCTTGCCATGCCATGCCAAAAGCCGCCAAAAGTGAGCTGAAAATACATGCTAAAAATGTGTCAACACGAGGTTGGTGAGTTCATAAAGTTTAGTGTAAAATGTAAAGCATTTGAATAACGATTTCTCAGTAAAGGCATTGTAAATCCACTCAGTCCCAAGTCCCGCCCATACAAGACTTGCAACCTGTGTATTTACAACCCAATGGCAAATAAGATTTGGTTTAGGTAAACAAAAGTAATATATGGACCAAGATTTAAAGTTGGTATGACCAGTGCATTCGGTTACGTGACCAATTCATTCGGTTATGTGACCAGTTCATTCTGTCATGTGACCAGTTCATTCTGTCCTGTGACTAGTTCATTCTGTCATGTTACCAGTACATTCAGTTATGTGACCCATCGATTTGGTCATGGGTGAATAATCGTTCAAAGTGCTTGTGTCCATGAGTAATAAGAATTAAGTGTGAAACAAGTGAATATACTACGCATTCGAGTGAATAGCAAAGTCATAAGTAGAATAAATAATGGTTTGACTAAACAAGTAGCATATTCAAGTAAATCAAATATAGCATTTAGCTGAAAACGAGCATGTATTCTGCCCCGTAGGTTTGAAATGAAATATTAACTTGAAAAACGGGGCTATGAAAACTCACCTGATGCAATGGTTATGATGACAAAAGTGGATACACTGGAATGAGGCGCGATCTCTAACCGCAACCTAATATAAATGATATAATCTAATGTAAGTCATGAAATGATGTTACACATGCAAATACGTATGTTATCGATACCACTCGTGAAATTTCGAAATAATATTTATCGTCGAAAAATATATTTTTGACGTCTTGTTAAATTATAAAACACTTTACGCGTGTATATGTTGTAACGACATTCTACGATCGTCGTTTGGTGATTTATCGAAAAATAGAGTTTTTCGTCGCAATTAAAACACTTTGATAAATTTCTGAAAATGACTAAGTAGCCTCGCAAAGCTAGTCGTAAGTTGGTGAATATTGAGTGTTAGGAAACGATCTCTATGGTTTTAGAAAGCTTGTAACAATATCTTAAATTCATAACACCGAAATTTCTTCCATACGAGTCCCGATAATAAAGAAAAATAATAGTCAAGTTATATAGTCGGCTAAATTTGCTGTTTTTTTGTAGTTTTCGGGTATATTTGAAAGGTCGTATTTTACTCGTTACAAGTCCAGTTGACGAACGGCTTGTCAATTTAGAAAGTAGGCCGGGAGTACTTGATTTTACTTCAAGGGGTTAATGTCTCAAACTGACTCGATGAATTTGAAAAACGGCTCCAAACTTGGTCACTTGCAAAGCCAGTTTAACAATAATATTAAGTAAAGCTGATGAAGTTGTGACTGGTTCAGACGCTTGCTTGTCATTAAACTCGTTTTTACTTCTTTCGTCCTCGGCGTCATATTACAGCGAACTAATAGATTTTTGTTATATTGGCTCATCTAGTTCACGTTCATCGCCTCATTTTAACCATTGAAAATCGTGTGACAGCTTGTTATTTTTCAGAAAAATAGTTTTTAGTCGTCAAACTTAGAATTAACGTATCTTTCTCGTCGTAAGCTCGTTTTTACTCATTCCAGCGGCCATGGCTTCGTTTTTGAGTGTATTTTCTAAATATGTAAACCAAAATAACTCTTGAACTACAGAAATTTCCAGATTTTACGAATATGGACAGAACCTTATTTATATCTTGTTAAAACATTTACTTTCAAGACTAAATCTCTTCCAATCAACACCAAAGCTATTCTAAACCTACCATACACCTTCAAGTCATGGGTTCCTAATCTTTACCAAAAATGATAGAGTTCATAAGAACACTAATAAGATCCTTTAAACTCATTTTAAATGACAAAACAAGTGATAAGTGGTATATAACATAAATATACTTGCATGTTTTGCTACTAGATCATAAAAATAGATCAAGTAGGAGTATGAATGAGTAGAAAAATTGTTACTTAGAACACTTACTTGATGATGAAGAGTTTTGAGGTTAATAACTTAATTACTTCAAGGTTTTTATTTCAAAACCCTAACTAGAACCACTAATAGAACTAGAAAATCACTTGATCTTGGATTGGCTATGGTTTCTTCTTGTTCTATGATCTTGGCCGATTCTACATATGGAGAGGATGAATATGATATCTTTTGTTGGTTTACTTGAAGTATGAATGAGAAGTATGTAATGTAAAGGAGATTATGTAGTGAAAAGGGGGAAGGGGGGGGGGGATTGTTGGTAGCTATTAATGGTTCTTGTTCCTTAGTATAATTAGGTTAGGATTTGACTAGGATATTATGTTATCGGGTATTGAGTTAGCTAGAAATAAATTTTTACGATACAAAATAAAGTATGACGAAGTCATAAAAATTATAAAATCATATTTCTTGCATTTATCGGGTGTTCAAATAATTATCGCGTTGAAGTTTCATAAACCGTCGTAGTTATAAGCTTCTAACGGTATATATAGTAAATAATTTCAAAATACCGGGTAAACTAATAATATAATTTTTATATCAGTATAATGAGTGTGAAAATATATTAGGATCATAGTCTGAAGTGTCGGGTATATTGTTCGTAGTAAATGATCGAGTGGTAGCGTTTATTTAATAAATAAATATACGAGAGTTGAAATTATGCAAACCCGTGAATGACCTAACATGAAGATGATGTTACTGATGATATGTACACTACTCTAATCTATATGATGTGTCCTCAGTGATGTTCCATGAATTCGCAGCTAAACCCTTACGGTTATGCGAATTTTAATACTCGTAAACCTAGTTTACTAAATGATGAATGATAACCATGAATAGTGATTTCTCTGCAGGAATGAATAGTATTTTGTGAATAGTAAATTTTTTGATAACGTTTCAAAGTCACAAACTGACTTCAAAAATGATGAATAGTGAGATGATGAATAGTGAAATGATGAATAGTGATCTATGAATAGTAAATTTCAAAGTTTGAAAAATGACATGGAATTACGATTTGTCACAGATACACTCATTAAGAAGGAATTGAATATGAAGAATCTTTTGCTTCAGTGGCTAGACTTGAAGCTGTACGTATCTTTCTGGCATATGTTGCACACAAAAACATGGTTGTTTATCAAATAGGTGTGAAAACGGCATTCTTGAACGGTCAAGTACGTGAGGTGGTATATGTTAGTCCGCCAGAGGGATTCGTCAATCCAGAGCTTCCCAATCATGTGTACAGGCTCAAGAAAGCCCTTTATGGCCTTAAACACGCCCCAATGGCATGGTACAATAAACTGTCAGCTTTCCTACTTGCCAATAATTTTTCTAAAGGCTCTGTAGATCCAACACTGTTTATTCAAAGACATGGGGAGGACATTTTAATTGTTCAAATTTATGTTGATGACATCATTTTTGGGTCAACACATAAAAAATATTCAAACGCTTTTGCAAAATTAATGAAACAAAACTTTGAAATGTCCATGATATGTGAACTTACGTTCTTCTTAGGACTACAAGTTCATCAATCACCCCGTGGAATTTTTCAAAAATAGTCCAAATATTCTCTTGAAGTTTTAAAGAAACATGGGATGACAAGTTACGATACTTATAATACTCCTATGGCTCACACATCCAAGCTAGATGCTGATATACATGGGAAACCTGTTGACCCTACAAAATACCGAAGTATTATTAGGTCACTCATGTATCTCACAGCTTGTAGACCAGATATAGTATTTGCGGTTTATCTATGCTCTCGTTATCAGTCATACCCAACTGAACGACACCTCTCAGAGCCTAAAAGAAACCTTCGAAACATAAAGGGAACCATCCACTTGGGGATCTGGTATCCAAACGATTCTGGTTTTGAACTAATAACCTTTTCAGATGCTGATCATGTAGGGTGTTTAGATATACGCAAAAGCACCTCTGGTGGTGTACAGTTTCTTTGAGACAAACTTGTATCTTGGCAGTCAAAGAAGCAGGATTTCACATCGTTGTCATCAACTGAAGCTGAATATGTAACTATGTCTGCATGCTGTGCTCAAGTCATTTGGATGTTAACTCAGCTCATGGACCACGGTTATGCATTTGACAAGATCCCGATGTACTGCGACTCAAAGAGTGCAATAACAATCTCCTGCAACACCGTTAATCATTCCAAGTCCAAGCATATTGCTCTCCGTTACCATTTCATCAAGGAGCATGTTGAGAAGGGTACAATTGAGTTATATTTTTTGGGTACTCAATACCAATTGGCAGACTTGTTCACCAAAGCTCTACCTCCTTCAAGGTTTGTTCAACTAGTTCACCAAATTGGTATGAGGTGTTTGACTCCAGACGATTTGAAAAACTTTCTTAAAAACAAATAAGAAAGTCAAACACCAAAACACTCTGTAAATATTTTATCAAAAACAACAAAAAGATTTTTCCTTTAAAAAAAATAATGCAAGTACAAAATTTCCTTCAACACTTTGTTCATTTAAACAAATTAACCATTTCTTCCCGAACAAGTGTTGAGTAGGAGTATGAAATTCATATTTTAAAATTCCTTTTAAAATTTGTATTGCATATTTCAAAAATGATGTTGTTTGTATAAATTGTTGGTAAAAATATCATTGTAATACCCTACTTGATCTCAAATTATTTTATATATCCTAAGTCGAGAGGGAGTATCAAAATTTGTTTCTTGCCAAAATAGTGTTAGTCAAAATTAAGTGAGTAAAGGGACTAACTTTGCAAAGTTTTACGTTAAGGGACTTAATGTGTCGAAACTTGAAAGTTAAAATTTAATTAAAAAAAAAAAAAGAAAAAAAAAGAAAAAAAAAGAAAAAAAAAGAAAAAACTGAAATCTTTCAGACATTTACTGCACCTGAAAATTCATTTATTACTTTTACCAACCATCATCAACGGCCTAAATCAATTTCACAAATCCACGCATCAAATCTCAAATCTGTAAGGTTTTTTGCTATAATTGTGATAATACAAGTAATGGTTTTTAATCATTTTACAATCCAACGGCTTGATCTTACAAATTTTTGATTTAAAGTTTTAGGGTTTTAGTCGAATTGGGTATAAACGATTTAGTGGGTTATTGTTTGATTATTTTGGTGGGAAATGTTCTTATCATGTTAATAACCTTTAATTGTGACCAGAAACTTGATTGAATGATTTTTGAAATTTAAGGTTTATGGTCGATTTGGGGATTTTTTATTGAGACTGTTTTAGCCTAATTAAATTGGTGGTTTTGTTTGGAATCAATCTTATATCACTCGTCCTTAATTAATTTTAACAATCAGTTGATTAGGGTGGTATTCGATTAATTGGTGTTCTTGTGATTTTCCAACAAGCATAAATATGTGTGAAAATGTTAGATGTTGTGCAGAGATGTATAATAGGTTACTAGGAATGTCTCGGTGTGAAATTTACATGGTCAGAATCTGTGCTGTAGGTTGTGACCGGATCTACACACACTCATTGTGTTAGATGTGATACGAAGAATTATACTTAGTCTAGCACGCGGAATTTACTAGCTAGTACTTAGAAGATCTTATATGTTTTGTATGAATTGAATAAACAAAGAACACAGAATAAATAACTTCCAATGATTCAATATTATTAGCAAATAATACGAGTGATCTTCCTATCACTAGGGTTTACAACCTTGAATCTTAATAATACGTATAAACTCACACCTCTTTCTATCGTATATTGTCTCTTAAACCTTAACCTAGGTAATCCTTTTATAGACTAAGGATTCCTGTACAAGATAACTATCAATCTATTCTTATACGATATACACAATATATTTTCCATAATTATCTACTTTACAATAAATCATAAACCGTCTGAACTTCTATACTCAGCAGTCTTAACTGCTCTTGTCTTCAATACTCCTTCAGCAGTCTTAACTTCTTCCTTCAACAGTTCTAACTGTTACCTCCAACAGTCTTAACTGCTTAAGCTTAATTCCTAACAATCCTCCCCTAAACTTATGATTTCCTCCCAATCATTAAGTTTCTTCAAATTAAGCTTCTTCTTCTTCTTAATGCTGAAAATTCTTTCAAATACCCATCAAGCAAATCTCTTAGATCTAGCTTTCACTTCTTGAGCAAGGTTGAATATCTTTGTTACCAGCATATTAGCCATCTCAGACTCTTCATTAGCTTCCAGTTTAGTAAATACCAGCATAGTCAAAACACCTGGTCTGAGTGGATAATTCTTTTCAACCAGCATATATATCTCTACTCCATCCTTTGTAGATACTCTGTGTACTCCACATGTACCAAATAACTTCCAAGAGATATCCTTGACTTGAGCTTGAAATCTCCAAATCGATTCTCCACCATCAGGCTCATATATTCTCTTCAATTGAACCCATAGTTCTTTGTCTTTATCTTCAACTGGATCAATATCTCTGAACTTCTCTTTTACTAAACTCCAAAGTTGATTTAGATCTTCTCTGTCAAATCCTTTAAGCAAATCTCCAAACAACTTATATCTTTCAGAAATATCTCCTAACCTGATAATCTTCCAACCCTTCATTCTACCATCAGTAAACACTTCCAGTCAATAATTGGATGTTTGACCTGCAAAGGTTTAATGTAAGAATACTCTGGAATAATCACCATCATGCTTTTAATCTTCTCATCAGTTAATCCTTCTTCATCACACTTTTGTTTCCTAGCAACTTCTGATTCTATAGATTCTGCTTCCCTCTTCTTACCTGTTTTGACACTTCTTTTTGGAGAATTCAAAATAGCATAAGTTTCACAGAATTCTTTTTCAATAATAGCATAAGACATTCCCTTGAAATCTTTCATTAAATAATTTGCTGAGTTCTTCAGATAATGCTTCATATCCTCTACAAGTTCCTTCTTTGTTGGTAACTTAGTCTTGTACCCAGACTACTGGCTTTCTCTTATTCTATGAATCAGATCTTCCCACTTTTTAACTCCATTCTTCTTGAGTATAAATTCCTTAAGCTCCTCTGTCTTCTCATCTTCATTTAACTCTTGATCTCTAAGAACCATAGAAGCTTGTGCTCTTACCATTACATCAGAATCTAGAAAATATTGCAACTGTTCATTGAATTCTTCTACATCAACTTCATTTGATCTTTTTCTTTCCATGAATTCAGATATATTCCTTATGTCATCAGCAGCCAATTTCCTTGCAAATTCTTCATCATGATCCATCTGGGCTTGTTTAGCTTCCTTTTTAGCTTCCTTATCAGCCAAATCTTCTTCTAACATTAGCCTTGCAACCTCTGCATCATGATCAATCCATTCTTGAGTTTTTGGTTTCAACCTTTTAAGCCTTTCAAGTTCTTAAACAGCAGCCACTTCTTCAGATGTCATAGGTTTCTTTCCTTTATTTGCTCTTCTCCTTTCATATTCTTGTTCAGCAGAAGTTTCTTCAGTTGGAACTGCTTGTTGTTCTGACTCAGCAGTTTGAACTGTTACTTGCTCTGTCTCAGCAGTTTGAACTGCTTCTTCATATGGAACTGCTTTAGCTGAAACTTCATGAATATTACCAGAACCTGAACCTTTATCATAACCTTTTTCTTGTTCAGAACCTTCTTCATACCTCCCCTGAAATCCTGATCTATCATCAAATTTCCTTTCTTTACCAAACTTCCTCCCCTGTTTGGAAGAATTTTCATCATCCCCGTCCGAACCATCTGAATCATCATCATCAGAATCATCATCCACTATCACTCTTGCCATCTTTCTCTTGTTCAACTGTTCTTCAAGTTTCTTCACCCTTTTTGTTAGCTTTGTATAAACTGTGGCAAAAGTCTCCTTGTGAGCTTTAAATTCCTCCTTGGTTTGCTTTAGCTCCTTCTCCAAAGTATCAACCTGGGCTACTAACTTGGTACATAAAGCCGTCAATTCAGTTTGTGAAGAACTACCCTCATCACTTCTAGCTGTATTACCTGCTATGAGAGGTGAATCTTTGGGCAAGGATTCAGTCACAACCCTAGTTAGACTAGGTTTAGACCTTCTCCTATAAGTGATGGATGGTTGTTGGGTTGTTTCAAAGTCTTGAGTGGATGTGTGATGGGGATCAGTTGGAACTGTTGAACCTTCACCCAACTCAGTTTGAATCATTTGAGGAAATAATGGAACTGGTTCCCCTTGAAAAAGTGTACTAGCCATAGTCATATTTTGAAAAACCTTTGATTGCAGACTAGGCGTAGGAAAAATTGCAGTTGGTTCTGTAAGCAGGTTTTTCTTTTTATTCAAAATTGTTTGAACAAACCTGGGATACATTAAAAACTTTGTTTTACTATCAACATTTGATGCCATACCCTCAAAAATATATTTTGACCAGTTAAAAACTCTGTTTGTAGACAAGCAAATGAGAGCAATAGCAATATTGCTACTGAATTGTTCCCAAGCAGTCTTTTTATTACTTAAACATAATAGAAGAGTATGTATCAAAAATCTCCATTGGGGTGAAAAACATGCCTTTTGAAAAGTCAATTTATGTTCAGATGTATTATACCCCATTTTTTCAAGTTCTTCCCAAATTTCAGTATTTAGCATGGTGTCGATACCATCTGAGTCATTTAATTTAAGATGTCTCCTAAGTATAGACTCGGAAACAAAAAATTTAATGCCATCTACTTTAGTATGAATTTCTAAGTTTCCATCATCACGTGTCAAGATAGATGAATTCTGCCAGAACTGTGTGATGTGCGAAACATAAAGAGTAGGAGAAACAGTTAGAGCATACCTTATGTGAGAGTGGTTAAGAAAGTCAACAACCTCATAAAATTTTGGCCCATCACCTTGCTCTGTTTTCTCTAAAAACGCAACCTGGTTGTGACGCTTAGCAAAATCCAATCTTGCCATTCTTAGTAGAAAATGTTAGTTAACAGCCGTGAATAGTAATAATAGTGAGTGAAAAGATAGAAGATGAAAGTAAAATTGAGAGTTTATGGAGAGAGTTAGGGTTTAAAGTTGACCGACTTAAGAAATATGGTAACTATTTATTTTAGTATAAGAATATAATAAAATAAAAGTTAAAAAATATCTATAAGAGGATCCCTTGAAATCCGTAATTCAACCAGTAAAAATCTCAAAAAACCGCCAACGGCTAGTTTTTACTCCAAAATTAATTACCGACACGTCAGTCATAACGGCTAGTTGAACCGTACCAATATTTTGTACTAACCGTCTCAACTGTTGAAAAATTTTATTGACCGTCCCAACTTTTTGAAATAAGAATTTTAAAATAATATCGCTCATACATAGTTTTTAGCAAACTATCAGCTATCAACGGATTTGATATGTCTTTACCAATAGCCGTTTGCTTTGGACTAGCCAACTCTTCACATTTAGATATGGTGAGCTGATAACCATACAATTTTTGGTAAATTGTCAACCATAAACGGTTTTGATTATTCTTTACCAGAAACCGTTTGCTCTGGACTAGTTGGTTCTTATGTGGATAATACATGGTGAACCAATTACCATTTGTTGTATGCAAGGATCACATACTAATCTCCAGAACACCATTAAGTCCAAAACATCAAGCATTCATAATTCCTTGGTGTTTACTCTCCAATCCTGCAATTGTTAGTCCAAAAACAAAGAATTCCAAATACAAGCACATGACTAACAATGCATATAACAAGAAAAATTAATTTCCTTGTGTAACCCAAGCCAAATCAGACTTAGGCTTTCCTCTAGCATCAACATAATTTATTCTTTTCAAAACAGTCTTAGCACCATTGGGTTGAATTGGTCTCCATACCCAACATGCTGAAGCATTCACTCCATTTCCCATGTTTCCCTTAGCAGTGTTTTTATTCACACCAGTACCAATTACCCTGCTAGCAGTTGGAACTGCTGGCTTGGCAGTTGTTACCTTAGGTTTCCAAACTTGGTTTTTCACCACTGCTTTCCCATAAAAAGTTCTTTTACCGTTGTGTAAGATGGTTTAAAACATTTATTTGATTTTGAACTGGTGGCCTTGGGTGAATTGATCTCATAGGTCTGACGTTGGAACTGTTGGTCTAGCAGTTGGAACTGCTGGTCTAGCAGTTGGAACTGCTCTAGGTCCAGACCTTAAAAGAACTGATCTAGGTATCATCCTATCATTCCTAGGAAAAGATTGAGGTTTTGCAATGCTCAACCTATGATTTGTATATCCAGATAACCATTTATCACAATAATCTGCAAGATGATCAAAACTACCACAAGAGTAACAAGCTTTCCTATAGCAAACAAAATCCTTTCCTAATTGATGGGATTTGAGGTCATTCCAATTCCTCTGGTTACCTCTTGGCTTATTTGTGGTTCTATACATCTCTGCATACCTAACTGTTGGTCTAAAAGGTTTGGCATTAGAACTAGGCCTAACAGTCTCAGGTTTAACCATCTTTGGAACTTTCGGTTCCTCCACTTTATCACTAACAGGCTTAACCACAGCCTGATCATCCTCATCATCAGAAGTCCATTCCTCAATTGTTGGAGCATCTGAGTCCTTAGGTGAGGACCTATCAGAAGACACCTTGTCCTCAGATAGTGACTTATCACTTGCACTTACAAACACAGGTTTATCAACTGCATCCTTCTTAGGTTGAGGACCATAGTTAAGTTCAGGTAATTGAAATTCAGGCAGTCCTGTGTGTTATAAGTCTATACATTTAGGTGATGGAATTCCTCTATAAGGAGGTGGAACTGACTTATATCCTAGGCCTGACTTAGCTTTATTCTGAATCTGACTTTCAATTATCTTTTTAACACCTTGTGATGTGTATTCAAGTGTATCTACACTCATCTGAATGTTCTCCTTAGCCTTCTTAACCTGTTCTAGCTCATGTTTTAAAACAGTGATTTCATTCTCTCTAAACATTAAGTCTCTTTTAACAATAATCATATCATCAGAAAACTTAGACTCATTGTTTTGATAATGAATAATTTTCTCCTCTAACACAGCTAAAGCTCTCTTATGATTTGCTAAGCTAAAAGCAGTTTCTCTTAATTCTTTCCACTGACTCTCATATTTTGTTTTAAGTGTTTCTAATTCTTTTAAAGCTTCACAAGATTTAGAACATTTTGAAACTTGTACCTCAGAATCAGAAAATGCCATGAGAGCAACCTCTGTAGATGCTTCTGCTTCTTCCTCTGCAATATAGCTCCAGTCAAATCCTAAGCCATCAATAGCAACCATGGCTTTCGAGCTTGAATCAGTAACCTCCACAACTCTTGACTTGTTTCCATATGCTCTACTCTTTCCATCTTGTTGACTTGGCAATCTGCACTCCCTTGAGTAATGACCTTTCTTGTGGCAATTGTAGCACTCAATCTTGGATTTGTCATACCCTGCAACATCATTACTATTTATGACAATCTTCTTGCCAGTCTTCTTCAAGAATCTTCTAGCTCTCAAACTGAGAAGAGAGAGCTGCCACTTAATATCCATTCTTCAATATCATCTTCATCAATCTCTTGAAGATCTGAATGAGTCAACCATACTTCCATTGTGCTGAGTAGTCAGGAATGCACAATAAATATCATCATTCAAAAGTCCACTAGTACTGCTTGAGGTGCTAGCAGTACCAAGATTTGCACTAGCAGTTCCAACTGCTCCAACAACTTGCACTTCATCATCTGGATTTGAGGAACTAGGAGTTGATACAAAGGCCAAATTCCCTGAGCTTGAACTTGAACTTGATCCAGCAGTCTTCTTAATCTCATGTTTAACAATCTTGAAGTTGCTATATAGATTCATTAAGCTCATGGAATCTATATCAGGCTTGTTTTTCCATACTACCACATGCATAGCCCATTCAGAAGGTAGACTTCTTAGAAATTTTGAGTTGAGATCTTCCTGAGGCATCTCAATCCGTAAAACAGCTAATTGGCTCACCAACTTTTGAAGCCTATTGAACATATGATCCAACGACTCATTGCTTGTTGCAGTAAAGTTCTCAAACTGATGCTTGAGAAGGGTCTTCTGGGTTTTCTTGGTGGCTTCATTCCCACCATATCTTGCAACAATCGCTTCAAAAAGAGATTTAGCACACTTGAACTTACTAAAGTTCAGCAACTGATCATTAGGAATGGTCATCAGAAGCAAACTTCTAGCTTTAAGATCATTCTTGTATCTTGCCTTCTCTTCATTAGAAATTGGCTCTGTCTGCACTGTAGTCTCATATTTACCTTCAACAACAGTTGTTGCTTCAACAGGGGTAAACGAGTTTCCATCTTCAATGATCTCCCATAGTGCATAGTCTTGCACTTGGAAAAACTGCTCTATACGAAGTCTCCACATATCGAACTCATTAGATTTAAGCATAGGAAGCTTAGCAGCAATGTTGGTTGTGGATGGTGTAGTTTCCATGTCTATCTTTGTTCTTCTCGGATCTTCTAAATTGATGTATCAAAAACCTGGCACTGATACCACTTGACCGGATCTACACACACTCCTTGTGTTAGATGTGATACGAAGAATTATACTTAGTCTAGCACGCGGAATTTACTAGCTAGTACTTAGAAGATCTTATATGTTTTTTATGAATTGAATAAACAAAGAACACAGAATAAATAACTTCCAATGATTCAATATTATTAGCAAATAATACGAGTGATCTTCCTATCACTAGGGTTTACAACCTTGAATCTTAATAATACGTATAAACTCACACCTCTTTCTATCGTATATTGTCTCTTAAACCTTAACCTAGGCAATCCTTTTATAGACTAAGGATTCCTGTACAAGATAACTATCAATCTATTCTTATACAATATACACAATATATTTTCCATAATTATCTACTTTACAATAAATCATAAACCGTCTGAACTTCTATACTCAGCAGTCTTAACTGCTCTTGTCTTCAATACTCCTTCAGCAGTCTTAACTTCTTCCTTCAACAGTTCTAACTGTTACCTCCAACAGTCTTAACTGTTTAAGCTTAATTCCTAACAGGTTGTTAAAAAGTTTTATGTTATTAAAATTTTCGAGCAAGCTTACTGCTGTGTTTGGATACAATATGTGTTAACAGATATGTTGGTTAGGATCCTTAGAATGGTTTGTAACAATTGATCTTTGCTTGAATTCACAGGACAAGAAGTTTGAAATTACCATCTTTCGAGTAAAGTACGCCAACCGTTGTTCAAAAATTTCTTGTATAAGAAATTTTCGAGCGAGCTTGAAACTTTCGAGCGAACTCAAAAGTTCGAACAAACTTGAAAATTTTCGAGCAAACTCAAAAGTTTCGAACAAGGGTGAAACTTTCGAGCAACCTCAAATTTTTTCGAACAAGGATGACACTTTCGAGCAAGTCGAACAAACTCAAATTTTTCGAACAAGCTTAAAAGTTTCGAACAACTTAAAAGTTTCGAACAAACTCAAAATTTTTTGAGCAATCACAAAAGTTTCAAGACTTACAAAGTTTTCTAACAAACTTTTCTAACACCAAACACTTATGATCATTTCATCGACTCTAAGGACTTGGACAATAATTTGTTGGACACTTAAACTTCAAATAATTTAACAAGAACAAATTTAAGACATATCAGATCTTTAACATAGTATTCATTAAAGGGATAAAATTAGAAAATCAAACTAACTCAATGTGCTAACGCTTAATCATTTGTTGATGTTTGTTTTATGATTGTTCATTTTAGAATACAATGGCTGAACAAAATGTGAATGATCCAGCACAACTACTTCCCAGACTCAAACTGGAAGACATTGTCCCTGAAGGCTAAAATGTAGTCATTGGCAAGAACAACGCAAGGGTTCATTTCAACAATCTTAGGATCGCTGAACCATCGTGCCGAATCATCAAAGACATTCTATTGTTTCACCCTTGCAAGGATATTCTCAATAAGTCAGCTTCGGTTCCTACCTTCTATATTCACCAATTCTGGGATACGGCAAGAGTCAACTTGGACAACGAATCTTTCACAGTAACATTGGACACACAAGAGTACATAATCAATGTCGAGCTGCTGTGTGATGTACTTCTCCTGCCAAAACCAAATAAGGCTTATGCTCCCATACCCTCAGAAATTGAGATAATGGAATATCTCATTGACATTGGGTATGATGTTCAAGCTGACACACCATTGACCAAACACTCCAAGTTTGACGTCAAATACCTGCCACAACCTTTGAGAACCCTCTACTTGATCATCGTACCTCTGTAGCTGGAAGAAAAAGCGGTCACGAACATCCCCGTATACAACATCTTCAAATATTCTGGGGCATGGTCAACATGAGGAAGATTGATTTTTCTCATCCAATATTGGAAGACATGATCTATCAACTTCAAACCAAACGAAACATGACACAGATTCCATTCGTTCGATTCACCAAGCTATTGATTGCAAGCTTATGTGCTGATCATGATGATTTCAACAATCGGCTCCTTGATCAAGATGAAGAAGTTCACAGTGTTCTTGATGATCACAAGGTTGATTTAGTAAAGAGTCTTACTTCCAGCACACGTAAACAGGGAAAACGGCTTCCTGACTCACTTCCTAATTAACAAATGACTCGCACCGCCAACTTTAGAAGTTACGACGCGGCAGTTATCAAAGGAAATTTTGGATTCACTGAAGATGATTCTCAATCATCTCAAGTGAAGACACGAAGTCAAAAGTCTAAGACGACAAGTAAAGCTGGAAGCACTACAAGCTCAACAAAACAAAAGAAGCCAGCACCCCCAAGGTCAGAAAAAGAAGAGTGCCAGTTAATCTTCTCAAGGATGAATCTACACCAAAACCATCTCCTGAACCTTCTGATAACTCAGATTATGACACTAAGTCAGATAAGGAAGTAGTAGTTCACAGAGAAGATGCTGCAACCGATGATGCAGTAACCGAATTGGCCAAGAAGTTAAGCTTGAAATCATTAAAGACTGACGAGGATAGAAGAAAGGGAATCATATTTAAAGATATTCATAGAGACTTGGGTGATGATGAAGACCAAGATGATGATGATGAGTCGAACTTGTTAGATAAAAGGAAACTCAAGAATGTAGTCTCCAATGTTCGCACTCAAGAGGATATGGAACATTATGATCTTATTCAAGCGTCAAAAATCAGTAGGAACTTTCCTCAACCACCTCCAAGTCCGGTTCATTGACCCAATGAGGAAAGATGAACAAGCAGTAACACCCAACTCCTTCCGGTTAATCAACCCGGTGGAGAAGGGCACACCATTACTGCACCAACTTTACATCCGGTTAATCAACTCGGTAACGAAGAAAAATAGGATGAGGAAGGTAACATTATCATGACAGAGTACATTTAGGAGGAAAAATCTGTTAATGCAGATGAGCAAAATACAAACATGGAGGAAAATTTACTTATCACTCATGAAGATCTTAAGAAAGCAACACTTGAAGTAGAATTGGAAAAGAAAGCAAGAGAAGAAGAAGAAATGAGGTTGCAGCAACTCGAGCAAGACAAGTTAGCTAAGAAAACCGTTGAAGAAAAGGTAGCTGCCGATTGCATACAAACACCTCCGACTTCACCTCCAATTTCTCCTCTAATTCCTGAAGATACACCTCTAGTTTCACCCCCAGAATCAACCAAAGATCTTGACTCCAACGTCAACAAAGATTCCCAAATTCCTGAATCATCTACACATTCATCACCGCCACCAACACAAACAACATCAACCGACAAATTAATCAAGAAACCACTCAACACTATGATTTCACGAGCTACAGCTAAAGTCAAGAAAGCCGTGAAACGAGCTCGAGTGAAGAAGGATAAGATGCTTTGTAACACCCCAACCCGACAAGGGTAAAGATATCACAACAATGGTGGCATATCAGAAGTCAACAAAGCATTCAATAAACAAAACCTCATAAGTCTTAACATTAAATCCAAAATAAGTCAACATGACTTAAATCAAAATGCAAGACACAATAGCTTAAGTACAAAATCCAATATTTAAATGCCTAAACAATGGCATATCAAGATAAATAGAAGTTCATATGGCAAAGCTAAATAACTAAGGTCAACTCCAAAATAGATTGCTCTCATCCCAAAGCTAAACCCAGCTCCTAGCTTTAGTACCCGCCGCACATGAAAAGAAACATGCGGCTGAGCTTCAAAAGCCCAGTAAACAGATATATAGATAACGAAAACAATAGCAATAGCAAATGCAAAAACAGTTTAGGAAAAACGAAATGATACGAAGTTAACATGAAAGGAATAAGAAGTAGATCATGAATAAAAGAAAAGATTTAAGAAACAAGAACACAGCAATTTATCACGAGCCCCGACGACTTACGATACCATAGCATTTCTAATATAATAAAACATACCTGTATAGAGTGATCAGCTCTCAGTTAAATGTGAAAGACGTGTATCGCACACACCATCAGTCACCAGATATAATAGCATATAACATATACAGATAACAGGTCAAATCTAGAGTGCACCCATACGCCCCACAGATAAATCAATAATCATAATATAATGGCCATAGCAAAATAATAATTAAGGGACGGAACAGGTCATCACTCTCCTGCCCTAGAGTCATGTCAGAGGTGCGTCAATGACATGGACATGAAACCCTCATGCCTAGTTATTGGCTCGTAATATTAAACTATAGAACAAAGGTCGGGCGTACTATCAAATAATCAAAATTATATCTTAAGGGTACATGGCAAAAGATTCAAATCAAAGATCACATCAAAAGTTCACAAACAAAAGGGAACATAGCAAAGGTATAGGGAATCCTAATAAGGAATTGAATTCTGAAAGAAAAGAACTGAAAAGCCCTTACTGAAAAAGGACAGAATATCTGTACCTTATAATCGAAGAAAAAGACAAGAAAGCAAATTAGAAGCAGAAATCAAGGCTTCTCCTTCTTCACACCTAAAGAGGTAGAAGACGGAATTACGAATTATTCAAACGTAAATTATTACTTTTAATTTACTTTTCATTTTGTAACTTTCCAGATCCAGTAATATGTTAATATTCCGGATTAGGTTAAACCTTTATTTCAAACTCATCATGTATTTAAAATACCTTTTATTAAGTTACAAAAGTTCAGGGTTAGTTATGATAATCTTCATAGTTTAGGGTTTTAATTGCAAATTCATTTACTTCAAAGGATTAAAGTGAAAATAATTTAGTTTACAACTTTTATAGAACCTTACCTCAGCATTATGTGAAATACGAATTAGACCCTCGCAATTCAATTATTACACAATTAGTCCCTTAACTTTACAAAACTTACAATTTATTTCATAATTTAATTATAATTACATATCAATCCCACAAATACTCAAATTTACCCATTACACCCTGAATAACTTTATTTACTTAAAATAACTTCAAGTTTCCGGATCTTACACTTTTAGTCCTTCCATTTTAATTATTTACAATTCGACCCCTTTAATTATAATTAACTCATTTACATGCAATATTTACACTTAGGGCCCTCAAGTTATATTTTTCTCACCTTCCTACTGACTTATAAGACATTATAAAAATATCCCAGAAGTTTAAAAGTTGACAAAACAAGCCCTTACACTTTTTATTGCAAATCGTATAACCTTTTAATGTACCAAAACAAGCCCTAGTTTTAACAAATCATTAAACCATCATCATACAATCATTAATTACATTAATTACATAAGATCTATTGATATAAACCCTAACCCTAATTCGTTCTAGGGTTTTCTTCTTATTTTCTTTGTTTTTCATGTAAACCGATTACAACAATAATTCGCATCAATTATTCTAAGCTTCTATAAATCATGTGGTTATTTTTCTAGGCTTATATTATCAGTTTAGAACATATAAAAATTATAGATACACCTCAAAAAAATCGTATAACCTTATTTGGAATTCGAGTGTATTTTAACTCTCATAATTTCGTACGCTATATTTAACTTGCATGATCCATGTTCGACATTTTTACTGAGTTATATACAATATATAGGTCATTAGAAAAATACTAGATCGATCATAGAACGTAAGATTTAAGCGTATGGTTTTATACCTATCGAGCGAATGAAAATCGAACAAAATAAAACACCACGATCGAACAAAGCTTCCAAAACTCGACTCCTATTTTTCCTAGCTTGCTTACACCTTGATCAACTCCAGAAAAATACTAGCTCACGTCCAGAAGGTCGAATGGAATTTTGGTCGAATTATGAATGTATCGATATTAGGGTTTCGGTATTTAGGTTTTGTAAAATAGAATGATTTTGATTTTGTATATTAAATTGGCCGACTAGGAGGGGGAATATATCCAGAAATTCGGCCCAAAAGGTTATCCCAAAATCACACCTTTATTTTGTATATAATTCCCATAATTATTTTGTAGTTATCTAGTTAAAATAATTTTGCAAAATATATATATAAGGTTAATTAATTAATTTCGGACCATATATATATATACATATGTAATTTTGTAATTTTCTTGACATTTAATATAATGTAGTGTTGTCCCAGAAATTTAATTACTTGATATGTAGTTCATTTCATAATTTTTGGATTCAATTCGGAATTGTTATAAGTGATTTTATTAAGTATTATGGATTCAGGGGTAATTTGGTCATTTTATAGGTTATCTGAATTTCAGGTATTACAACTTCTTCCCCATTAACAAAAAAATTTCGTCCTCGAAATTTGCAGGAAGTAGAAAGAAAAGAGAGTAGGGAAAACAAAACAAAGGAGAACGGAAAACAAAACAAAGACATACCAGACTAAAATGAGAATTGCGGATAACTAGCTCGTATTGACTCTTCAGTTTCCCAGGTAGCCTCACGCTCCGGGTGATTCCTCCAAAGAATCTTTACGAACGGGATGACTTTGTTTCTCATGACACGTTCCTGACGGTCCAGAACCGCTTCCGGTTCTTCAGACAAAGACATATCAGGCCGGATCTGATCAAGTGGATAAGATACAACATGCAATGGATGATAATTGTATCCTCTCAGGAGAGATACATGGAATACATTATGCACATGAGATAGCTGAGGAGGTAGAGCCAAACGATAAGAAACCTCCCCAATACGTTCCAGGATTTCGAACGGTCCAATAAATCGAGGACTCAACTTGCCCTTGATTCCAAAATGCCTGACACCACGGAAAGGAGATACTTTTAGGAATACCCGATCACCTACATTAAATTCTAGATCCTGACGGTGCTTATCAGCATAGCTTTTCTAGCGAGCACGCGACTCTTTCAGTTTCTCTCTAGCAACCGGTACCTTTTCATTTGTGACCTCAATCATCTCAGGTCCTTCAATCAAACGTTCACCTACTTCGTTCCAACAAACAGGAGCCCTACATTTCCTACCATACAGCATCTCGAAGGGAGCCATTCGAATACTCGCATGCCAACTGTTATTATACACAAACTCTACTAAACACAAGTACTCATCCCAACTACCTGCCCATTCCAATGCACAAGCTCTTAACATGTCTTCCAAAGTCTGAATGGTCCTCTCAGACTGACCATCAGTTTGGGGATGAAATGCAGTACTAAACTTAAGGCGAGCGCCCCAAGCTTTATGAAGTCCCTTCCAAAAACGCGAAGTGAAACGAGGATCACGATCTGAAACAATAGACGAAGGCATACCATGCAATCTAACAATCTCTTGCTGGAAAACTTCCGCCAACTTACTAACACTAAAGGTCATACGGATAAGTAAGAAATGAGCGGATTTAGTTAGCCGATCAACGACCACCCAAATCGCATCATGTCTTTTACGAGTAACAGGCAGACCACAAACGAAATCCATGGCAATCTCATCCCATTTCCATGTGGGAATTTCCAAAGGTTGTAATAGACCACTAGCTCGCTGATGCTCAATCTTAACTTGCTGGCAGGTCATGCATTTAGCAACAAATAATGCCACATCTTGCTTCATACCATTCCACCATAAATGTTGCTTAAGATCTCGATACATCTTGGTAGAACCAGGATGAATAGCGAAAGGAGAACTGTGAGCTTCTGACAACACAGCCTCACGCAAGTCGGAATCATTAGGCACGCATAAACGATCCTCATACCAGACAACTCCATCTTCGTCAAATCTAAACTCAGTTTGCTTACCCTCTTCAATATTTTGAACTATAGCCCAGAGTTCACCATCATCTTTCTAAGCATCTTTGATACGCAACATCAGATTTGACTCAATCTTTAGACTAGCCCAGTAACCAACATCCCGCCGAAAACACAACTCAACATCCAAATGCTCCAAATCCTTGAGGACACGCTGATCAATCTCTAAACTTGCAATCACTCCAGATTTCTGACTAAGTGCATCTGCAACCACATTAGCCTTACCTGGATGATACTGGATGTTTGTGTCATAATCTTTCAAAAGTTCCAGCCATCGTCTCTGCCTCATATTAAGCTCCTTCTGAGTAAAGATGTATTTGAGGCTCTTGTGATCAGTGAAGATATCACATGATTCACCATACAAGTAATGCCTCCAAATCTTCAACGCAAAAACTACAGCTGGCAATTCTAGATCATATGTTGGATAATTTTCCTCATAGGGTTTCAGTTGCCTCGAAGCATAGGCAATCACCTTGCCGTTTTGCATAAGCACACAGCCCAAACCCTTCTTAGAAGCATCACTATAAATTTGGAAACCTCCAGGACCCGATGGTAAAGTTAGAATAGGTGCAGACACCAAACGCCGTTTCAACTCTTCGAAACTCTGTTCACGCTCATCAGTCCATACAAACTTTTCACCCTTCCGCATTAATTGAGTCAATGGCAAAGCCAACTTCGAAAATCCTTCTACAAAACGCCTGTAGTAGCCAGCTAATCCTAGAAAACTCCTGACTTCAGTCACAGTGGTAGGTCTCGGCCACTTGGTGATAGCCTCAACTTTAGATGGATCCATGGTGATACCATCTGCAGACACAATGTGACCTAGGAAAGCTACTTGATTCAGCCAGAACTCACACTTAGAAAATTTCGCGAATAACTTCTGCTACCTCAGGATACCTAATACAATACGCAAATGTTGCTCGTGCTCTTCGGACGATTTAGAATACACTAGAATATCGTCAATGAAAACGATGACGAATTTATCAAGAAATTCATGGAAAACCCGATTCATTAAATCCATAAACACAGCAGGAGCATTTGTTAAGCCAAAAGGCATAACCAGGAACTCATAGTGTCCATAACGGGTGCGGAAAGCAGTCTTAGGAACATCCTGCTCTTTAACTCGCAATTGGTGATAACCAGATCACAAGTCGATTTTGGAGAAAACTTTAGCTCCTTGCAATTGATCAAACAAGTCATCAATGCGAGGAAGCGGATAACGGTTTCAAATGGTAATGCGATTAAGCTCACGATAATCAATACACAGACGCATAGACCCATCCTTCTTCTTTTCGAAAAGTACAGGAGCACCCCATGGCGAAACACTAGGTCGAATAATTCCACAGTCCAGCAACTCTTCCAGTTGCTCCTTTAACTCTTTCAGTTCAACAGGTGCCATCCGGTACGGAGCCTTAGAGATAGGTTCGGCACCGGGAATTAGATCAATAGAAAATTCCACTTCTCTAGCCGGAGGAAGACCAGGAAGTACTTCAGGAAAAACATCAGCAAAATCCTAAAAAATGGGAACACTAGAAATATCTGGAATCTCCACAGACGAATCCTTAACCGAGGCTAGATAACCTTGGCAACCATGAGACATCAAGGTTCGAGCTTTCAAGGCGGAAATGATTTTAACGGTTTTAAGAGGGCGAGATTCATGGTAAATGAATTCGGGATTATTCATGTCACCGAAAATCACATTTCTGGCATGGCAGTCAATGGTTGCTCGATGGAAAGCCAACCAGTCCATACCTAAGATGACATCGAAGTCAATCATGTCTAAAGGAAGTAAATTTGCTGGACGAATCCGATCATCGAACGTAACGGACAGTTCAAATATTCATGGTTTATGAGAATGTGGTTTTGCATGGGGGTAGATATAGCAATTGGGTTATTTAATGGTGTTGCAGGTATGTTCAGTTTCTTAGCCAAATTCGTAGATATGATAGAGTGTGTTGCTCCAGTGTCAAATAACGCGAAAACAGTAAAATCACCAATATACAAAAAGCCGGTAATGGTACCTGTAGCCTTAGCTGCCTGATCTCGCGTAGTAGAAAACACACGCCCAGTATTCGGAGGTGGAGGAGGCGGAGGTAGCAGGTAATTCTTAGCAGATGCAGGATTCTGCTTTGGGCAGTCCTTTACCCGATGCTCAGCAGACCCACATCGGAAACATGCACCAGTTGTTCTACGACACTCTCCTGAATGATTTTTCCCACAAGAAGTACAGATTGGAGGTATAGATAAGCTCCCAGATGAACCCTTCTGAGAACTTGATCCAGAACCACGAGACTGCTGCTGAAAACCCTTAGAAGGTTGATCCTTCCACTGCTTCTGACCATTATCATTCTGCTTAGAATTTGAACCAGCATCCTGACCCCTAAAATCTGGTTTTCGCTGATCATAGCTCCTACCTGACTGACCCCGCTGCTCAAAGTTCTTACCAAAATACCCCTTGTTGTCCCGATTCTGACCTTGCGGCTGAATCCTGTCGCCATCACGGTTTCTCTTGAAACCCACCTTCTCATGAAAGATCTCAATGTTGCGAGCTGTGTCGCAACATGCTGACGGATCAAGGAACTCTTGATTAAGAAGACGATCTAAAACCCAACTCTTCAGTGCCCACTTGAAATGCTTGGCTTGATGTTCAGCATCCCCAGCAACCGGGCCCACAAAGCTAACCAATCTCTGGAATCGCTCCAGAAATTCCCCTGCATTCTCAGTCTCAAGCTGAGAGATAGTGTTGTACTCCCGAATAAGTCTCTGCTGTTCGGACACAGGGAAGTACCTATTATAGAACGTAGCACGAAAATTAGCCCAAGTACAACCAAGAACATAAGCATCACCTCCCTTAGCTTCCTTGTGCGCCTTCCACCAGTTAAGCGCATCTCCCTCAAGCTTAAACGTAGCCAGACGAGTCTTAAACCCGTCTTCCCAACCCAGCACCTCGAACAGCTTCTCCATGTGTGTTATCCAGTCCTCTGCAGCATGAGGAGTAGTAGCAGAACTGAACGACAACGGCTTAAGTTTATTGAAACTCTCCAGCCAACCATTAATGGTGGTGGGTCGGCCCCCACCGCCAGTACCACCAGCACCACTAGAAGGACCAGCACCACCAGATCCACTAGAGGGACCAGCTCCATTACGAAACTCGTTGATCATCCGAGTGATCACCTCATTAGCATTAAGCCCATGTAGCAAATTGGCTATAGCATTAGCCACCAACTCCTCCAAATTAGGGATCTCTTCCTCCCCTTCTGAATAATCACCACCACGACAAGTAAGAACCATCTACAGGATTTTCAAACGATTAGAAAGATCAAACAGGAAATGATAGAGCAAAAGAAGACATAGTAGAGTAGGACAGGAAAAGAGTGCGCGAAAGGAAAACCTAATGTCTACCCAGATCCTCACAGGTCGATAGCCTAAGCTCTAAGGTTTCATGAAAGCCTGTTCTCTGATACCATAAATTGTAACACCCCAACCCAACAAGGGTAAAGATATCACAACAATGGTGGCATATCAGAAGTCAACAAAGCATTCAATAAACAAAACCTCAAAAGTCTTAACATTAAATCCAAAATAAGTCAACATGACTTAAATCAAAATGCAAGACACAATAGCTTAAGTACAAAATCCAATATTTAAATGCCTAAACAATGGCATATCAAGATAAATAGAAGTTCATATGGCAAAGCTAAATAACTAAGGTCAACTCCAAAATAGATTGCTCTCATCCCAAAGCTAAACCCAGCTCCTAGCTTAAGTACCTGCCGCACATGAAAAGAAACATGCGGCTGAGCTTCAAAAGCCCAGTGAACAGATATATAGATAACGAAAACAATAGCAATAGCAAATGAAAAAACAGTTTAGGAAAAACGAAATGATACGAAGTTGACATGAAAGGAATGAGAAGTAGATCATGAATAAAAGAAAAGATTCAAGAAACAAGAACACAGCAATTTATCACGAGCCCCGACGACTTACGATACCATAGCATTTCTAATATAATAAAACATACCTGTATAGAGTGATCAGCTCTCAGTTAAATGTGAAAGACGTGTATCGCACACACCATCAGTCACCAGATATAATAGCATATAACATATACAGATAACAGGTCAAATCTAGAGTGCACCCATACGCCCCACAGATAAATCAATAATCATAATATAATGGCCATAGCAAAATAATAATTAAGGGACGGAACAGGTCATCACTCTCCTGCCCTAGAGTCATGTCAGAGGTGCGTCAATGACATGGACATGAAACCCTCATGCCTAGTTATTGGCTCGTAATATTAAACTGTAGAACAAAGGTCGGGCGTACTATCAAATAATCAAAATTATATCTTAAGGGTACATGGCAAAAGATTCAAATCAAAGATCACATCGAAAGTTCACAAACAAAAGGGAACATAGCAAAGGTATAGGGAATCCTAATAAGGAATTGAATTCTGAAAGAAAAGAACTGAAAAGCCCTTACTGAAAAAGGACAGAATATCTGTACCTTATAATCGAAGCAAAACACAAGAAAGCAAATGCGAAGCAGAAATCAAGGCTTCTCCTTCTTCACACCTAAAGAGGTAGTAGACGGAATTACGAATTATTCAAACGTAAATTATTACTTTTAATTTACTTTTCATTTTGTAACTTTCCAGATCCAATAATATGTTAATATTCCGGATTAGGTTAAACCTTTATTTCAAACTCATCATGTATTTAAAATACCTTTTATTAAGTTACAAAAGTTCAGGGTTAGTTATGACAATCTTCATAGTTTAGGGTTTTAATTGCAAATTCATTTACTTCAAAGGATTAAAGTGAAAATAATTTAGTTTACAACTTTTACAGAACCTTACCTCAGCATTATGTGAAATACGAATTAGACCCTCACAATTCAATTATTACACAATTAGTCCCTTAACTTTACAAAACTTACAATTTATTTCATAATTTAATTATAATTACATATCAATCCCACAAATACTCAAATTTACCCATTACACCCTGAATGACTTTATTTACTTAAAATAACTTCAAGTTTCCGGATCTTACACTTTTAGTCCTTCCATTTTAATTATTTACAATTCGACCCCTTTAATTATAATTAATTCATTTACTTGCAATATTTACACTTAGGGCCCTCAAGTTATATTTTTCTCACCTTCCTACTGACTTATAAGACATTATAAAAATATCCCAGAAGTTTAAAAGTTGAAAAACAAGCCCTTACACTTTTTATTGCAAATCGTATAACCTTTTAATGTACCAAAACAAGCCCTAGTTTTAACAAATCATTAAACCATCATCATACAATCATTAATTACATTAATTACATAAGATCTATTCATATAAACCCTAACCCTAATTTGTTCTAGGGTTTTCTTCTTATTTTCTTTGTTTTTCATGTAAACCGATTACAACAATAATTCGCATCAATTATTCTAAGCTTCTATAAATCATGTGGTTATTTTTATAGGCTTATATTATCAGTATAGAACATATAAAAATTATTGATACACCTCAGAAAAATCGTATAACCTTATTTGGAATTCGAGTGTATTTTAACTCTCATAATTTCGTACGCTATATTTAACTTGCATGATCCATGTTCGACATTTTTACTGAGTTATATACAATATATAGGTCATTATAAAAATACTAGATCGATCATAGAACATAAGATTTAAGCGTATGGTTTTATACCTATCGAGCGAATGAAAATCGAACAAAATAAAACACCACGATCGAACAAAGCTTCCAAAACTCGACTCCTATTTTTCCTAGCTTGCTTACACCTTGATCAACTCTAGAAAAATACTAGCGCATGTCCAGAAGGTCGAATGGAATTTTGGTCGAATTATGAATGTATCGATATTAGGGTTTCGGTATTTAGGTTTTGTAAAATAGAATGATTTTGATTTTGTATATTAAATTGGCCGACTAGGAGGGGGAATATATCCAGAAATTCGGCCCAAAAGGTTATCCCAAAATCACACCTTTATTTTGTATATAATTCCCATAATTATTTTGTAGTTATCTAGTTAAAATAATTTTGCAAAATATATATATATAAGGTTAATTAATTAATTTCGGACCATATATATATACATATGTAATTTTGTAATTTTCTTGACATTTAATATAATGTAGTGTTGTCCCAGAAATTTAATTACTTGATATGTAGTTCATTTCATAATTTTTGGATTCAATTCGGAATTGTTATAAGTGATTTTATTAAGTATTATGGATTCAGGGGTAATTTGGTCATTTTATAGGTTATCTGAATTTCAGGTATTACAAGCTTCAAGACCAATGTGGTGTTTGATATGACACCTTAGATCATTTTGAGCTCTAGGAATAACAATAACAAAGATTAACAATATGCAGCGGATTAAACAAAACATCAATTGTTATTGTAACAAGGTTTCTTCGTCATCATCTTCATAACAATACAATTATAAACACGATAAGCCTCAATTCTACTTGATCAAGTGTAGAATGGTTACTAATCTAACAGGAATCATAAGATCCTTGAGGCTTAACAAACATAAACTCAAACCTATGCATTTTTCACAACCTACACGCCTAGGACACACACACTCTTTTCCTGGTGTTCACATCTTGACACACACTAAAAGAAATGCCCTGTGTCTCTTTATATAATAGAGACATTAAGGTTACAAAGGACTATAATATAAAATTTTCTTTGTCTTCTAAGTCCCTCATGTTTGCTTCATTCTTCATATATTGTTTTGTTTTTATCAACTCTATATAAATCCCAACAACCAAATTGCAAATTTAACCAACATGGTCACCGGACTAGCAGCTAAAGTAGAGGAACTTCAAGAGACAAAACAACGAGTTGACGAGTACTTATCCAAAAATGTCCAAGAAGATATGGATAGACTCATACTTCAATACACAGAGAGATTACTGGAGGAGAACTTATCAGACATTGTCTCCAAGGACTTGAAAGTGTATCTGAAGCCGTTGAGAGGGCAACTCAAACCAATTATCAGAAAAATCGTTAATGAGGTGATCTCTGCAATTTATCTCACACTTCATACGATTCCTACTCCGCCAAAGGACATCTAATTTGAAGAACTTCAGCTTCAGATATTTGATCGATTGTCTGGTATCGCAACCTTGACTCCTGAAGAAACATCAATCAACACTGCTGTCTCAGTGAATCTCTCCAAGACTGTATGTCGAGATGAAGCTGCCACTCACATGAGGCCGAGAGAAGATGAAGACCCCGACCCTACCTTACAGTCGAAGAAACTAAAGTCAACCGGGGTTGCTTCGTCATCACATCAGGAACCATCAAAACCTTCAACAACAACAACTACTCAACACGAACATAAGGCGTCCGCGTCAGCACTTAATGATGATGATCACTTTGTCTACACTGGTGATGATCTCCAGGAACAGCCTAACCCTCAACCTGACACTAAACCTGGACCTTCATCAACATCCAAGAGCAAAAAAGGAACAAAAAGACAAACAACCAAAAGTTGCCCCATGGCTAGATAATGACAACACGGCTAAATACGGATGGTTTGATGAATTGGTAAACGCTCAACCTCCTCTACCAGAAGATGAAGAACCTTTACCTGGACGCACAATTGAATTCACCCAAACGCTCAAGGAAGAGTTTGGTATCAAGAAGATGACTAAGAAGGAATTAAGACGGATCAAGAACGATGCATTTAATCTTCTCAAAGAACGATCCGGGAGCGCAGCCGAACTGGAATATCACTTGGAAAATATTGCACGAGCAATGTCTAACGATAACGACTGGCTCAACCTTGAGTCCAATGTCGACTACACCTCGGGAAAGCATGGACCTTACTTCACAGATTGGACCAAGCCCTTACTGATGGTGGGAAGACCAGAGAAACCCAGAATTCCCTTCAAATTCTTCTTCAACACCGACTTGCAATATCTTCAAAATGGGGATCAGACTGAACAGAAATATGCAACCTCTTTGACTTATCAAATCCCTGCTGCAAGATACAAGCACACAATAATTGAAGAAAGTTGAGCTGAGATATTCGTTGACGAGGTAGTCCCATACAACAGAGATGCATTACTCGGGATTCACCATTGGTATGAACATTGACAGCTCTACTATCGCAACAGAGAAAACTCAATAAAATATGTCAAAAGTAATAACAGAATTGTCGCCATCATGACTCTTGAATCTTCAACAAAGTTCGGTTATAATTATATGCAAAAGATTGTCTTCAAATGACAAGATGAAAAGGAGTACACGTTCTGCGAAGCTGACTTTCCCGACTTGAATTTGAACGACATTGAAGACATGTATCTCGAGAAAGTTCAAGGAAGAATGCGACGTTTCTCAACTGAACCGCAGTATTCATTCATTACTTCTCTTCTAATCTTCATAAGGCATTTAATAATTCAGAAGAGAGTTGAAGATCTCCAATTAGGTGTTGAAAGCTACCAACGAAAACTCAACTTGACAAGACCACAACTTCAATATCCTGGAATTCATGAAGCATCACAGTACCTGCTGAAAAAAGACCCTGCCTTCGGGTTCACCTACAGGAGTGCTTATGGAAACGTTAGTTTCATGCGATATGATGAAATTCATAAGTTCTGTGATGATACACTGAAGACGGTTCAAGATGGCTTGAATGATAGGTTGAGAGATCAAACACTTGGAAAGAGTCAAAGGTGGAATTCCAAAAAGTCAAGGGAGGTTCGTAACTTCATTAAAAAGATCGAGGAAAGATTGAAGCGACGCGACCAGATCAGACGTCTTGAGAGATATGTTGGAGGAAGACCAAGTTTTCCTATTCGCACATTCCGAAGGCCTGAGTGATAGCTAATTTTTTGAGTTAATTGTGAATACTTTATGATTGATTTGTCATTATAATGGTTTGTGCACACATAAGAGTGTACAACCCGTACTATGTAAAGAATGGACCCTGGGTACGCTCCAGTGCCTCAATCCTAATATAAGGAGCGAAAGCTTCTTACTTTTGAGTAGAATTAATCAAATTTTAATGTTTTCTCATATTTCTGCTCAAAAGAACAAGTATTCCCTCTCGTAATCAAAACCTCAAAAAGTAACTTCACTTATTGAGGTGTTGTATTTGAAACAATCTTTGTTCAAAATGAAAAGCTCTTATTGGTTTATTCCCACAAACCTCAAAAAGCATATTTTAATCAAAATGTTTTCCAAAAGCAACGTCAATATGTTATTATTGAGGGGGAGAATAAAATATGATAACAATAGTGTGGAATCTCGAATGAGCTCGACTTAGATATCACCCAAGAATTTACAGAACGTAAATGTCAGTAATCGAAAGGACTTGTCCTGGCCGGGTAATAATTCAAGCTGGTCTAACCAGTGATGTAAGCGTGTCTCGAATAGGACTTGTCTATGTAGAGTTTACCATTTCGACAAACTTTCTTTGAACATGACCAGGCCGGGTAATAATTTCAAGCTAGTCTAACTAGTGATGTAAGCGTGTCTTGAATCTGTCTTGTTCACTGAAATTCGATCAATTCAAAAGGGCGAACTCTAACCAACATGTGCAAATTCATTTTAAAAACTTATGAGCATGTGTGAAGGGGGGGTATTTCTGAAAAGTCAAAAACTCTCGAAGGGTTAACAAAATGTATTTTATATTCATAAACACTTCGAGAGATTTTCAAATGAATGACTTATGGCAACATAGGATAGTCATGGAGTTATAAGGTGACTAAGGTTAGGAAATACATCCTATGATCCGCCAGAGCCGAAGGTATCTACCCAAGGAAAACACCAATAGTTTAGCCCTCCAAATGATCAACCTTAGGTCAGAAACTGGGTTCAATTCATATGTTACTGGTTGTCACTAAGGTAACACCGGTATTGAAGACAAGACGCCATGGACCCAGTGACACACTGCACTTAACCTTCTAGCCACTCAAGTATTTCTTAAAAGGTACTTGTTTCATTTCTCACGGAGAACCTTGCATAATCTATCGACCTCTCACTCCGAGATGTGTTGGTATTGAAAATGATGCACTCTGCTTCATGCCTCCGACGACAAAAATCAAAACGTGCTTAATCGAGTCTAGAACCATGAGATTCATCAAAAATATCTCTGACGATACACTTTCCAAAACATACACTTGTGTTCGCCAAAAGGAACACAAGTTGTAACAGTCTTTTTATGAGATCTTCGGATCTTGCCACTTTCATCATGGTGGTTGTTACTATGCTTCAAACGGTCTATAGTCGTGAAGTGATACTTCGGTATACTTCAGCGACTCACCTGAATTGTGGGTATACTTCGGTATATCTGTTGTAAGCCTTCTTGAGGGTATCCAATTCAGGAACAGCCTTTGTAAGGATTAGAGAGAGTTTTCACACTATGCTGTCAATTCTCTCGATGTCTGAGCCTGTAAATGCTATAAATCCCGCTAAGGAGATTCCTTTCACGAATCGAGTCCTAAATATGTGAGTCTATACTTGGTTTCAATCCATAGTATCGATAACTGTCTTTAATAGGATTCGAACGGCTGATGTGCCAAACCAAGGTGAATAGAATCAAAGACATTCATCAGTAAAACAATCGTAGTGGTCAATTCTTTACGAAAAGGCAGACCACAACATTATCATATCACACAGAACAAGAACAAAGAACAAAGATACAAGAGACGTCAATGCCAAAGAAGCAATGAAGACTTCGAGTAACCTTTGATGACAAACCCTTAGGGGGAGATTGTTGGGATTACGTGTAATTAATATAAAGTGTCGGTCATCTAATTATGTAATAGGTTGCTATAATATTACGCTTATATGTTTGTTTAAGACCCGGTCCATGAAGTAAGCCCATGGACCGTGGCATAGCTTCTAGAAAGACCACATGGGGCGTTGCCCTACTTCATGTGGCTATAAATACTAATGTAAACCTTCACTTGAAGGTGTTGGTTATTTCATTTATGCAAGCAAACTATTTTCCTTTTATTTCTCATATTTGTATAATCAACCAAATCTCTCTTTCTCTTTTATTTCTCTTATATCAATACTTGTGTTACTCTAATATGGTGACCTAACATAATGGATAATGTTAAATCAAGTGGCGATACTAATTCGCCTACTGTTGAACATTCATTTACTTTGAATAGTAAAGATTCGGATTTCGGTAAAAAATTTGAGAACATGGATAAACAGGCGAGTGCAACTATTGATTCATTTAGTAGTCCAAGTACTACATCTCTCGTTGATAAGATAAATAATATTGAATATAAAATTATTGAGGGGAAGCTTGTGCTTCTGGGTGATGATTGGAAGCCGCTTCCAATGCAAAAGGAGGCTAGTGTGGGTTGCGGTTCTAGCATGGGTCGTGATTCGGGTACAGGAAGTGATGGGAAAAAGACTGATAATCCGAATTTCATGGATAGGGATTTTGGGAATTTGGAAAGTGATGATGATGATGATGATGAAGTTTTTGAAGTTGAAAATGAAACTTCTAGTTATATGAGGAATGATGGTCCCAAGCGTGGTGGTGGAGCTAGTAAGAAGAGCTTATATGAGAGATGGAAAGAGGATACCCATGATCAAAGCCTGTATGATGATGAAGATCTTGATGATTGTGGTTTGACTAGTGCACAATCGAAGTATGCTAATGCATATGACATTCATCTTCATGGTCAAATTGGATAGGTTTCTTTCTTGTTATGCATAAGTATGACGTGTCATTCTTATGCTAAGCTAGGTTTTATTCTCTGTAGGAGTGTTTGTTAGCCTTATTTGGCTGAGTTGTGGGACTCACCCTCAACTGTTGTACTTAACTGTTTCTTTTTTTGGAGTAATATATTTTACCGGGGAAAGCCTTTGACCTAAATTTACCCGAAAAACCCTTTACCCAAAAAAACCATCCTTGATGAACACACAAATCTGTGAGATGTAGTTAGTGACATTTTGAAACATGCATGTCGCAACGTCGTGGTTTTCACATATATGAAAGGTTGTGAGTTTTCACCAACTGTTACCACTATCGAATGGTTTTTACTTTCCACTAAGAGTCACCTTTATCTATATTTATATCTATGCTATATATAAAGGAAAAATCAAAAAGTGAAAAGTGAAAACTTAAAACTAATTTGTTCTATTACTTAAATGGAAGGCTGGAGAGGAAACTTAAAACTAATGTATCTCATTTCTTGAATATTGAAATTAGCTATTAAAATTTATTCTTTTACTTAAAAGCATTATATGTTACAATAATTTACAGTTACATTTTGATTTTTTACGTTGTATCGAATAAATTTTGTACGAAACATCTAACCAAAATATCACAATCATAATTATGTGCCGCGATAAAATGTCGTTGCTATGCACGGGTACTCATCTAGTTTATAATATACACATAATTTCATCATTTTGTATCATATAACAAATACTATAATTCTCATATTTTGATTCATTGGTTGTGCATAAAATTTTAGTGTTCGTTCTTAGTTGTCTTATCACACCTTAGTTACAGTAAATAAGGCATGCAATCAACAACGTAAAAAAATTTATTAAAAAAGGTAAACTCAAGAAGATTCAATAAATATTGAGTAATCTTTGACTTTCTAACACCCCAAAACCAACAATAGAGTTACGTCAAACATGATGCCCCGTTTGCAACAAAGATCAAGATACCAAAAACCACCTTCTTTTTGCAGAAATCGAAGAGAAACTAACAAGAGATGTCTTGATGAGGTAGTCAAAGCCATCCTATAGGTGTTGTGGCGTCGCAGAAATGAAGCTAATTATCATTATTTTACTGAAAAGAACCTCTAAGAGGCACTGTACTTATCGACAAACTATATCTTGAACATATTACTTGGTAATATACTCTTTTATTATTTGTTTTATAATTCTTCGGTAACATTCCTTGTTTCTGTTCAAAAAAAAAAAAACATTCCTGGTTAGTTGTATAATTTAAGAGATGACAATGACAATTCGGGAATCGTCATCAACTGAATTGGATCCATAGATATTACTGGCCAATATTCTAGCTTATTCAATACACACAGGATGATCAAGTCTAACGGTGTTAGATGATAGGGTAAGGCCCAAGCATAAAGACTTAGTGTCCGTTTAGGTTTAGGGTAATGTCCGCTTATTCTCCAAGTCATGTTCTATTATTATACATAGACATGAAGTCTCATTATGTATGTGTCACAAAAATACAATTCAATAATATATCTATATGTTATCTTACATCGTATCCGAGCTTTAGATAAGATACACCTACAAACTTTGCGATCTTCTAGTCATCGGCTACTTGACGGTGATCCGGAGGGATCTGAGTTATTTTCGCTTTATCGTTTTTCATTTAAGGTGTTTTTTTTTTTTTTTTTTTTTTTTTTTTCGTATTTAATGCGTAAACTCTAGACTCTAGCCGTCGAAACACACAAAATATGTTGAGTTTCCTTCAATCAACCATATTTTTTCCTTCCTCATCAAATAGTTTTCGTTGTTGAAAATCATTGTCGTTGACAGCAAAAGTTGACCACCAAATTGTCGCTCCCTCCTAAAGGCAAAACAAGCAATGACGTAAAAAATATCAAACGTCATAGAAATGGAGGAAACCGTGAAGCAATATACAATTACTGCATGTCGCCAAATACAAGTCTATCTCCGTGAAAACGCACAACAAAGAAGAGGAGAAGAAGAAAAGAAGAAGGTGATTTTAACGTTCTCTCTCCAAGTCATGTTCTATTATAAATACACATGAAATCTCATTATGTAATAACACAAAAACATAATTAATGAGATAGCATGGCCCGTGCGATGCACGGGCTTTGTTCATCATAAAAAATCGTAGTTTTGCAAGGGTTATACATATTTAATTATTAGTTTTTTTTTTTTTTTTTTTTTTTTTTTTTTTTTTTTTTTTTGTCTCTTACACCAAAACTGATGTACCAACTTCGAGTCGTGCCTTCCTTCTAAAACAATTTCGTCGTTATATCTCCAAGTGGTATTGGTTTCAAATATGCCTGTGCGAAGCGCGTATCTTTTATGGTTTTCAGTTTTGCAAAGGTGAAGTCTATTTTGTTAACGAATACATAAATTCCATCTAAGTTATTTCTTATGAATAGAATGATTTCAAGAAGAATGTATCAAATGCATGAATGATTTTTATAATCGTAACACAAACTCATAATTATAAAACTAAATTAATAGGAAAAAGAAGTGTTTATACTACGTATAACTTACGTGCGTCTTTTTTGATATTTTATTAAAGACAAATTGTTAAACCAAATTTAATATATCCCCCGCGAGTCTTGCTAACTCTGTCTCGAGTTTGATGTAAACACCACAAATTGTTTGGCTTAAGGATATGCAATACAAATACGTGTACTAACTCAATTTTCATGCAAGGTTAACTGTCATTTAATGCCAAATAATGCTCATAATGTAACACCACAACCCGACAAGTGTCAAAATGTCACATTATGGTGTCAATCAGAACATAATAAACGCAAGCGGAAGACTTAAATAAATACATACAAGTCATGAAACAAAATGACTTCCAAAGAAATATAAAACAAATCCAACTCTAAAATGAAATAAAATAACCAAGACATAAGTTATAAACTAATTCCAAAAAGATAGGGAAACTAAGGTTGGGTTGGTCCTCTAAAAGCTCATACTCTCATCACTCAAATCCCAGCATCCCGCTTGAAAACCTGCTTCAAAAGAAAGAAAATGCGGTTGAGCTTAAAAATCCAAGTGAACGGATATAAACGAATAATGAACCGAATATAAATAAGTATATTAAGTGAAATAAAAAAGAATCTGCCAAACAAGATGTCACAAGTCATGAGAATCAAACGAATAATAAATTAAGTGAAAGGTAATGAAGGCAACGAATCATAAGAAATTATCCACGAGCTCACAAAGCTTGCCACCTGCTTATAATCATATCATAACATAACAAATGGAGACATGACCTACCAAAAGTGACATGGGGTGTATGGAACACACAACCATTCACTACAAAGCCATAACATAATCATATCACGAATCATACCTAGGATGCATCAATACACTCCCTGCAAAACAAAGTTATGTACACCACAATACACCTGTACTCTAACAAATATATTGGCGTACCAAAATGGCAAATAACTGCACGAGCTAAATAATAATATACATATCACAAGAGAACGCCGTGGACCAATCACACCGCCACAGATTGTGTCATGCCATTGGTGCCTCAATGACATGGCCATGGTACCTCCATGACTAGTTAGTTCGGGTAACATAATAAACAAAGCTATTACATCATAATGAATTAATTATAGTATCTCCAAACAGTATAACAACATGAATGAATGCCATATCAAATGACATAGACTAAATATCATATCATAAGAAATCATATCAAACGGAAATCACCAACGAATATCATACGAATGAAATAAAGTCAAGGATCGAAGAGTTAATGCGAAACTCTTACTGAGAAAGGGTAGAATATCCGTAGCTGAGCAAATTAAATGAAAGCAAATGGAACAGTGATCACAAGGAAACAACGTCTCGCCTTCTTCAACGAATATGCATGAATTAGGGTTCATATAATACTTAGGAGTCCATTATATAAGTCCGTTAATTGTCATAACTGATTCATAAATACTTATAGTGGTTCATTAATGTGATTAAGGTTCCATTACCTAATTTAGGTTAATATATGATCAATTAAATCATAATTATCAATTAAGTACACTTTAGGGTTCAAGACACATCAATTGGTATTATTTCACAAAGACCTAAGTTCTTTAACAAATTTTCTGATTTTAGTATACTTTTACATCCACTTTACGAATTTTCAAACCACACTAAGACTCTTAGTCAGAAGTAATAAAAATTTACACATGTACCTATATGTCTTGTGAGATTACATAAATTTTCCCAGAATTTATTACCAAGTGCAAACACCATTTCAAAAATCATTTACCCAAACATGTCCAAAAAGTGAACTGCAGAAACTCCCCTAAAGTTTACGTTTATCAAACGCATTTACATACTTCAGAAAAATCTACAAAAATTCCCAACTCTTTATAGATTTGAAATGAAAAATCGTAGAAGTTGACTGATTTTACGTTCCCAAAACTCGGGTTTGACATATAATTCCATAAAATTCAAAAAGACAACCCAATCAACACTAAATCACCCCAAACCAATTGGAAAACTTAATTAAGACCAATAAGTTTACAAGTAAAGAATCAGTATTAAACACTTAAGAAATTCGAGTTGTAATGCACACAAATTCGGTTTTCAAAACTGCCCATTCCAAAAATCTGTTTTAGACCATCAAATAACATGTTTTAATTATTCCAACGCACACGAGTTCATAAAATTCACAAGACCTGAATTAAACATCATATTAACATATATTCATAATCATATTAGCAATGCACCTTCACAAACCCATACCAAACCCTAACCATTTATCCGATTTCACAAATCTGTAAAATAATTAAACAAATCAGCCTAGGTTTTCTGATTGCACACGCCTTATTTAATGATCATTTAAGACAGATTTTAGGGCTTGTTTAGATTATCATTAGGTCGACATGAGGGCTGGAAAATATTACACCAAACAGTCCAATACACCAATATTAGGTTTATAAGTGTTTTATTTAATGATTCAGGATTCTTATATAACTTAGGTACGATTCTTATAATTTTTAAAGCAACTCAACCAAGCTCATTTAATTCTATAATTTTACCCAGTGATATAAACTTATCTTAAGTATTTTTCCAAAATTTTTCCAGATTTTATTCATTAGTACAAGAACACAATAAAAATCACTCTTTACACGACTGTCCAGAAAATAAACTGCTGAAACACACAGAAAGTATGCATTTAAAGGCATATCAAAACACTTTGGAAAGATCCAAAAAAATTTAAGAAATTACTATACATATAGAAGTTATTGTCTACGGAATCCCATGGCTTAATGCTGTACAGTTTAGAAATGAAAAATCAAAAATATCGACTGATTTTCAGACTCAGATTCACCGTTTTGATACTTTATCTAGTAAAAATCAAAAGACTACCTTCGCGATCTCCAAAAATTATGAAATTTGATATACAGAAAGTATACATCTTAAAATTGATTTTAGGCTTTGGAATCATGACCAAACTTGTTGTTATCATCAAATTAGACCCCTTACAATTTGACACAAATTCTGGACAGCATCTTATTAAGACAGATTCAACATAACCCTTAACCCCTTTTAAACCCTAACCGACCCCTAATTAATTCTTAGGGTTTCCAACATATAATTAATATCTAACTTAGGTTCTTATTACTGATTTTAATGACACATTAGGGCTTTTATGAAACCTAGTTCGAATGGAGAAATTAAACCACAATTCGACATACAAAAATTAACAAGTTATCAAGGTTCTAAGTGACGTATTATTTGGTGATCCATGTTGCATGCTTAACGAGGCACACACCCAACATAATGACATGATAAAGGTGATTAATATAACATGTTGCTGATTAGGTTAACATTGTTTTAGATTTCATATTCATATATGCTTATGGTGATCAAATGAAATCGAAGAGTTGAAGGATTCCATGGTACCTTTTGGGCAGATTTACGAAGCAAGAACAATAAGGACAAACGATGTGGACTAGGCTGCTATACACCACCTCAAACGATCACCAATAGGGGCTGCTACACTTCGATTTCTTGGCCTTGGAATGGAGAGGAAACTGAATTGGAGCTTGGGTTTGTATGAGTTTCGGTATGGAAGAGGAGGGGAGAGGCCGTATATTATAGATTTAGGATAGGCGTGTGATTAGCTTAGGAAACCAAAAAGAAACCGTATATTTTGATTAGGCAATGAAGATCTTCTAATATGATAAGTTTATTTGCCTTGTCTTTTTCTTATCTCTTAAAAAAAATGTGTGATGTGTCCAAGATTTGTACAAGTTTTGGTTCCAATATATAAAAGAAAACGTGTGGTTTAGCTAGGCCAAAATTATTGTGTCGTTTATTTTAGCTTTGGTAGATTAGGAAGGTTTTAATTATTTTACTTACGATAAAATTTATAATGTGTAAAAAAATATAACATATAGCTTTTATTTATAACACAAAGTTTTAAATGTCATTACGAGTTATATAACTTTTTTAAATTAGATGTGAAAATTTGAAACCAGAATTTAAGGTTTCAAAATTCTTCCCATGTAAAAAGAAAATTTCGTCCGCGAAATTGAAGTAAAAGGTCCAACCAAGTCACGAAATGAACGGAATGATTCTCCCGAAGACTTTTAACGAACGGAAAGGTTTGTTTCTCATGACTTGATCCTAAAGATCCAAAATAGCCTCAGGCTCACCAACAAATGACAAATCTTCTCGGATACGAAACATATATGTAACAGATGATGGTGTAACCTCTCGAAAGAGATACATAAAGCACAACATGAATATGAAACAAATACAAGGATGAACAAATACGGAGATAACAATAGGAAACTTCATATATTAATTCCAAACTTTCAAACAAACAGTAGAAACGTACAAATAATCTAGATGCATAAAGCGAGTCATTAAAATGTATCAAAGTGCATAATGGAATGGGTATAATACCCGTACAAATGAAAATGAAATAAAGAAACCACGAATCGCGGACTCAATTTCCTCTTCCACCATTCTTAGGACAATCACGAGCCTTATGTTCCATCGAACCACATGAAAAACACGCTCCAGTAACCTTATGACAAGGCTTCGCTGAGTGAAACTTCCCACATGTATCACATGGAGGAGACGATGCTTCGTCAGGGTACTTCTTCTGAAAAGATGATCCAGTAATACGATTAGAATGTCGACTATGATCTCGCCCGGACCTCTGATAGTAATCACTCTGCCTATCCGAACCACGCCGATCATAACTCCTCTACTCGTACGTACCCTCTCTATCTGAACCTCATTGATCATAACTCCCCTGCTCATACCCCTTCCGAGCACTTACTTCAGCTGGTCGTATCCTGTCCTCGTCCTTGTTCCTCTTGTTATCCCTAGACCTCTCACGTAGAAACTCAGTGTTCACGATACCATCAAGAATCCAGTCATTCAACGCCCATTTAAAATGCTTTGCCTGTTCTTCATGAGTACCAGCCTTGGTCCCCAACCAGCTAGCCTTAGGAACCTCTTCATGAATTCACCACTAGTTTCATTCTCTTTCTGACGAATGGTGTGGTACTCTCTCTCATACTTCTGCTGTTCGGACCACGGAAAATGCTGCAAAAAGAAAAGGTCGCGTAAGTCATTCCATGACAATGTGACCACATATCCATTACCTCCCTTAGCCTGCTTGTGAGCCTTCCACTAACTGAGGGCATCAACTTCCAGCTTATAGATAGCCAACCTAGCCTTAAACTCATATGCACATCCCAACACCTCAAAAATCTTCTTAATATGGGCAAACCAGTTTTCAGCTTCAACTGGAGTAGTGGCAGAGCTAAACGATTGAGGTTTCTATTTCATAAACTTCTCCAACCAAACATGCATGGTGGGCGAAGCATCGCCACCAGTACCACCAGAAGTCCCTGTCTGACGAATCTCGTCAGCGATCCTGGCAGTGAGATCCGGTAACAAGGCTTGAATGGCCGCAGCAACAGCCGCATTAAAAGCAGCAGCATCACCTCCAGGTGGGGTAGTAGCACGCATGGTCACCATCTAAAAAAGATCAATAAACGAAATGAAGACAAATCAGAGGTTAAGATCAAAGTATGAAAGGAAACGGTTAAAGCAGAAGGAAGCCTAATGTCTACTCAATCCTCACAGGTCATAACTTAAGCTCTACAAGGCGCAGCCTAGAACTCAGATACCATAATTGTAACACCCCAACCCCACAAGGGTCAAAATGTCACATTATGGTGTCAATCAGAACATAATAAACGCAAGCAGAAGACTTAGACAAAATGACTCCCAAAGAAATACAAAAAAAAACCAACTCAAAAATGAAATAAAATAACCAAGACATAAGTCATAAACTAATTCCAAAAAGATAGGGAAACTAAGGTTGGGTTGGTCCTCTAAAAGCTCCTACTCTCATCACTCAAATCCCAGCATCCCGCTTGAATACCTGCCACAGAGGAAAGAAAATGCGGTTGAGCTTAAAAAGCCCAGTGAACGGATATAAACGAATAATGAACTGAATATAAATAAGTATATGAAGTGAAATCAAAAAGAATCTGCCGAAAAGGATGTCATCAGTCATGAGAATCAAACGAATAATAAATTAAGTGAAAGGTAATGAAAGCAACGAATCATAAGAAATTATCCACGAGCTCGCAAAGCTTGCCACCTGCTTATAATCATATCATAACATAACAAATGGAGATATGAACTCCCAAAAGTGACATGGGATGTGTGGCACACACCACCATTCACTACAAAGCCATAACATAATCATATCACAAATCATACCTAGGATGCATCAATACGCTCCCTGCAAAACAAAGTTATGTACACCACTATACAACTGTACTCTGAGAAATATATAGGCGTACCAAAATGGCAAATAAGTGCACGAGCTCAATAATAATATACATATCACAAGGGAACACCGTGGACCAATCACACCGCCACAGATAGTGTCATGCCATTGGTGCCTCAATGACATGGCCATGGTATCTCCATGACCAGTTAGCTCGGGTAGTAGAATAAACAAAGCTATTACATCATAATGAATTAATTATAGTATCTCCAAACAGTATAACAACATGAATGAATGCCATATCAAATGACATAGAACTAAATATCATATCATAAGAAATCATATCAAACGGAAATCACCAACAAATATCATACGAATGAAATTAAGTCAAGGATCGAAGAGTTAATGCGAAACCCTTATTGAGAAAGGGTAGAATATCCGTACCTTAGCAAATGAAATGAAAGCAAACGAAATAGTGATCACAAGGAAACAACGTCTCGCCTTCTTTAACGAATCTACACGAGTTAGGGTTCATATAATACTTAGGAGTCAATTATATAAGTCCATTAATTGTCATAACTGATTCATAAATACTTATAGTGGTTCATTAATGTGATTAGGGTTCCATTACCTAATTTAGGTTAATATATGATCAATTACATCATAATTATCAATTAAGTACACTTTAAGGTTCAAGACACATCAATTGGTATTATTTCACAAAGACCTAAGTTCCTTAACAAATTTTCTGATTTTAGTATACTTTTGCCTCCATTTTACGAATTTTCAAACCACACTAAGACTCTTACTCAGAAGCTATAAAAATTTTACCCAAATATGTCCAGAAAGTGAACTGCAGAAATACCCCTAAAGTTTAAGTTTATCATACCCATTTACATACTTCAGAAAAATCTACAAAATTTCCATAAGTTACTAAACATGTGAAATATACTACCTGTAAAAGGAGAGCTCTCAACTCTTTATATATTTGAAATGAAAAATCGTAGAAGTTGACTGATTTTACGTTCCCAAAACTCAGGTTTGACATATGATTCCATAAAATTCAAAAAGATGACCCAATCAACTCTAAATCACCCCAAACCAATTGTAAAACTTAACTAAGACCTTAAAATAAGTTTACATGTAAAGAACCAGTATTAAACACTTATGAAATTCAAGTTGTAATGCACACAAATTCGGTTTTCAAAACTGCCCATTCCAAAAATCCATTTTAGGCCATCATATAACATGTTTTAATTATTCCAACGCACACGAGTTCACAAAATTCACAATACCTGAATTAAACATCATATTAACATATATTAATAATCATATTAGCAATGCACCTTCACAAACCCATACCAAACCCTAACCATTTATCCGATTTCACATATCTGTAAAATAATTACACAAATCAGCCTAGGTTTTCTGATTGCACACGCCTCATTTAATGATCATTTAAGACAGATTTTAGGGCTTTTTTAGATTATTATTATGTCGACATGAGGGCTGGAAAATATGACACCAAACCGTCCAATAAACCAATATTAGGTTTAGAAGTATTTTATTTAATGATTCAGGATTCTTATATAACTCAGGTACGATTCTTATAATTTTTAAAGCACCTCAAAAAAGCTCATTTAATTCTATAATTTTACCCAGTGATACAAACGTATCTTACGTATTTTCTAGAATTTTTCCAGATTTTATTCATTAGTACAAGCACACAATAAAAATCACTCTTTACACGACTTTCTAGAAAATAAACTGCTGAAACACCCCAAAAAGTATGCATTCAAAAGGCATATCAAAACACTTTGGAAAAATCCACAAAAATTTATGAAATTACTACACATATAGAAGTTACTTCTTGCAGAATACCATGTCTTAATGCTTTAAATTTTAGAAATCAAAAATCAAAAATATTGACTGATTTTCAGACTCAGATTCACCATTTTGACACTTAATCTAGTAAAAATCAAAAGACCACCTTCACGACCTCCAAAAATTATGAAATTTTGTATACATAAAGTATAAATCTTAAACTTGATTGTAGGCTCTGGAATCATCACATTAGACCCCTTACAAGTTGACCCAAATTCCGGACAGCATCTTATTGAGACAGATTCAACATAACCCTTAACCCCTTTTAAACCCTAACCGACCCCTAATTAATTCTTAGGGTTTCCAAAATATAATTAATGTCTAACTTAGGTTCTTATTACTGATTTTAATGACACGTTAGGGCATTTATGAAACCTGGTTCGAATGGATAAATTAAACCACAATTCGACATACACAAATTAACAAGTTATCAAGGTTCTAAGTGACGTATTACTTGGTGATCCATGTTGCATGCTTAATGAGGCACACACCAAACATAATGAAATGATAAAGGTGATTAATATAACATGTTGCTGATTAGGTTAACATAGTTTTAGATTTCATATTCATATATGCTTACGATGATCACATGAAATCGAAGAGTTGAAGGATTCCATGGTACCTTTTGGACATATTTACGAAGCAAGAACAACAAGGACAAACGATGTGGACTAGGCTGCTATACACCACCTCAAACGATCACCAATAGGGGCTGCTACACTTTGATTTCTTGTCCTTGGAATGGAGAGGAAACTGAATTGGAGCTTTGGTTTGTATGACTTTCGGTATGGAAGGGGAGGGGAGAGGCCGTATATTATAGGTTTAGGATAGGCGTGTGATTAACTTAGGAAACCAAAAAGAAACCGTATATTTTGATTAGGCAATGAAGATCTTCTAATATGATAAGTTTATTTACCAAAAAGAAACCGTATATTTTGACGGGGAAAACTTATCTGTGCATTAAAAGATGGCATTCATAGCCTTTAAAACATAGGAAACCAGGTACATATTTTCAGCTAAATGGATAATTGCTACTATAATATTTAATGATCACTAAAGGAAGAATTATAGCATATATGTGTTGGGTCAAAAAGATTTGAAGATATAAAACATGAAGAATGAAACATGAAGGACTTAATGTGACAAGAAGGGAAACTACAAAAAGATGGAAGATTTAGAAGATTCACAGAAGAATATTTAGTTTCCTTATTGTATTAGGAATGTTTTCCTCTTAAACCTAGATGATATCTATTATATAAAGAGACATTAGGTCATTAGTTTTTATATGCATACAATGTAGTGTACAAAAGGGGTGTGTGTTCCTAGGCGCAGGGTTTGTAAAACGCCTAGGGTTTAGTGTTTGTTTTACGCTTTAATGTCAAGTCTTGATCCATGTTACATGGTGTGTAACACGTTCTACCTTGATCAAGTAGAATTGAAGCGTGTAGTGTGTAATTGTATGTGAAAGATATTAAAGAAAAACCTTGTTACAATAACATTGATGTTTTGATTATTCCGCTGCGTATATCATTGTTATTATTATTCCTAGTGCTCAAAACGATCTAAGGAGTTCTATCAAACTCCGCAATTGGTATCAGAGCTTGGGGAGCTCTTGATCTAGGGATACATAATGTTTTTAGTCGAAGAAAGATGAACAAAATTGACTTTGGTTTAATTTTCGTAACTTTCTGCAGTGCTATTTTTAAAAGGTGATATCTCATTCGTTAACCATTGGATCTTAAAGAAATTTTTACTGAAGGTTCTCTATATATCAAGGTAGATTCTCACCAGAGAGATCTTCAATATGACCTTTTAATAAAAAGATATAAATTTTCTAAAAGTCTCTTGTAGAAACAATAAGTTAGTCGAATTTTAGGGTTTCTTCTTAATGGTTTTTGTCGTTTGATCTAATTGCTGCGTTATTACTTGCATACGGTATTACTGGATTCGTTTTGTTACGTGGTTTCAATCTGTCATTGCTTTATTTGTATCTTTATCATGGATCGGTGTATACTAGTCAATGAAGCAGATTAATAAACCCTTAGCATATTAACGCAAGTATCAGATCAACAAGGACTTGTGCAAACACACGAGACTTGGCTGAGGATAAATCGTTGTTGGTAGTGATGGAAAAAGGGGCTTCTAAAGAGTGGTTTATTGATCGCATGTTGATGAATTAGGGCTCGTTAATGTTACTACTGCTCTTACGTCTTACTGCTGCTCCTTATTGGTTACTGCTACTAGTATCACGTTACTACTGCTCCTTATTAGTTAGTGATGCTAGTATCACGTTACTACTACCTGTATGTTTATGTTGCCAAACCACGCATCACCAAGAATTGTTTATGCTGCCAGTTGATACTTAGTATTGCTGACTGAAGATTACTACTGCCCGTCATTCATTAATGCAGCTATGTTTGATCGATTGTACTTCAAATCAATTTAGGGTTTTGTTCACTCGTGGTAATAGATTTGAGAGTAGTCGTTGAACTGCTGATTAAGATCAACTTTGTTTGTGTTGCTTGATGGAATTACGTATGAATAAGAACAATGGCGTCGTATGAGGGTAATCAGGGTCGGTGGTCGTACATTGTTCTGTCATGGGTTGGTGGTGACTCTTGAATTTATATCAGTATATAATCGCATGAGTTGTGTTGGTAGCATGGGTGTTTGTAACTTTGTAGATATTTGGTTTTTAAAACTTGACGTGTTTTCCTATGGTTACTTGTGTAGATTGTAATCAGGTTACTTGCAAGGTTTTATGTTATCATTAAGGGGACAAGGTTTAAAGATTTTGCAAGATATTGTTTTTGAAGATTGTTCTTTGAAGGTGTTGCTGATTGTTAGTGCGGTTTATTGATTTTTAATGCTGCTCACTAGAAAGTTTCTACTGCTCGAGAACTTAATACTGCCAGTTATCGATTAGTACTGCTAGTAATAGTAGTTTTAATGCTGATGTGCTTGTTCATACTGCTAGTAAGTTTTTAAAGCTGCTACTCGTTAATACTGTTGTTAGGTTGGGGTGTTACATAAAGGGTTTCGAAGGTTCTTATTAATGAGTGGAGTTGTGCATGTTATTGGTTCTCGAATGAGTTTGAAAGATGACGGATAACACACACAAAGTTGGTTAACACACACAGGTTGGATTAGAAAGTGTTTAGACATAATCTGTTTAACTTTCTAATGATATTCTTAAACGTTAAAAGGCTCGTATTTGGATTTATTGGTTTAATTGAATACGAAGAAAAGCTTTTATCACCTATTTGAAGTTAAATTGGAGTTTCACAGGTTTGTGTTTTATCATACCTTTTAGCAGAAGGCAACTTGTTCGTGCGTTCATGATGTGATGAAGAATTGAAAAATCTAGCAAGATGGTTTTGCTATCACTTTAAGGAGTTACGTTATTGTGCTCAGTGTCTCATTGAAGGTGAGGATTATTGTCAAGAGATTGCGGTCTCCCTATACATCGGTTTTGAGTATACTTTCGAAGTCACATCTATAGTACAAGATATAAGACACACGTTTGGGTTGTTCTACTTCAGCATCAAGTTGGTAATACTTAGTTTTCTTTATTAATGATCATTATAAAGAGTCTACAGATTTGAAGAATCATGAAGATGATTAACACATTGGTTTTAGAGGAAGCTTATTCTTATGATGTGTTTAATCATTTGGTGTTCATGCACCACTCAAGGGGAAGTTTTTGATTCTTACTACTGTTGATCATTATTACTATTGCTAGTTGGAGTTTCTACTGTTTTGGATTCATTTTTCTTATATATGCGTTATGGAGGTAAATTTGAAACAATGGAAGGCTTGGATTAGGAGTATGGTATTGGTTTGTAGTGGTCAAGATCGTATTTTCATACATTCCCTATTTGATTATAACAAAAAGGGGAAGAGATGTTGTGGTGGCATGGCATGGATTAAGGGGAAGACAAGATTGTTTCATTCATGGTGAGATTTAATTATCTCAACTTCTTTACTATGTCTAAGGAAGTTCGTACGAGAATGTGTATGTTTTGTAATCATCAAATAGGGGAAGATTATTGGGTCAAAAAGATTTGAAGATACAAAGCATGAAGAATGAAACATGAAGGACTTAACGTGACAAGAAGGAAAACTACAAAAAGATAGAAGATTTAGAAGATTCTTAGAATAATAGTTAGTTTCCTTATTGTATTAGAAATGTTTTCCTTGTAAACCTAGATGATCTCTATTATAAAAAGAGACATTAGGTCATTAGTTTTTATATGCATACAATGTAGTGCACTAAAAGGGGGTGTGTGTTCCTAGGCATAGGGTTTGTAAAATGCCTAGGGTTTAGTGTTTGTTTTACGCTTCAAGGTCAAGTCTTGATCCATATTACAAGGTGTGTAACCCGTTCTACCCTGATCAAGTAGAATTGAAGCGTGTAGTATGTAATTATTTGTGAAAGATATTAAAGAAAAACCTTGTTACAGTAACATTGATGTTTTGATTATTCCGTTGCGTATATCATTGTTATTGTTATTCCTAGTGCTCAAAACTATCTAAGGAGTTCTATCAAACTCCACAATATGCCACAATCTGTTGTTTTCTTTTTTAGCAGTTTGTCCCTTAAAGTTCCCCATAAAGCTACCATAATAGATAGTCCCCTGTTTATGTATGAAAAGATAACGCGTGACTTAGTTATGATGGGTAGATCAAAATCTACATACAATATAGTTAAGTGATACATGTAATTATGTTGGGATATGGTAGTTAGATTAGCCTTTATACGACTAGAAATGTGTGAGCCTATTGGGGGCACACACGTTAATACACGAAGAGTACGTTTATTAAATAATTATTATATATACTTGTTATATTTATTAAGTGTTTAATATGTTTAACGAAATAATTTAACGGTTATTAGTTTAAATCGTTAGACGCTTTAACTAATTTAAATATATGTTAAATATAAAAAGGATGGACTTGGATGTCAGAAAACGAAACTCCCTGACTTCCTTCCAAAGTGGCTAGTTATGGAAGGATCTAGGAGGGGGGGCTATGTGTCGATTTTGTGTAACTAAAGGAGGTGAAAGCAATAACTTGTTGGACAAGTTAGGGTGCTTTAAAAACACCCCTTTGGCCTCATTGTAAACTGACGACACAATAAAATCTAATATATACCCTACGTTAAATTGTTTTCTTTCTTCCTACTTGTTCAACCAATCGGCAGAATACTAGCCTTGTATGGTTTGACTTTTTCAACCATATCAAGCCACAAGAATATTAATTCTTGTTTTTAGTTCTGTTCTCTTTTATAATATGATTCGAAGGTATATCACTTTGGTATTCGATGTATTTAAGCTACAACAAGAACACAAGTTTGTTAGGTTGTTTACGTGAAGCAAGCGACTAGCATCCTAACGTATTTGTTTGACGTGTTTGTGTGAGCAACTGTAGAGGTGGAATTTTAACCACTATTAGTTTCTTTTGCGGGTGACTACAAGGGTTAGTTTTCTATTTAGTTTTCTTGTTCCCTTTTATTATTTGTTTGTTTATTATATGTGTTAACTATAATTGTAAACTAGATCCATTATCCGCTGCGTACTCGTAGTTAATGGTTAACATGATTATAAAATCCCAACAGTGGCATCACGCTCCATCTCGTTTTATCAATTATGGGTTACACGATTTAATAAACACGCGAAAAGGCTGCATGAAATCTAACTTAGTTATTTGTTTTATTTGTTGTTTTGACAACTATAATGCAATACTTGTCATTGATTAATAAAAAATAACAAGACACAAACGAATTAATTAACGGTTAATTAGATACATAAAATAGCAAAAATTAAAAGTTAATAAGTTTGCCATTATTATTTTATGTGTGTATTCCGGCTATAAGACCTACGCAATCATTTTTTTGATGCATGTGGCGATCTAGGCACTTGATGAAAACCTAGTGAGGGTCTTATGGTTCTCTTTTAAGAGAAGACTAGCTAAAGTTCTCGGATCTAAATGTTTACTTGTTAATATTATTATCATGTTTTTAGTATTATGTTCTTTTGTGATTTTTGTTTTTAGCCTACATGTTTACACGCCTAAAACTAAAATAAAAGAGGACTAATACCTATAAAAAGATGACATTAATATGGTCTTAATTTAAACGCCTAAATACCATGCTCATTGTGACCTGCTATTTGATTCGTGGAAAATTGTTTTTGTAAAATTAAGTGACCTAAATTATTGAAACAAGTTTTCATGAAATTAAAAACTGGAAGCTATGGACACTTGGGAAGTACGGCTCACCCACTAGAACAAACTATAAGGGGGGTTTCAGGCGGTGCGCACAGTCACACCTAAAGGATTTCCGGTCATAGCTTCGCGCTGACCTGGTCCTCCGCCTCCTTGCAAGTTCGATTGGAGCTACCATGAACCATGATGATCACTACAGTTTCATTAATAAAATTTTTAAAATAAAGTGCTACAAAGTTGTTTTGCATGCTTCTTTGTACACGATTTTATCACATTTATGTGTATACCCTATATGTAAATTTTATGTCTATGCCACCCAACCAAGAACACGTGCATTTGACTTGACCTCTTTGGTCAGACCTTAGGGCCATTTCAACCCATGGCAAATTTTGCTCATTGGTCAGACCTTTGGCGATATCTGCACGTTCTTGCTTGGTCGACTTATTTCGAGTATGCTTGGTCAGACCTTGGACCCGAGGCATAAGATGAGACTAAACATGCTCATGACATTATTACTTGTCTACTAATGTCTTGATCAGTCTCATAAGTCTAAGAGTTGCTGTTTATGCAATTAACGCTCGTCGCTTACCTCTTTCCCTACTTGTTTACACGCTGGTCAGACCTCCGGTAATAAGTGGGAGGTCAAGATGGATCTTAGTCTTAATTAGTAATTAATTGGGTAGTTAATTTTTTTAAGAATTTAATTATCGAAAATACTAACATTGAACTTTCTATGTTCTGATTAAAATTGTGTTGTTGCAACATAATTCGTAAACAAAAGTTTGTTTTTTTTTTAAAAAGACACACTTAGTCTCTTTTCCTGGTAAGAAGAGTGAGACTTATTCCTATTTATTTCTCCTTAGTTGACAAACTAAGATAGGATTACAATTGTTAAACTCACTTATGATCTTTCATTACCATTTTCCGGTCTTGCAATAATTGAAAGATAAAATATTTTGTGTAACTAGGAAACATTTTGTCTATAGCTACCAAAATAAATGACATCTTGCACTTGTCACGATGTATGAGTTTAAACCGCAAAGAGTAAAGAAATTACTAGCATATTTGCTAAGTTTTTTTTTCTTGGACTCTTATTATTCCTTATAGTGCTAAATACCCTTGGGGCTATGTTGTAACACCCCCAAATTTTAAACATAGCAGCGGAAGATTTATTTGGGTGTTACTGTGAGGATCGAAAACAAAATCATAGAAAAACAGCCTGAGACGGCATTTTTAATTTACATAGGTCCATAATACAAATTCAGTTACAAAGCGTTACATCAGAGTGCTAAGGTTTCTCCAAAGAAACATCAATTTAACTGAATTACAACTTTATTTTACACCATTTATTTAAGATAGGGTGTGCCTGCTCCATGCCTTGCCTTGCTCCTCTAGTTCCCTGAGATACATGCTTAAAAGTCAACATAATGTTGAGTGAAATCATGGAGTTTGTAATTTAAATATCAGTTTGATTCACAAGTAAGATTGTATTGAAGGTACAATCAGTTTAGAAATTGATATCGCAGTTCATATATTGCCCTAAGTCTCATGACACGCAAACGTTAACAAAGTACCGCATAAACGGAGGTGTCCACCAAATTAATGATGAAAGTTTTGCCCTCGTGTAATAGGTGATTTTGCCAATTCCTATTTCTCTCAAATATAATGCATCGCGACTAATACGACTAGCAAAAAGCATTCCGTCACAGTATTAGTGGGATAGGTCGTCAACCTTTAATAGATCTATTCATTATATTTGCGTTCACCGCAGTGATTAATGGCTCATGATAAAGGGTCTTGTGGCAATATGGTAACTTAGGCATATATCAAGTCAGGTAGCATACAGAAAAATACTTGTGATTTGTTTATAGCATGTATCCCCCTCACGGAGTTTAAAAAGTATAAAGAGTTTAAAAGTGAGGCCATGACTCACCTTAAGCGTTACTGGTGATGGTGAAAATAAACTCAGAGGTGATTATAACAACTTCGATATAGAACCTGGTAAATATATAAATAACTGAGAATCTGACTAATTTCTAGTGGTGTGTGTGTATGAATGGTGAATGATGATTAACTAATGATATACAACGATCTAATCGTTGAGGGTGAAGATGTTATATGATTATGGTGCTTGTGCTTTCGTAGATCATATCTTCAAAGAGTAAATGAATTTATATGAAATATTAACATGAAATATTTCTAACGCTATTAACTAATATGCAATTAGAATGCGAATATGCATATGAAGTAAAGATATGGTGCAAAAATGAAAAATAAGATAAGAATGACAAGTTATAACAGTTGGTCCTTGTTCTTTCCAGACTTTACATTTTCTACCCTAACCGTGGTTTGCGTTACGTCGTTAGTCCTTGTCCAGTCCATAGTCCAAAATAGTCCAATAATTGTCCATATGTCCATACAAAGCTTGGAGTTCAATGGTATGTCAATTTAAGTCCTCTACAAACTGTTTTCACAGCTTCAGTCCCTAAGTTTCACAGTTTGGCAGTTTTGGTCCTTTTCGGTTAAGTCGCGTTACATTTTTAGTCCTTTTTGCATAAAAATGACGGGAAAAATATTCTGAAAATTTCTATAACTTTATTAAGCTTATTTTAACTTATTTCAATTTATTATTTCAGAAAATAGATTATTTTTGCATTATTGGGCCATTCAACGATTTAGAACAAGGCCCGTTAAGAGTTTTAGAGGCGAGGGCGTGTAAACTGTTTTGGGCTTGAACTTGGGCTATTTTTAGGATTCTAAAAATATTTCATTTGGGTTGGATGGGCTGGTTTATCACTATCTCTTATTGGGCCTTGGTTTAACCCATTTCGAAAATATTATAAATACAATTTTCTGAAAATATGACATAGGTATTCGAGGGTCGATTCAAAAGGGTTTATTTTGAGCGTGTTCGTGAGCTTATGAGGTCGAACTTAAAACATGAAAAATATAGTTTGCTAGGTGTGCTATCGAGCGGTACCAAAATATCTAGGTGTTGTGTTTTTAGATTCGAAAATATATTTAAGGTTTATAGTCATGTCGCATAGTTTTGGTGTCCAAAAAGGTCTATTATTTTCTAAGTCTTTTACACTAGTCGAGTAGCACTCAAAAGGGTTTATTTTAAGTGTCGAAATGAAATTATGAGTGGGATCTTAGAATATGAAAAATGTTGTTTCCCAAGTGTACTATCGAGCGAAGCAAAAATATATATGTGTTATTTTCATGGATTCGAAGTAAACATGTCACGAGTTGGCTATGTCGAGGGGTTCTTCTTGGTTGAAATACTTAGTTAGATTTTCACTTGTTTCTACAAGGTCCGATCGAGTTAAGATGGCTCATTTTTAAAGTCGAAACTTGAGTGTGATCAAGAGTTATTTAAATGAAAAGTGTAGGTAGTTACGTGGTGTATTAGGTCGTGTAACGAGAGAACATGGTCGTCAAATTATTTAGTGAGATATGGAGTTATTTTGGAGACCTCTTGGGACTGTTTTCATTCGTATGAAATGCTTAGCATGTTTTTAACTTTTCCCCATTTTATTTAAAGCGTGACATATAGGTTGCATGGAGTGAATGTATACATGTTCGAGTAAAATAATGCATGTAACTTAATGTAGTGTTGATATGTACGATCTATTGAAAAACATAATAATGCATGGCGTAATGTATTAAACGTGTACTAGCAAGATGTGAATGTGGTTCTTAAACATGCAACGTGAGTTTATAACTGTGTGGTGGGTACAATTAAAAATAGATACGTTCGAATGTAGCATGAGATATGCATGTGTGAGTGAGTACGTGAGATATATATTTAAGAGGGGGCGAGAAGACTTACTACACCTTTGAAAAGGTGGTGGAGACTTAGTGTTAGTCGGATGGAACACGAAGGGAGACAACCCACTTGCTTCGGACTCTTTTACTAAAAACTAGTGAAGTTCTCTGTTTGTGAAGGAGAAGATTTAGGTGAAGGTATAATGATAATGAAATGGGTGTGAAGGAAGTTGTGTGGTTCGAATGAAACACAAGAAGAGGCAGTGAGTTCGAAGAGTTTTTATATGACTTGACTTTACTGAGTTTGCTTCCAAAATTCTCGACAGAAAGGCTACTTAGGGAATGTATTGATGTTGAAAGACAATGATAGGTGTGTAGGGAAGAGAAATGCATCGAATGAGTAGCTTTTATACGCAAAATATCTCACTTTTCACATTGACTATTGACTCTATGATTGCAAACACTGTGACTATGGGACACTTGTATATTGATATCTTAGTTTGAGTGTGAAACGTGTGTGGGTAGTTGAAAGTTTGGATTCTAGCTCTTGGATGTTTCTTTTATTCGGTTTATACATATGTTAACACAAGTTTTTGGACTTGCAAGATACATGTTGTGTACCGAGGTTTTGTTTTCTTTTGAAGCATTAGCATAGGTTAGAAATATGGTTGAGAGGTAATAAGGTCAAGTGGGATGCGAAGTGGCATTGTGTCGAATTTTTATAAGTATATGTATGGGTCGAAAATGGGGCAACGAAATGGGTTCTGTTCCCGTGTTACTACTTGATATTCTCGGCTGGGTTTTTGTATCATAATAGCTAGTTGGGTGGTGCATTTAAATGTGCAAAAATATGTAAAGGTTGAGTTCGACATTTAAAAATACCATCGGGTTTTTGGAGGGTATTACTGATCGGATGAAATAAAGAAAACAAAGGAGAGAAAATAATATAAGTGGTGTGTTGGGTGGGCTGTGATGTTCGAATGGGGTTGTGTGAATTCGGTGGGCTAGTTGGATTATGTGGGTCGATCATTAAGAGTCCAATAGGTTGTTGTAGTGTATAATTTAGGATTAGTATTAGTGCTTATGATTTAGTTTTTAGTTAAGTGTATTTGGCGTGGTTAATTCTTGTTAAGTGTAGTAACATAACTAGGTGAGTATGATCACTTGTCGTCGATCATAAAAATGTGTTGTTGCGTCGGAAATGTTATCTCGAGTACGGCGTATACAATATATATATATATATATATATATATATATATATATATATATATATATATATATATATATATATATATAATGCATCGGGATATCAATAACTAATAATAGAAAATTTTAAATTTCTAGCAAAAATGGGCTTTAGTAACAGTAATACGAGATTATCATTAATCATTAAGATTGATTACAAGGGTTTTTCGAGGGATCTTACAGTACACCTCCCTCATTCGAATTCCGTCCCCGAATTCAAGTCTAAGATGGTTACTAAGAGTGGTTTACGGAAATAGATGTGGATATTTTTCACGAATTTGGTCTTCGCGTTCCCATGTGTACGTAGGTCCCCTCTTAGAGTCCCATTTTACTTTCACAATAGGAATACGGCTTTGCTTGAGTTGCTTAACCTCTCTATCCATTATCTCTACGGGTTCCTCTGTGAACACAAGTTTGTCGTCTAGTTTAATCTCTTTCAGCGGAATGACAAGAGTCTCGTCCGATAGGCATTTCTTAAGTTGGGATACGTGGAATGTAGGATGTACCCTACTGAGTTCTTCTGGAAGTTCTAACTTATAGGTGATGCGTGGTTTTGTAACCTTACAACAGGTTTTACCTCTCGAGGGATCTCAAGAGGCTTACAACCCCACCAGGCAGTGTACCTGACCGATGTAGTATAGTGTAGTGGTAAGTACGGGGGATTGATCGTTCTCCACAGGGAATAGTGTTCGTTAGGTATGAAAAGCTACTCTAATAGGTCTAAGGGTTGAGGAAGATTCTTTTTTATGTTTTTATATTTTTTATGAAAGCAAGTAAAATCTCGGTTTTGAAGGAGTGGGCGGAATTAGTTGCTAGTCAACTAACCCAAATTACTACGAATGCAAATAAAATAAAATAACAAAAATGAAAATGTGGTGAGAAACTTATGTGTAGAGAAATGTGTTTACTTAGATTTCCTTACTCCCTAACTATCTTTTACCGGTTAATTAGTGTGTATTAGTCGCGTGGATGACGGGTGTATTCCTTAATACCATTCGTGGGGTGGCGTACTTACTTCCCCAACTCTACAAGCTCCTACTTCACTCCTATGTCGAGCCGGCTAGGAAGCTCCTAACATGGGATCACTAGAATTCGCTTGTGCATTAAATACAACCATAAAAACCTTTAGTACGCATTTGGTTCATGTTTCTTAAGACGTTCAAGCAAGTTACCGAATAGGAAGTTAGCCAGTTTTCTTAAGCCTAACATAGATAAACAATCATCCAATACAACTAATAACACACTAATAACCAATAATCAATAGCTAGGTTTCATTAGATCTAAGCAAACACAAGATAAATTTAGCCTAACATGTTAATCAAAAGACAAGAATAAGATAAAATCAAACAACACATAGACATATTGAATGATTAATTGATAACTTATCTTCAATGTAACATGGAAGATCTCAAGGCAAAAAGCCTTGAAAAAGAAGCTAAAATCGTCCTAGGGTTTTCTCCCAAAATTCTACACACTAAGCTCTCCTTAATGACAAAAAATTAGAAAACTATATATAGACTTTTGCATCTGACGGCGTCACCTTATAGAGTGTGACGCCGTCACCTCGCCGCTTCTAGGGTTCCCGGATGACCTTCTTGACGCCGTCCCTCTTTAGCTCTTCCAAAATCCATTCTGGCTTATCAAGGCTTGACGCCGTCAGCTCGTGAACGTGACGCCGTCCCCTTATGATTTAAGCCGTGACGCCCTTGATCAAGTTAAAGCGTGACGCCGTCAGAATTCACATGCTATTTTCACTGGCCTATCATGAGTAAATTTCACGTCCACTTTTTCTTGCCAAAGCATGACGCCGTCCAGAGTTAATTGTCACGCCGTCAAAGGTAACTTTCAGCCGATTTTTGAGACTTTGTCGTTTTCTTCACTTTTATGCTCCAAAAAAGTCCAAAATGCCTCCTTTTCCAGATTTCTCCTCAAAAGTACCTAAAATGACAAAAGGAACGATTTAGGGCAATATTTGATCAAATAAATACGATTTAGGGCTTAAATGACCCCTTAAAAGCGGTACACTTTTCGTTTCATCAAATACCCTTACACTTGAGATTTGCTTGTCCTCAAGCAAATGCGCTTTTATTCTAATCAAAATACAAGTTAGGGGTCATTTAATGCAAACATAAAAGTAATTACAACAAATAATCGTTCCACTTCAATCATAATAAGCACGGAGATTACATACTAGCACCTTAAAAGTAGTGTTTAGATACTCACATCTCTCAAGTGTCATCAAAATAAATCTCATAAATAACAACGGATAATATCTCTCACTACCTGTCATAGCAAATAGATTACCATAGGCTTGGGAAAGGATCGAAAACCTCCTCCACTAGGCGTAAGCACCTAAGATAAACTATCAAAGAGGGCTTTTTCATGGGTTATAACGTTAGGTGTAGGGAAAAGGAAAACACGGTTTGGTTGGATAAAGGATATTTTACTGGTGGCGAGTTAAAAATCTTGATCAATTACATGTACTATACAATGTTGCTAAGCCAAGACTCGACTCGATCTTAAGCTAGAAACAAAATAACAAAATAACAAAAACATAAAAATAAACATAAAATGAAACGGGATGGTAGTCCGTATGTTTTTTCTATTTTTCTTTTTCTCATTTTTTTTTTGTATTTTTCTTGATTTTTCGATTTTTTTTTTTTTATTTATTTATTTTTTTTTTTTTTTTCATACACTCTTGCCCTACCATCCAAAATAATACATCATAGGGGCATTGCATCCCCCTTACACTTGAACTTTTACATAACTTTACAAATACTAATCTAATGACTCGAATTAAGATAATTGAAAAACTTGGAGTACTTTTAAAACATTTAGCACATATGGGGGTAATAAATGATCTTCTTCCCCATTACTCCATTACACTAGTACTTTACCCATGAGTCCCAATCGTCCCAAAACAATATGTACAAGGATATAACTTGACTTAGCAACCATGTAATCAATTAGATAATTAACTTGGGTTTAAGCAAATGTTGTAACAATAATGCACTAAAAATGAGTGCATACAAGGTAGGCTAAGGCGATTTGGGTGCACATTTTAGTGGGGTGTAACAAATTCTTCCTTTAAGTAAAATGCTTAAAGGTCGAAGCGAAAAGATAGGCTCTGAGGGGTGTACTAGGGGTATCGTGTACTAAAAATGAGTACAACGCAAAGGGTGTGGGAGAATTACTTGACCAATGTAGCCAATGTAATTATAACAAAAACACAGGTGTAAAACAACGGGTTAATCCTAATGCCTCTTATCATGTAGTAAATCTAACTACACGAATGTAGTCTCACTTGTGGCCTCGGAATGGTCCTAACGCAAGTTCTAGAATCTAAGTGCTACCGGTACACACATCATAGCATAAATGCTTTTCCTACCAATTCTAGGGGCGAACCTCACATATTTGGGGTGGAAAATTTTTTAGTGGTACGGTTTTTGTGCTAGTCATATAACTCCTATCCATGAGACGCTCATTAAGATCAAAGTTTCACTCCTATATGTTGTAAAAAATTTTAAAATTGGCACTAAAATTACCTTAACAAGTATTTCTCTCAGTTTTATTACACATCTACTATTAAACAAACAAAAATCAAGCGTAATAGTATTCTCAAAAATCGTACTTTTACCCCCCTTACACTTAAGATGAACATTGTCCCCAATGTTCAAATAACAATATGTAAAAGAAAAAAAAAATAAAAGAATGAAATCAAATACTCCCCTGATTCGCTCGGTGGATAATGAAATTACACGGTTAAATCTTCCTCCAAGGTAATGTTGAAGCTCCATGACTAATGTATCGCCATAAGCTTGATCCAAGACATTTCCTTGTCCAAAATAACCTGTTAAACCTGAGAAAACAAACACGAAAACCTGCATAACATCGGCGGGAAAAATCTATATATAAAGATATAATGCTTGTGGAATGATAATTTTGCAGATTCCTGGAGATTATAAGTTGGAGATTTTAATAAAAACTTTTTATGAAAACAAAACTTTCAAAAATTTCTGAAAATTAAATCTGACGCCGTCAGGTTATAAACCCTGACGCCGTCAGAAATGACCTGACAAAAATTTTCATTTTAAGTTTCCGGAAAATTTCTGGAAAAACCTTTACCTTACTTCCTGGAAATCCTGCAAAACATCATTATGACTCGATACAAGCATTTGACTCAAACAAACACTAATATGTATGTTCATTTATTATTATTACGATTCATGTTCATTTGTGTTCTAATAAACCGATTTAGATTTCCCTTACACTTAACTTTTGCAAAATACCTTTATATGTAGTTAAGACGAGGTTAAAAACAAAATAAAGCATTTTCACAATTTACTTTTGAACATGAATCAATAAGAATAAAAATTAAACACACATACGGAAAATAAAATCAAACAAACAAATAAATAAACACACAAAGCAAATAAAACAAATAAAGCTTGGGTTGCCTCCCAAGAAGCGCTTTTCTTTATTAACGAGTCTTGTAGCTAGACTCAAAGTCCATCTATCTAGTGTCGCTTATGCTCAAGTACCCGAGTGTGAGCCATCTAATTGTTGCCTCATCTTTCTTGTATTCATCATTTAGCTCCAAACATCCACGATAATATCTCTTATTTTTCTCATGTGGATATTTGAGCCCCTTACCCTTATCATTCTCACTTAACAAGTCGATAGGCATAATTCTATTGCAAGATTCAATGGGGTAGTTCTTAAACCTAGGATGTGCTCGGGGCATTTGATAGACAAAATCTTCATCCCCATCCGAGAATGTAATTAACCCGTCCACCAGTTTTTCGTCAAGGTTGGTCAACCTTTTGAAGGGTTCTCCAAAAATGACTTGGGTTAATTTGTTATCAATGAATTCTCCTAAGTTCTCCATAACCATAAATTCCACCAAATACACAAAACTTCCAACGAATACGTGTATTGGCTTAGTCCTAGCAACGATGTTATCACCTTGATATTCTAGCTCATCTACCATGATTTTATTATAATTAGCACGAGAGATAATGTTCATAGGCAAAGATGAGTTAAGATAAGCATAAAAATCATGATAACCAATTTTACACGGGAATTGCATGTTAAAGAGGATATCCTTTTCGATCTTAGTCCTAGGGTCAACATACTTAAAGGGATCAATTTCCTCTTTTCCCCATTCCTCGTTAACTACTTCTCCATTACCGATATCCTCATCGGAGTCTGAGTAGTAAAATGGACTAACATAGTCATTCTCATGGTCAGACTCCTCCATCTCAGAATTGTTACCAAAGTGGTGGTCGGGTGAAAGGTTGTTGTTTGCTACTATGGGGGCGGGAACGGGTAGTTGAAAATTTGCACGGCGAAAAACACGAATAACAGGGATCAAATGACCAATGTTACTCATGAGGTAAGTGGAAGGTATCACAAACAAAAGTACAAAGAAATAAGATAGACTAAAGAAAACCTAGAAAAATAAAATAAAAATCTCACTAGAAAGGAATCTGGTGAGTAGACCTATTAGAAATAAAAATTCAACCTAAACAATAACTATTCCCCGGCAGCGGCGCCAAAAACTTGATGCGTGGTTTTGTAACTTTACAACAGGTTTTACCTCTAGAGGGATCTCAAGAGGCTTACAACCCCACCAGGCAGTGTACCTGACCGATGTAGTATAGTGTAGTGGTAAGTACGGGGGATTGATCGTTCTCCACAGGGAATAGTGTTCGTTAGGTATGAAAAGCTACTCTAATAGGTCTAAGGGTTGAGGAAGATTCTTTTTTATGTTTTTATATTTTTTATGAAAGCAAATAAAATCTCGGTTTTGAAGGAGTGGGCGGAATTAGTTGCTAGTCAACTAACCCAAATTACTACGAATGTAAATAAAATAAAATAACAAAATGAAAATGTGGTGAGAAACTTATGTGTAGAGAAATGTGTTTACTTAGATTTCCTTACTCCCTAACTATCTTTTACCGGTTAATTAGTGTGTATTAGTCGCGTGAATGACGGGTGTATTCCTTAATACCATTCGTGGGGTGGCGTACTTACTTCCCCAACTCTACAAGCTCCTACTTCACTCCTATGTCGAGCCGGCTAGGAAGCTCCTAACATGGGATCACTAGAATTCGCTTGTGCATTAAATACAACCATAAAAACCTTTAGTACGCATTTGGTTCATGTTTCTTAAGACGTTCAAGCAAGTTACCGAATAGGAAGTTAGCCAGTTTTCTTAAGCCTAACATAGATAAACAATCATCCAATACAACTAATAACACACTAATAATCAATAATCAATAGCTAGGTTTCATTAGATCTAAGCAAACACAAGATAAATTTAGCCTAACATGTTAATCAAAAGACAAGAATAAGATAAAATCAAACAACACATAGACATATTGAATGATTAATTGATAACTTATCTTCAATGTAACATGGAAGATCTCAAGGCAAAAAGCCTTGAAAAAGAAGCTAAAATCGTCCTAGGGTTTTCTCCCAAAATTCTACACACTAAGCTCTCCTTAATGACAAAAAATTAGAAAACTATATATAGACTTTTGCATCTGACGGCGTCACCTTATGGAGTGTGACGCCGTCACCTCGCCGCTTCTAGGGTTCCCGGATGACCTTCTTGACGCCGTCCCTCTTTAGCTCTTCCAAAATCCATTCTGGCTTATCAAGGCTTGACGCCGTCAGCTCGTGAACGTAACGCTGTCCCCTTATGATTTAAGCCGTGACGCCCTTGATCAAGTTAAAGCGTGACGCCGTCAGAATTCACATGCTATTTTCACTGGCCTATCATGAGTAAATTTCACGTCCACTTTTTCTTGCCAAAGCATGACGCCGTCCAGAGTTAATTGTGACGCCGTCAAAGGTAACTTTCAGCCGATTTTTGAGACTTTGTCGTTTTCTTCACTTTTATGCTCCAAAAACGTCCAAAATGCCTCCTTTTCCAGATTTCTCCTCAAAAGTACCTAAAATGACAGAAGGAACGATTTAGGGCAATATTTGATCAAATAAATACGATTTAGGGCTTAAATGACCCCTTAAAAGCGGTACACTTTTCGCTTCATCAATAGGCAACCGGGCCAACCCTCTCGAGGATTTTAAATGGTCCAACGTACCTTGGGTTGAGTTTTCCACGCTTTCCGAAGCGTATCATTCCCTTTCAGGGCGAAACTTTTAGCATAACTCTATCTCCGACTTCAAACTCCATGGGTTTCCTTCTCACGTCTGCATAACTCTTTTGTCTGTCACGAGCGGCTTGGAGACGATGTTTGATTTTTAATATTTTCTCGGTTGTGTCGTGGATTAGTTCTGGTCCGGTAAGCTGCATGTTACCAACTTCTGTCCAACAGATAAGTGATCTGCACTTTCTCCCATAAAGTGCTTCAAAAGGTGCAGCCTTTAGGCTAGCTTGGTAACTATTGTTGTACGAGAATTCAACCAATGGTAAGTGTTTGTCCCAACCTTTTCCGAAGTCAAGTACACATGCTCTAAGCATATCTTCTAAGGTTTGGATTGTCCTTTCACTTTTTCCATCAGTTTGGGGATGATAAGCGGTGCTCATGTCCAATTGAGTACCGAGGGCTTTCTGTAGGGATTGCCAAAATCCTGAAGTGAATCGACTGTCTCTGTCTGAAATGATAGAGACTGGGACTCCATGTCGGATTTTGATTTCTTTGAAGTACAACTGAGCGAGTGTGTCCAACTCGTCAGTTTCTTTGATAGGCAGAAAATGAGTTGATTTGGTTAAGCGGTCGACGATAAACCAAATGGTGTCATATCCGATCGAGGTTTTTGGTAACTTGGTAATAAAATCCATAGTGATTCTTTCCCATTTCCAGACTGGTATCTCAGGTTGTACGAGTAGTCCAGATGGTTTCTGACTTTCGGCTTTGTCCCTTGAACAAGTCAAACACTTCCCAACATATGTTGCAATGTCGGCTTTCATGTTTGGCCACCAGTAAAGTTGTTTGAGGTCTTGGTACATCTTGGTGGATCCGGGATGAATGGAATATTTAGACTTGTGAGATTCATGCATGATAAAATCTCAAATTCCTCCATAGAGAGGAATCCAGCATCTTTTCTTGAAGCATAACATTCCATCGGCTCGTCGTATGAATCCGTTCTCGCTTTCTAGCATGCCCTTAATTTTCTCGTGAGCTCGATTTTCTTCCTGAAGAGCTTCCGATTGGGCTATGAGAATTTGAGATGGGAGTGGTGAATAAATTGTCATTTCTAACGATCGAACTCTAAGAGGTTTGATCCTCTCTTTTCTGCTCAATGCGTCAGCCACGACATTCGCTTTACCGGGATGGTAGCGAATTTCACAATCGTAGTCGTTGAGTAGTTCCAACCATCGGCGCTGTCTCATGTTCAGCTCCTTCTGATCTAGTATGTGTTGAAGACTTTTGTGATCGGTGAATACCGTGCACTTTGTACCGTATAGGTAATGTCTCCACATTTTAAGAGCGAATACTACTGCTCTTAATTCCAGATCATGAGTGGTATAGTTTTCCTCATTTTTCTTGAGTTGTTGAGAAGCGTAAGCAATGACTTTGTTCCTTTGCATTAGTACTGCACCTAAACCATGATGTGATGCATCACAATATACTACAAAGTCGTCGCTCCCATCTGGTAGCGCTAGAATTGGTGCTTCACAGAGTTTTTGTTTTAGGAGTTGAAATGCTGATTCTTGTTTCTCTCCCCAGATATATTTCTTGTTTTTCTGCGTGAGTTCTGTCAAAGGTTTTGCGATTTTGGAAAAACCTTCTATAAACCTTCGATAGTAACCAGCGAGTCCTAAAAATTGTCGAATCTCAGTTGGAGTGGTGGGCGAAGCCCAACCTTTGACTGCTTTGATCTTGGCGGGATCAACGTGAATACCTTGACTGTTGATGATGTGACCTAAGAATTGAACGGTGGATATCCAAAAGTCACATTTGGAAAATTTCGCATACAGTTTTTCTTGCTTGAGTACACCCAAAATGGTTCTCAAGTGTTCAGCATGCTCTTGTTTGTTACGTGAGTAGATCAAAATGTCGTCGATGAATACGATTACGAACTTGTCCAGATATGGTTTACATACGCGGTTCATTAGATCCATGAACACTGCCGGTGCGTTGGTAAGACCAAATGGCATTACGCGGAACTCGTAATGTCCGTATCGTGTTCGGAAGGCTGCTTTGGGAACATCTTCTTCTCTGACTCTTAATTGGTGGTATCCCGATCTTAGATCGATTTTTGAGTAAACACTCGATCCTTGTAGTTGGTCAAATAGATCGTCAATTCTTGGTAATGGGTATCGATTTTTCACTGTGAGTTTGTTCAACTCTCTATAATCGATGCACATTCGGAATGTTCCGTCTTTCTTTTTGACAAACAGGACGGGTGCTCCCTAAGGTGATGAGCTGGGTTGGATGAATCCTTTATCTGACAGTTCTTTCAACTGCTCAGATAATTCCTTCATTTCGGAAGGGGCTAATCGATATGGTACTTTTGCAACGGGTGCTGCTCCAGGCACTAAATCGATTCGAAATTCTACTTGCCGGATGGGTGGAATACCTGGCAAGTCTTCAGGGAATACTTCTGCAAACTCATTTACAACTGGCACTTCTTCCAGTCGTTTTTCTTTTTCTTTTGATTTATCCTCCGTTACTTGGACCAAAAATGCGTGACATCCTTTGTTTATGTATTTCACCGTTTTGATGTACGAGATGATATTGAGTTGGGTTTTATAGTGGTCACAACGAACGATAAATGTTTCGTTGTCTGTGGGGATTTGGATAACTTTTTCATCGCAGATGATTCGGGCACGATGTTTGGATAACCAGTCCATACCCACAATTGCGTCAAAGCTTCCAAGTTGGATGGGCATGAGATCGATTGGAAATGATTTGTTTTGGAGGGTTAATGTGCAGTTTTTGAGTACGGTGTTGGTGTTTAACAATTTTCCGTCGGCTATTTCAATTTCGTACGAGGTATCTAATTCTACAGGCGCTATATTAAGTAATAAAGCAAATGAAGTAGATACAAAGCTTCTATCGGCTCCAGAATCAAATAATATTTTAGCACTATGTTGATTCAGTAAGAAAGTACCCGTAGTGACGTTGGGGTTCTGTGACACGTTTCCATCTCCGAGTACGTAAGCTCTTCCTTGGGCAACCTGATTGACGTTCTTGGGGCAGTGACTTTTATAATGACCCGCTTCACCACAACCGTGGCACTTTACTGCTACTGGTTGCGCATTCGCTCCCGTGGCTCTGCAGTCTCGGGTCACGTGACCTATTTTTCTACAGTTACCGCAGATGGCGGTACAGGGTCCTGTATGATGCAACTTGCACCGGTTACACTGGGGTTTTGTCCCAGCATACATTTTTCCTTCAGCAGGTGCAGCCACATAAGCCCTGGCGGCTTCTTGTCTGTGGTTTTGTTGTTGATGTCTATCATTTCGGCTTTGCTGGTTGTCTCTGTTGCGGTTGCTTCGGTCATTGTTGCGGTAGCTCCTGCTGTGATTGTAATAACTGTTGCTGTTCCGGTTGTTGCTGTCATGGTTATCATAGTTTCTCTTTTGTCCACTGACTGTGGAGTTAGAACCTCGTTTAAGCACTCGACTCATCATTCGCTGAGCAAATACGAATGCGGCTTCGAGGGTTTGTGGGTGTGATGCGGTGACGTCTCCCTCAATGCTTGAAGGTAGTCCTTCCACATATTTCTCCAATGTCTTTTCCAAGTCAGGTACCATGTGTGGACACAAAAGAGATAACTCTTGAAATTTTTGGTTATACGCACTGACATCATTGTTTTTCACCACTAGCTGGTGAAATTCGTCTTCAAGCTTTCTGACCTCGGTACGGGGACAGTACTTTTTCAGCATTTTATTCTTCAGTTCGGTCCAGGAGATTTGAAATGCTGCTTCAGTATCCATTATTTTGACAGTAGCATTCCACCAAGATAATGCATTTCCCCTTAAAGTTCCAGTGGCAAAAGTGACCTTGTTATTTTCTGCACAGTTGCTTCTCATGAATACCGTTTCCATGCATTCAAACCACTGTGCTAATTTCGTCACTCCTTCTACGCCTCTGTAGGTGGTTGGTTGGCAACTTACGAATTCTTTGTAAGTGCATTTACGTGGTGTAGATGCCTCACTTTCATTTGTTGCTCCCATAGTATTGCTTGAGTGGTTTGCTGCATCGGCCTCGCGTGCTGCGGCGATGCCATCATCAATCATTCTTCGAACCTCCTCAAGCGTCAGTGCTCCGGTAGGGTTGGTAGTTTCGTTGTCGCTATGTGCCATTTTCTATTAATGTCACAAGAATACAGATTTAGAATTTGGATAGAATAGCTGAGTATATGCACAATGTAATTATGGTGTGAAATGGTGGTTAAATTGAATATCTCTCCATAATTACTATGCCTCTTCATTTTATTCATTTACAGATATGAGATTGTTAAGGAACAATCGATTTAATCATACAAACTGAAGTTCATCAATTTTTCCTTACATATCACCATATTATGTGTGTTCAGGTTTTTACAACATTTACACAATTAGAGAATCATAATAATTACAGGTAACATCACGACATGTCTGGATACAATTACAATACATACGAACAACCATAATACATAAGTTAACAGATATATAGTACATCACTACCAACATTATAACATTAATAACTTGATCAGTTGAGTTATACAACAAAACGATACAAGAGTCTTTATTAATTGCCACATGCGGCAGACTACAATGTCTCAACTATACAACATGCTAACTATGTCTACTGCTCAGGTCTATCCGTATGCCTCGTGAGCTCTGAGATCTGGTCTCTGAGTCTCTGTATCTCAGCCTGATGCTCCATCTGTATGTCTCCCATGAGTCTATCCAGTGTGTCGGCTCTACGCTGTGCAAGGTGAGCCTCCCAAGCTAAGTCCTGTCCCTCTCTGCGTATGGATATCGCGTGGGAATGGGTATCTGCCAAGTCTGACTGCATCTGTCTCAAGCACTGCTTTACCACTGCTCTGTTGGAAGCCAACCTATGCAGAGTGTCAGTGATAGTACCCGGGGAATCCAATGGTACATGGTCTATCATCCGAAGAAGTGAATCGACCAGCTCTCTGTGACTCTCGAGTCGTGTCACTACTGTAGATGGTATAAGGGTGTGGGTGACTACTGGTCTAAATCCTTCCCAAGCATCATGGGTCTGAGCTGGAGGAGTGAAACCAGGAGGGTAAGGCAGTGATGGTGAGGATGGGTGTATCTGCTCTGATATGCGAGGTCTACTCGATGAAGGAATATCCTCTGCAGGAATCGGATCCCGCTGTCAAGGTGGTAGTGGATATGTCTGGGTATGTATGTCAAGCACATGGTCAGGTAGTGGGGATGGTGCAGTATGGTGGGACTCTAATGGTGTATCGTCTGCAGGGAGCCATTGCTGACTCTCATAGTACAAGTCGTCAGGGGGTGGTATATAGAAAGGAGAGTAGGTATCACAAACAAAATGTGGTGGTAACGTAGGTGTTGGCAAAGCTGGCACATGAGGGTCCTCTAATAAAGGTATAGCGGCGGCTCCACCCTCCAAAAAGGGCTCGATCGCGTCAGGCACAACCTCTAGTGCTACAGTACCAGGATTTACGGGGGATGTGACTGATGCTAGTGATCCCTCGGAGTCCGGCTCCGATGATACACTAAAGTGGGTGATGAATGACATTGTACTGTAATAATCCATATATGGTAAAATAAGTAATTACTAACATCAAGTGGTGTAAGATAAGCATGAAATGATCTAGTTGTGCATAGTACTTTCAAGTATGTAGAGGCTTATATAAGATAATCCTAATGTATAACATACCGAGCGCGGCAGCAAGCAGGCATGGAGAGTTTAAGGTAACATGGTGTATAATTAATTTGTTTGAAAAAATGTAGTTATAGTCCAACGTTTGAAAAACATTTGGTTCTCTATAACCGAAGCTCTGATACCAATCTGTAACACCCCCAAATTTTAAACATAGCAGCGGAAGATTTATTTGGGTGTTACTGTGAGGATCGAAAACAAAATCATAGAAAAACAGCCTGAGACGGCATTTTTAATTTACATAGGTCCATAATACAAATTCAGTTACAAAGCGTTACATCAGAGTGCTAAGGTTTCTCCAAAGAAACATCAACTTAACTGAATTACAACTTTATTTTACACCATTTATTTAAGATAAGGTGTGCCTGCTCCATGCCTTGCCTTGCTCCTCTAGTTCCCTGAGATACATGCTAAAAAGTCAACATAATGTTGAGTGAAATCATGGAGTTTGTAATTTAAATATCAGTTTGATTCACAAGTAAGATTGTAAAACCCAAATTTTCCAAACGCGTAAAATACCTAAAATACCCTTCAATTTTGAACTTTTGAAGAACGTATATTTACTTATAACCTAAAGTAATTATATGCTACTACTTGAGCGTGCACAACATTTGGAACCTACAACATAAGATAAATAAGACTATACTTACGTTATACATTATTAAGCTATGTTATATATTTTTTTTTTTTAAAACTTGTAAACGCCTAAATAAATCCATATGGGCCGAAATGTATGTATAATTTCACAAGTAAACTTAAACCAAAACAAGCCCAAGCCTAACATGAACTAAATAAGGAATGACTCCATCAATCCCATATGTTACGGTACTCTTGATTCACTCCATATTCCATCACACGGTTTCTTTAATACCAAATCAATCACACGTTTCCTCTAATTCCTAAATCTACAATATACTATTTATCTCTCCACACCAATCACGCTCAAATCTGTTATAAGCAATAAATTTCAATTACTTATTTCCTTCTATAGAGATACACTTTCTTCTTCCTATATCAGATGGTCCTTTCCTTTGTCTTCCATGCGACAAAACAAGACTAAACACACAAAGTTCTATTACTTTTCTCTCAAGGATCAAGCATTCGAGGGTTGTTGCGGTGGTTCGTGAAGTAGCAGTGGGTACTGAATTCGTAGAGGTTGTGATCATTCTTCTTGTTCTCTTTTCCTTGTTCGATACAGCAGGTATCACCAACACCACCCTTTTTGTTTCTTTTCCAGTCGACACACCTAAAGCATGTATAAATCTAAATTAATGAAAACCTAAAACTAATATGTTATCATGCTAATATATTCTTATGATCTCACACATAAAATCATACACACAAAGAGAATAGAAACTATACGCCTTATGTTACCTGCTTGTGCCGCGTGATTTTGAGCCACATGGTTGTCGTTGTACCAGCCCCACAGCGACCTAAATGCGACTCTAAACAAGCCCTAATATCCACCTTACTTTAATTGGCGTTAATCTTATTTGGTTTTGAGGTGTACGTGTTTGGGTGTTGTGTGTGAGTCTAAACTTTGTCTAGACATGTCGCAATGATCACGTAAACATGTATGTCATACGATCATATCTCGGGGTGTGTGTGTGTGTGACTCACTTGTGTGCCCTTAATTCGAATGAATCCAAAACCTTAATCGGAACATAAAAAGGAGACATTTAAAACCAGTATGGAAAACCTTAAAAAAAAGAAGAGAGGAAGATGGTTAACGAGGGTCATATATTCAACAAAGGGTTGTGGTTTTACATGCGACCTGCATGCATGGTTTTGAGAGTAAACATGTTTCGTTGCGTGTGTGTTTAGTGTCGACCAGGATGGCTTGAACTGTGTCGCATATATGGACTGTTTAACGAAGGGTCAGGAATACTTGGGGTATGTGTTTGTGTGTGTGTCGAATGTATCGAAAACATATGTATGGTCTGCACTAAAACCAGAATTTAAGAAATATTATGGGTGTGGGTCGCATGGGTAAATGGAGTTTTAAAGTTGTGGGTTTGTGTGTCGAGTGTGTGTGCATGGTGTAGTGCATAATTGAAATGAATATACTGGTCATGTGATTGTATGATTAAAGTCTGGCACTTGCATGGAATGATTGTCATGGTGAATGTTAAAGCCTGTTAAAGTCAATAGCGTCTGAAAATGGTTCATAAGTTGTGATTGCAAATTGAAAGTCGCATAAAAGCAGTCTTCCAAAAATATCCTTCTTGGCCAAACCCTTCAAGCATTTGTAGAGGGTAAGAAAATAAAGGTGTGGTCAAGCAGATATAGTGAACTATATTTATTCTTTTCCTCTTTAAGTTACGTAGAGCACAAAATACATTAAATAATCATCATCTTAATATTTTTGTATCTATGCATAATATACCTTACAGTGGTGGTTGAATACGATATATTAGAGTGTCATACATTGCCTATAGAGGTAGACTGTAAGTGGTAAAATCTGTTAAAATGGTACGCATGGGTACGTGTGGACTAAATGGGTCATTATGAAATTATATTACAAGTTGAACCCTAAACTTGATAGGTTGTCACTACAAATCCCAAACTAAGTTATTATTCATAATAAGCCGTAAAGCTTACTAAATTATCAGTGTAACCCTAATCTGATTAATTCGGGAAAGTTACTAATTATGGAAACTTACTAAATATAAAAAGATTATTAAAGGGAAAGTTACTAAAAATGGAAAGCCGACTTAAATGAGTTATTTTTAAGACGATCATGAATTCGTGTAGATTCGCTGAAGATGGAGTCTGCTTCCGATCTTATGTTCTATTTTGTTTTCACTTGCGGTCTAAGGTACAGATATTCTGCTCTTTGAATGAGGAGCCTTCGTTCTCCTATTTTGATTCGTATTAGGGTTTCCTTAGCCATTGCTATGCTTCCCTACATTTTGATATGTGAACCTTTAATATGACCCTTTGGCATTTGAACCATTGATATGGGCTTTGGACATTTGAACCTTTGGCATATAAACCTTTTGATATGAACCCTGTGATTTGGACTTTGATATTTGGACTATGACTACATGGACCTTTGCTTTGATTTGGACTTTGACATTTGACCCCAGTTTGATACCCGAGCCAAGTTCATTTCCTAGCCATGAAGGTAACATGGCCGTGTCTGTGATGCACCACTGGCATGACTAGCGTGTAGCCCTAGTGATTTGGTTACACCGTCCCCATTTTGATTATGATATGCATGCGCACTATATGATTTATTATGGCCTATATGATTTGTTCGGGGGCGAATGGATGCATCCTAGGTTCGAGTCCGTGTTCGTGGACAGTTCGTTTTGATATGATTTGATTTGGTGACTGATGATGGGTGCAATCCACATCTTTCACAAAATTTGGGAGCTAGCTACTCCATTTGAAGAATGAGGACACCCCTCATATTATCTGATTATCTGAGAGGTCTCCCCTCTATATGATTTGAAGATTGTGGTTACGATATGATATGATTTGATTTGTTTGGGCTCGTGGTGGATGACTGTCCTAAACCTTTACTCTTTATACCTTTACTTATATCTTAGTCATTATGCTACTTCTGTTCATTTCCGTTTACTTTCGTTTCCGTTTATTATATATCTGTTCACTGGGCTTTTTAAGCTCAGCCGCGTTTCTTTTCCCGCGGCAGGTTTTAGTTGGAAGCTGGGTAAGAGGGAAGAGACTTTTGGACTTAGAAGACCTTGATAATTATTCTGAAGTAGAAGTCATTAGAAGGATTGCATTTGCAGACTTAGTATTTAGTTTTTGTTTCCTTTGTATCCTTGTGTATTCAGTATTTCATTTGTAACCTTTGAGAATCTTTGTATTACTATTGAATGTATGCTTTGTTTGATCTGATATGAAGCCATTAATGTGATACTTCTACCCTTGCTGGGTTGGGGTGTTACAATTATGGTATCAGAGCAACAGGCTGCGATTCGTAATACATTTACCCTTGGCCTGTGTAAGTTAGGACCACTATGTTTTCCCTGTAGGCGCTCGTAGGACAACCTTTGAAGATTTGCTTTAAGATTTCCCTATAGGAACGTAAGTTTGACCAGTGAGGAATGGGTAGACTAAGGCATTTGTTTAAGTATCATTGCTTCCGCATCACTCTGATTCGTGCCTTGCTTTTGGTTAGATCCTGTTGATATCACTTTTGGAAAGTGAAAGCTTATGCTTTGCACCACCTAAGATTTGAACCTGATTAAGTCTTGAAGGCATTGAGAATTTCATAAAATTGCCTGACACTATTTGATCCTTATCTTCAGATTTTGACTCTGATCTCTGATCCTTTCGTTAATCATTTTGACGCCTCTTCGGGCACTCTGAGAACCTCCATGGCGATGACGTATTCGATATATTTTGTTATTTGTCTTTCGCTTTTGATAGGTATCTATGAATCTTCCGACACTATTTGATTTCGTTTCACCCATCTCTGTCCCTACGAGAAGTCTTGTGGTGTTTAACCACGAGTATAAGAATGTTTCCCTCTCACTTTTGAACGATAAATTTTGCTATGCTGATCCCTCTTTCTTTGGATAATTAGCTTCGATTTTATCCTGACAAGGAAGTGGTTGATTGATCATTCAAAAATTGACAATTTCCCTTCGATATCTCACCTTTAACGTTGCAACAAGTTGAACTACCTACCATGATTACCGATTGATAAAACCTCTGCTATCACTATTACTCTGGAGTCTCTTGTGTTAATTTAGCGGTTATGAAGTTTTCCTAGAACCCATTTCGTACACCAACGAATGAACCTCATCTTGAGAGCTCTTTGGCACCTTGAGTCTTCTGAACATGAACCTCATCTTGAACATTATTTGGCACCCTGAATCTTGAATATGATTTCTGGTCGAACCACCAAAATTTTCCATCGGAGCGTGAAATAGGATTTGACTTGATACCGGGAGATTGTCTAGTCACCAAGCGAAGGTGTCTTTCAGATGTGTCCGAGATCCTACCAGTTTGTTTGAGCAACCGAGAGGAGCAAGAACCGAAGACCAGAAATTAGTTGGTTTAAGTGTACCTTCTGGGTGTGTTGATTTCTGAAAGCTGAACCGTAATACCGTTAGGAACCAATATCCCTCCACCCGGAAACGATTATGTGTTTGTTTAATTTCAGAGCGCGAAGTTTCCTTCTGATCAATTGATTTTATTCTTGGAATCGCCTTCCATATTCGTAAAACGACTGCTATGATGGTTAGTGACGCTAATAGTATTAGCTAAAGCTCTGACTGTTTTGTGAACTTGATAAATGATATTTTCTCGGGAGTACTTGGACAAATGGTCATTGTATGACTTAATAGTACGTTCGGAGACGAGGAAGAGCATGAAAATCATCTTTGCGCTTCATTAGAAAGTTCGTCGATCAATCTTACATTCTGAGAGAGTGATATTTGCAGAGAAGACGATGTTCATAATCGAGGATACCTCTTTATATCCCGCAAGTTTTGAAAACCATCACCATGTGGTCAAGACCGACAACAGAATGGAGAACTGAAAACCCTTTGAACTTTGCAAAAGAATTCTGGAAGATTTTTGCAACTTATGATACCATTGAGAAATTTCTTAGTTTGATTTAGAATGGAGTTTGGGAAAAGCTGAAATAGAAGTTAGTTTCCTTACCTCGGGCGAAACAAGTTTGGGGTAAATCAGGAAGAGACTCAGTGGTACTCCCTTGCAGCGCAGAAGGTTTTGCGTATGCATCAAGACAACTAGAAGCGCGTCAGAAGAAGTATTTCACTGCCTGACCTGGAGTTGACAACAACGGCGGCCACCCTGAAGAGTGAAGACTTTCCTTACAAGGTAGAAGGGTTGGCGATGCAGAATAAGAGATTCTAGTCAAGATGGCGAACCCGGAGCTGATGGAGACGTACAGTCTCACTTCCCTATTCATCTTGGTTGTACTAAGATGAATTGAGAGCGGAAGCAGACTGAACGACGAAGAGCATGCCAGGAATTCACATTACTCCATCACATTCCAAGAAGAACTGCAGGAGGCTCGACGAACCAGACACAAGTTCCCGATTTTGGTTTCACTTCCCGATTGATGGACAGACGAAGACAGATTAACCGGACTTGAAGAGATTGGATGTGTTGAATGAGCGGATTTTGAAACAGACCCTTTATGTTCGGAAGAATTGATTCTATGAAGGCCGAAGTTATTGGCGACTAACTTTCATTTTCGTTGACCCTCTTAAGTTTCGTTATATAGTAATGAGATCCTCTTATGATTTAAGTTCCCTAGAAGCATTTCAGTTCGTGTTCATTTTTCGTATGTTTGGTGATGGCCTTGTTTTGAGAGATTTTGACAAGTTGTGGAAGATATGATACTTGTGACGGCATACCTTACTTCTGCTAGACAATCTGGGATTTTGATACTCTTGCGAATAGTTTTGTTTTCCCTTATGACTATGATATTTGATTTTGTTGACCTCTGAGACTGTAGAAAGATTAGGTGGATTAAGATAGGTTGTTTTGTTCACGACACGAAATAGAGTATGACCATCATAAGGGCATATTTATATGATGCCAGTATTATCATGTCTGGCCAACGTGATAATACTTACATCATATAACGTGCACTCGTTGTGGGCATAGGATATTCGAGGAGTGCCTTAGAGCTTTAGAAATTCTGATAACTGTTTGAGATTATCTGCGTTAGTGAGACTTTAAGTTCATTCTACCCATACGCGTAACCTGCTTTCACCGTTATGCGAATTGATACGTCTGGATTCTCGTCACGCATTTTGTTAACCTCTGCACTTCCAATGAGAATTTTAGGTTCTGTTGTAGAACCTTCTGCCAATTGATGTTATCGACAATCTATTTTCTGTACGTTCTCATCTGGTTTGTCTAATCAAATTCTGTGGACGGCATATCCGTCAAAATCCTATGTATTTCCTGCGTCCCTTCCGAGGGAATCCGATTATCATCTATTACGTGTGGTACATTATTCTTTTGATCTGGATTCAGTATAATTTGTCTTTTTTGATGAAACCGAAGCTTTGATCAACAAGATCGAGTTATGAGAAACAAGTCATTCACATTTTCGTTCACAGTCCGCTGTATTTCCGTTTCGTTTTCCCTTCAATTTTCGAGGACGAAAATTTTCTTTTAGAGGGGAAGAGTTGTAAAACCCAAATTTTCCAAATGCGTAAAATACCTAAAATACCCTTCAATTTTGAACTTTTGAAGAACGTATATTTACTTATAACCTAAAGTAATTATATGCTACTACTTGAGCGTGCACAACATTTGGAACCTACAACATAAGATAAATAAGACTATACTTACGTTATACATTATTAAGCTATGTTACATTTTTTTTTTTTTTAAAAAAAAACTTGTAAACGCCTAAATAAATCCATATGGGCCGAAATGTATGTATAATTTCACAAGTAAACTTAAACCAAAACAAGCCCAAGCCCAACATGAACTAAATAAGGAATGACTCCATCAATCCCATATGTTACGGTACTCTTGATTCACTCCATATTCCATCACACGGTTTCTTTAATACCAAATCAATCACACGTTTCCTCTAATTCCTAAATCTACAATATACTATTTATCTCTCCACACCAATCACGCTCAAATCTGTTATAAGCAATAAATTTCAATTACTTATTTCCTTCTATAGAGATACACTTTCTTCTTCCTATATCAGATGGTCCTTTCCTTTGTCTTCCATGCGACAAAACAAGACTAAACACACAAAGTTCTATTACTTTTCTCTCAAGGATCAAGCATTCGAGGGTTGTTGCGGTGGTTCGTGAAGTAGCAGTGGGTACTGAATTCATGGAGGTTGTGATCATTCTTCTTGTTCTCTTTTCCTTGCTCGATACAGCAGGTATCACCAACACCACCCTTTTTGTTTCTTTTCCAGTCGACACACCTAAAGCATGTATAAATCTAAATTAATGAACACCTAAAACTAATCTGTTATCATGCTAATATATTCTTATGATCTCACACATAAAATCATACACACAAAGAGAATAGAAACTATACGCCTTATGTTACCTGCTTGTGCCGCGTGATTTTGAGCCACATGGTTGTCGTTGTACCAGCCCCACAGCGACCTAAATGCGACTCTAAACAAGCCCTAATATCCACCTTACTTTAATTGGCGTTAATCTTATTTGGTTTTGAGGTGTACGTGTTTGGGTGTTGTGTGTGAGTCTAAACTTTGTCTAGACATGTCGCAATGATCACGTAAACATGTATGTCATACGATCATATCTCGCGGTGTGTGTGTATGTGACTCACTTGTGTGCCCTTAATTCGAATGAATCCAAAACCTTAATAGGAACATAAAAAGGAGACATTTAAAACCAGTATGGAAAACCTTAAAAGAAAGGAAGATAGGAAGATGGTTAACGAGGGTCATATATTCAACAAAGGGTTGTGGTTTTACATGCGACCTGCATGCATGGTTTTGAGAGTAAACATGTTTCGTTGCGTGTGTGTTTAGTGTCGACCAGGATGGCTTGAACTGTGTCGCATATATGGACTGTTTAACGAAGGGTCAGGAATACTTGGGGTATGTGTTTGTGTGTGTGTGTCGAATGTATCGAAAACATATGTATGGCCTGCACTAGAACCAGAATTTAAGAAATATTATGGGTGTGGGTCGCATGGGTAAATGGAGTTTTAAAGTTGTGGGTTTGTGTGTCGAGTGTGTGTGCATGGTGTAGTGCATAATTGAAATGAATATACTGGTCATGTGATTGTATGATTAAAGTCTGGCACTTGCATGGAATGATTGTCATGGTGAATGTTAAAGCCTGTTAAAGTCAATAGCGTGTGAAAATGGTTCATAAGTTGTGATTGCAAATTGAAAGTCGCATAAAAGCAGTCTTCAAAAAATATCCTTCTTGGCCAAACCCTTCAAGCATTTGTAGAGGGTAAGAAAATAAAGGTGTGGTCAAGCAGATATAGTGAACTATATTTATTCTTTTCCTCTTTAAGTTACGTAGAGCACAAAATACATTAAATAATCATCATCTTAATATTTTTGTATCTATGCATAATATACCTTACAGTGGTGGTTGAATACGATATATTAGAGTGTCATACATTGCCTATAGAGGTAGAGTGTAAGTGGTAAAATCTGTTAAAATGGTACGCATGGGTACGTGTGGACTAAATGGGTCATTATGAAATTATATTACAAGTTGAACCCTAAACTTGATAGGTTGTCACTATAAATCCCCAACTAAGTTATTATTCATAATAAGCCGTAAAGCTTACTAAATTATCAGTGTAACCCTAATCTGATTAATTCAGGAAAGTTACTAATTATGGAAACTTACTAAATATAAAAAGATTATTAAAGGGAAAGTTACTAAAAATGGAAAGCCGACTGAAATGAGTTATTTTTAAGACGATCATGAATTCGTGTAGATTCGCTGAAGATGGAGTCTGCTTCCGATCTTATGTTCTATTTTGTTTTCACTTGCGGTCTAAGGTACAGATATTCTGCTCTTTGAATGAGGAGCCTTCGTTCTCCTATTTTGATTCGTATTAGGGTTTCCTTAGCCATTGCTATGCTTCCCTACATTTTGATATGTGAACCTTTAATATGACCCTTTGGCATTTGAACCATTGATATGGGCTTTGGACATTTGAACCTTTGGCATATGAACCTTTTGATATGAACCCTGTGATTTGGACTTTGATATTTGGACTATGACTACATGGACCTTTGCTTTGATTTGGACTTTGACATTTGACCCCAGTTTGATACCCGAGCCAAGTTCGTTTCCTAGCCATGAAGGTAACATGGCCGTGTCTGTGATGCACCACTGGCATGACTAGCGTGTAGCCCTAGTGATTTGGTTACACCGTCCCCATTTTGATTATGATATGCATGCGCACTATATGATTTATTATGGCCTATATGATTTGTTCGGGGGGCGAATGGATGCATCCTAGGTTCGAGTCCGTGTTCGTGGACAGTTCGTTTTGATATGATTTGATTTGGTGACTGATGATGGGTGCAATCCACGTCTTTCACAAAATTTGGGAGCTAGCTACTCCATTTGAAGAATGAGGACACCCCTCATATTCACTACAAGAATTCAGGCGAATAGCCACGGACAGATTTTGTGGGTAAAAGGGCCAAATTCGTGGGTAACTGATGAATACCCACGGATTATTCATGAATTTGTTTTAATGGGGAAAACCTTCGAGGGTAATTGCCTAGCCACGACTTTTTTGACATGTGGGTAATGTTACCCACGACATTGTTTGTGGGCATTTTCATTCAATCCGTGGGTAAATGTTGCACGGGATTTTCTAAGCTACCACGAAAATACCCACAAATTTTCATGTGGGTAATCTATGGGTATATTTAGCCAGCACATAATCTGTGGGTGTGTTCATTAAATCGGTGAAGTTTACCCACAACAATTGGTAGGAAAGCAAAGGGTAATATTAGAAGTTTACCCACAATAATTGGTGGGTAATTAATGTTAACCACGAAAAGTACCTATAAAACTTGTGGGAATTTTTCGATAAACGATTTGATTGAAATTAATATGAAATATCTGCACAAATTTTGAAAGAGCTGTAAAATATAAATTACGCAGACAATACATAACGAAACAAAACGAGTAAACAATTTAACGAGAGTTCCTAATAATATCTTTAACTAATACATAACGAAATAAAAATTCCTTAATAAATCCTTATAAGTAATACATAATGAAACAAAAGTAAACAATTCTAATGTCTTCACTCTTCACCCGTAATCCCGTGTCCGCAACTTCAATTCTTCAAACCTGAAAAGTGAAAATAATAATTACATGATCAGATTCAAATATATTTCTAATAAAATGAAATGCTAGGGACACTTGCGTTGCTCATACCAAGCACTGAGCCTGGTTAGTTCATGTGCTGCTCACACCAATTTATGAGGTGGATTACAGTCTGGACTTCTCTATAGCCTGGACTTCGTTTTTTTGGTGAAAGTGGTGAAACCAAGTTGCTAATTTTGGATAAACTGGACATGCCCAGAACGCAACATTGCAACTAAAGAAACAAATAGAGACCTATGCTCATACAACAACTAAGCAGTAAACAAACTACCCTCTATATGATTTGAAGATTGTGGTTACGATATGATATGATTTGATTTGTTTGGGCTCGTGGTGGATGACTGTCCTAAACCTTTACTCTTTTATACCTTTACTTATATCTTAGTCATTATGCTACTTCTGTTCATTTCCGTTTACTTTCGTTTCCGTTTATTATATATCTGTTCACTGGGCTTTTTAAGCTCAGCCGCGTTTCTTTTCCCGCGGCAGGTTTTAGTTGGAAGCTGGGTAAGAGGGAAGAGACTTTTGGACTTAGAAGACCTTGATAATTATTTTGAAGTAGAAGTCATTAGAAGGATTGCATTTGCAGACTTAGTATTTAGTTTTTGTTTCCTTTGTATCCTTGTGTATTCAGTATTTCATTTGTAACCTTTGAGAATCTTTGTATTACTATTGAATGTATGCTTTGTTTGATCTGATATGAAGCCATTAATGTGATACTTCTACCCTTGCTGGGTTGGGGTGTTACATCCACAAGTAAGATTGTATTGGAGATACAATCAGTTTAAAAATTGATATCGCAGTTCATATATTGCCCTAAGTCTCATGACACGCAAACGTTAACAAAGTACCGCATAAACGGAGGTGTCCATCAAATTAATGATGAAGGTTTTGCCCTCGTGTAATAGGTGATTTTGCCAATTCCTATTTCTCTCAAATATAATGCATCGCGACTAATACGACTAGCAAAAAGCATTCCGTCACAGTATTAGTGGGATAGGTCGTCAGCCTCTAATAGATCTATTCATTATATTCGCGTTCACCGCAGTGATTAATGGCTCATGATAAAGGGTCTTATCCCCCTCACGGAGTTTAAAAAGTATAAAGAGTTTAAAAAGTGAGGCCATGACTCACCTTAAGCGTTACTGGTGATGGTGAAAATAAACTCAGAGGTGATTATAACAACTTCGATATAGAACCTGGTAAATATATAAATAACTGAGAATCTGACTAATTTCTAGTGGTGTGTGTGTATGAATGGTGGATGATGATTAACTAATGATATACAACGATCTAATCGTTGAGAGTGAAGGTGTTATATGATTATGGTGCTCGTGCTCTCGTAAGATCATATCTTCAAAGAGTAAATGAATTTATATGAAATATTAACATGAAATATTTCTAACGCTATTAACTAATATGCAATTAGAATGCGAATATGCATATGAAGTAAAGATATGATGCAAAAATGAAAAATAAGATAAGAATGACAAGTTATAACAGTTGGTCCTTGTTCTTTCCAGATTTTACATTTTCTACCCTAACCGTGGTTTGCGTTACGTCGTTAGTCCTTGTCCAGTCCATAGTCCAATAATTGTCCATATGTCCATATAAGGCTTGGAGTTCAATGGTATGTCAATTTAAGTCCTCTACAAACTGTTTTCACAGCTTCAGTCCCTAGGTTTCACAGTTTGGCAGTTTTGGTCCTTTTCGGTTAAGTCGCGTTACATTTTTAGTCCTTTTTGCATAAAAATGACGGGAAAAATATTCTGAAAATTTCTATAACTTTATTAAGCTTATTTTAACTTATTTCAATTTATTATTTCAGAAAATAGATTATTTTTGCATTATTGGGCCATTCAACGATTTAGAACAAGGCCCGTTAAGAGTTTTAGAGGCGAGGGCGTGTAAACTGTTTTGGGCTTGAACTTGGGCTATTTTTAGGATTCTAAAAATATTTCATTTGGGCTGGATGGGCTGGTTTATCACTATCTCTTATTGGGCCTTGGTTTAACCCATTTCGAAAATATTATAAATACAATTTTCTGAAAATATGACATAGGTATTCGAGGGTCGATTCAAAAGGGTTTATTTTGAGCGTGTTCGTGAGCTTATGAGGTCGAACTTAAACATGAAAAATATAGTTTGCTAGGTGTACTATCGAGCGGGTACCAAAATATCTAGGTGTTGTGTTTTTAGATTCGAAAATATATTTAAGGTTTATAGTCATGTCGCTTAGTTTTGGTGTCCAAAAAGGTCTATTATTTTCTAAGTCTTTTACACTAGTCGAGTAGCACTCGAAAGGGTTTATTTTAAGTGTCGAAATGAAATTATGAGTGGGATCTTAGAATATGAAAAATGTTGTTTCCCAAGTGTACTATCGAGCGAAGCAAAAATATATATGTGTTATTTTCATGGATTCGAAGTAAACATGTCACGAGTTGGCTATGTCGAGGGGTTCTTCTTGGTTGAAATACTTAGTTAGATTTTCACTTGTTTCTACAAGGTCCGATCGAGTTAAGATGGCTCATTTTTAAAGTCGAAACTTGAGTGTGATCAAGAGTTATTTAAATGAAAAGTGTAGGTAGTTACGTGGTGTATTAGGTTGTGTAACAAGAGAACATGGTCGTCAAATTATTTAGTGAGATATGGAGTTATTTTGGAGACCTCTTGGGACTGTTTTCATTCGTATGAAATGCTTAGCATGTTTTTAACTTTTCCCCATTTTATTTAAAGCGTGACATATAGGTTGCATGGAGTGAATGTATACATGTTCGAGTAAAATAATGCATGTAACTTAATGTAGTGTTGATATGTACGATCTATTGAAAAACATAATAATGCATGGCGTAATGTATTAAACATGTACTAGCAAGATGTGAATGTGGTTCTTAAACATGCAACGTGAGTTTATAACTGTGTGGTGGGTACAATTAAAAATAGATACGTTCGAATGTAGCATGAGATATGCATGTGTGAGTGAGTACGTGAGATATATATTTAAGAGGGGGCGAGAAGACTTACTACACCTTTGAAAAGGTGGTGGAGACTTAGTGTTAGTCGGATGGAACACGAAGGGAGACAACCCACTTGCTTCGGACTCTTTTACTCAAAACTAGTGAAGTTCTCTGTTTGTGAAGGAGAAGATTTAGGTGAAGGTATAATGATAATGAAATGGGTGTGAAGGAAGTTGTGTGGTTCGAATGAAACACTAGAAGAGGCAGTGAGTTCGAAGAGTTTTTATATGACTTGACTTTACTGAGTTTACTTCCAAAATTCTCGACAGAAAGGCTACTTAGGGAATGTATTGATGTTGAAAGACAATGATAGGTGTGTAGGGAAGAGAAATGGATCGAATGAGTAGCTTTTATAGGCAAAATATCTCACTTTTCACATTGACTATTGACTCTATGATTGCAAACACTGTGACTATGGGACACTTGTATATTGATATCTTAGTTTGAGTGTGAAACGTGTGTGGGTAGTTGAAAGTTTGGATTCTAGCTCTTGGATGTTTCTTTTATTCGGTTTATACATATGTTAACACAAGTTTTTGGACTTGCAAGATACATGTTGTGTACCGAGGTTTAGTTTTCTTTTGAAGCATTAGCATAGGTTAGAAATATGGTTGAGAGGTCATAAGGTCAAGTGGGATGCGAAGTGGTATTGTGTCGAATTTTTATAAGTATATGTATGGGTCGAAAATGGGGCAACGAAATGGGTTCTGTTCCCGTGTTACTACTTGATATTCTCGGCTGGGTTTTTGTATCATAGTAGCTAGTTGGGTGGTGCATTTAAATGTGCAAAAATATGTAAAGGTTGAGTTCGACATTTAAAAATACCATCGGGTTTTTGGAGGGTATTAGTGATCGGATGAAATAAAGAAAACAAAGGAGAGAAAATAATATAAGTGGTGTGTTGGGTGGGCTGTGATGTTCGAATGGGGTTGTGTGAATTCGGTGGGCTAGTTGGATTATGTGGGCCGATCATTAAGAGTCCAATAGGTTGTTGTAGTGTAGAATTTAGGATTAGTATTAGTGCTTATGATTAAGTTTTTAGTTAAGTGTATTTGGCGTGGTTAATTCTTGTTAAGTGTAGTAACATAACTAGGTGAGTATGATCACTTGTCGTCGATCATAAAAATGTGTTGTTGCGTCGGAAATGTTATCTCGAGTACGGCGTATACAATATATATATATATATATAATGCATCGGGATATCAATAACTAATAATAGAAAAGTTTAAATTTCTAGCAAAAATGGGCTTTAGTAACAGTAATACGAGATTATCATTAATCATTAAGATTGATTACAAGGGTTTTTCGAGGGATCTTACATATGTAGACGATAAAGGAGGAATTGCATGCTAACTATTCAAGTTAAATGAAAGCATGAATGGCTAGTCCCTCATCTACATAAGTAGGACTTCATATACTCTGTACAATACCTAAGTACATTGCTACTTGTACGCATTCGAAGAGAATAGAAAAGTGTATTAAATTGCAATATGCTTTCTACTGGCAATGTAGCACTTACAATGTTGACAAATCCAGTGGGAGCATTGCGTTTTATTACTGAAATAACATTCCTGTAATGTTGTCAATTTCAGTGGGAGCTACGAGATTTATTTCCTTGTTAGTTGTTGGGCTATGAAATATCAAAGTACTGCTAAAAGTCAAAGTACTACTACTCAAGTCAAAGTACTGCTGTTCGACTAAAGTATTGTTGCTCGTTGAAGGACTGCTATGCAAATAGTTTAAGGACTAATGTGTAATTCTAGAATGTTCGTATTAGATTAGAGTTATAATTAGAATTACTTGTTGTTCAAGTATTGTAAACCGACTAGGGTTTTCCTTGTGCCTATAAAAGGATCCCTACGTTGGCATTAGAGATATGTTTTTAGATATACGATCATTATACATACGAATATTAGTCGATTATTAGAAGTATTAGTGATTAGAGTTTGTTAGTGAATCTGTGTAAGAAAGCAGGTTCAAGGTTTTAATAATATTCGAAGTTGTTCTTCTTAGCTTTGTTGAAGTAGATTCCGCATACTTAGCAAAGTATATCAGTGTTTCATTATTAATAGTTTTGAATTCATTCAAAGTTGTTAAACCGTAGACAAGCTACAAGTTAGTTTGGTCAGAGTATATCGATCCAACAAGTGATATCAGAGCTTGTGTGGAGACTCTGATTAAGAAGAAACCCTTAAAACCGATTTATCAACAAACCCTCAACAATGTCGACTGAAGCTGCACCTATCCCATCCATCACCTCACTCAGAATTCCTATCATCAAGAAGGGAGAATATGATCTCTGGAGCATGAAGATGAGACAGTACCTTGCTATTACTGACCATGCTCTATGGGATGTAATTGTCAATGGTAATGTTGTTCTTGATGAACCTTTACAAGTTGAAGGACAACCCAAACCACCTCAACCAACCCTCCCAGCAGCTACAAAGAGAAATCAAGATAAGGCTCTCAACATACTGTTGTCTGCTATTCCTGATGGTCACCTACTGAAGTTCCATGATGCTAAGGATGCAAAGCAATTGTGGGCTGCGATCAAGACAAGATTTGGAGGTAATGATGCTTCAAAGAAGATGCATAGAAACTTATTGAAGCAGCAGTTTGAAACCTTCACTGTTGGTGAAAGAGAAGGTCTTGATGCTGCCTATGACAGATTCCAAAATCTACTTAGTATGCTAGAACTGTATGGAGCAGAGGTATCTGTTGAAGATGCAAATTTGAAGTTCTTAAGGAGTTTGCCATCTGTCTGGCATGTGGTTGCTACTATGATTAGAGGACAACCTGGATTGGAGTCTATGGACTTTGATGATCTCTACAATAATTTGAAAGTGTATGAGCAAGAGATGAATGGTCACAGTTCTCAGAAAACTCACAACATAGCTTTTGTGTCTTCTGAAAACAGAAGCAGTACTTCCACTAAAAGTACTGCTTATCCTTCTCAAAGTACTGTTGGTGATTCACAGCATGTTTGCACAACCACAACTACTCCCAACCCATCACCAACAAACAACACCAATTCTGATGAAGTTGTATGTTCCTTCTTTGCACAACAAGCCACTTTACCTGTTACCTATCAAGAAGACTTGTTGCAGATTGAAGAAGATGCTTTAGAGGAGATTGACATAAGATGGCAAGTAGCTATGATCACTGCAAGGATCAAGAAGTTCATGAACAAGACAGGAAGGGGAATTGATTTCAAGGCTAAACAAGGTATAACTTTTGACAAATCCAAGATTGAATGTTTCAATTGTCAAAAGCTTGGACACTTTGCAAGGGAATGCAAGTTTGCAAAATATCAGGCAAACAGGATGATTGAACAACCTAAGGTTGAAAGAAAGGAGATTCCTATTACTGAATCACAACCAAAAGCTTTGGTGACTCAAGAAAATTTAGCAGAGATTGACTGGAGTGCTGAATTTGATGATGAACCTGTAACCTATTCTATGGTTGCAATGGAAGAGTTTGATTGGGGCACAACTTTTGATAAGGAACCTGGATATGCTGCTTTGGAATCAAGAGATGGTCTTGGAAGCTTTGACTGGAGCTTGGAGGATGAAGATGAACCTGTTCAGATTGCTATGGTAGCTACTTCACCAAGTTCATCCAATGTCTCTGAGGTATGCTCTAAGTGTAATGATGTTTATCAAAAGTTGCTTAAAGAATATGTGACTGAAAGAGATAATTGTAGAACAGCTAGGTCTGAGGTAGCTGGTTATCAATTAACTTTAGAGTCAATGGAAGCCAAAATATTAACACATGAAAATAATGAAATGGCTTGGGCATAAAAATATGAGCAACAAGATTACCAATTGAAATTAAGTGAATGGAAGTTAGGATGTAAGGTGTCTGAATTAGAAAAGATTACTAAGGAAAGAGATACTTTGTTAGAAAAACTTGGTAGTATTAAACAGGCTGGTCTATCACATGTTCAATTTGTTGAAAAACAAAGAGTCATAAACAGTAGAGCTGGACTAGGTTATGGTGAAGATAGTAGTTCAGATGAGACCTCACCTAGTGATAAGGAAGAAACTCCACCTAGTGATAAGGAAGAGATTCCACCTAGTGATGATGACCTTACAAGATCAGAAGAAAACACATCTAGGAATGAGGAACCAATTAGTGAATCACCTCCTAAGTTTAAGAAAGATAAGGAGTACCACTCAGTTCCTCCACCCACTGGTCAGTTTCAACCTCTTAGGACAGATGTTTCTCGTTATGGTGTAGACAACCTAGAGTTTAGGAAGAAGATTACTAGATCTGAGAAACCTAAGAATGATTTTCAAAGGGGTAATGATCAAAAGTTTCCTACAGCCTTTCAAAAACAAGCAGTACCTCCAAAAACTTTTCAAAGTACTGCTGGACATTCAGCAGTACCTCCAAGAGAAACTTTTCAAAATACTGCTCACTATAGGAAATCTTTTAATCATAGAAGAGGATTTGGGAATATGGAGAGAAAGTTATGTTATGTATGCTATAGTCCTGATCATTTGATTAAGCACTGTGACTTACACTCAGAATACTTAAGTCAGTTTCCAAAGAATAGGTCTACCACCCATAAGCCAAGAGAGACTAGACCAGTTTGGAATCACTCAAATAGGGTTAACCATAGTAATTTCTCCAAAGACTATAGGTACCCTCACCAGAAAAGGATGTTTTCCAAATCACCAGTACCTTCACACACTGATAAGTCTCAAGAAGTACCTTCTCAAAGGACTGATAAGTTTTCACCCACTCATGGTACTGCTAACACTTTTTCACATAGAAGACCTAAGAGATTCAATTCATATAAAAGGTCTTACACCTCAAGCAGAGTACCTAGATCAGAGAAACCTAAGGTCAAACGAAATTGGGTTAAGAAAGAAAGTACTGACGGGGAACAAGAAGTACTTTCATCAGATAAGGGTGAAACAGGGAGTGTTGTTGATAATACAACACAGGACATGGGACCAACTCAAATAATCATTGACCATGGCTTTAAAACCAGTGGAGATTACATACTGAAGGAATTCAAGTATGTCACTCCACAAGGGGAACACAAGTCAGTAATGGCTTGGGTTCCTAAAAGAAACTAACCCTTTTCTTTTACTGTGCAGGGCAACCCAGAAGAGGAGCTTAAAGATCATATTATTGTTGATAGTGGTTGCTCTGGCAGCATGACAGGGGTGATGCGTGGTTTTGCAACCTTACAACAGGTTTTACCTCTCGAGGGATCTCAAGAGGCTTACAACCCCACCAGGCAGTGTACCTGACCGATGTATTATAGTGTAGTGGTAAGTACGGGGGATTGATCGTTCTCCACAGGGAATAGTGTTCGTTAGGTATGAAAAATTACTCTAATAGGTCTAAGGGTGAGAGAAGATTCTTTTTATGTTTTTATATTTTTATGAAAGCAAGTAAAATCTCGGGTTTGAAAGAGTGGGCGGAATTAGTTGCTAGTCAACTAACCCAAATTACTACGAATGCAAATAAAATAAAATAACAGAAAATGAAAATGTTGGTGAAAACTTATGTGGAGGGAAATGTGTTTACTTAGATTTCCTTACTCCCTAACTATCTTTTACCGGTTGATTAGTGTGTATTAGTTGCGTGGATGACGGGTGTATTCCTTAATACCATTCATGGGGTGGCGTACGTACTTCCCCAACTCTACAAGCTCCTACTTCACTCCTATGTCGAGCCGGCTAGGAAGCTCCTAACATGGGATCACTAGAATTCGCTTGTGCATTAAATACAACCATAAAAACCTTTAGTACGCATTGGTTCATGTTTCTTAAGACGTTCAAGCAAGTTACCGAATAGGAAGTTAGCCAGTTTTCTTAAGCCTAACATAGATAAACAATCATCCAATACAACTAATAACACACTAATAACCAATAATCAATAGCTAGGTTTCATTAGATCTAAGCAAACACAAGATAAATCTAGCCTAACATATTAAACAAAAGACAAGAATAAGATAGAATCAAACAACACATAGACATATTGAATGATTAATTGATAACTTATCTTCAATGTAACATGGAAGATCTCAAGGCAAAAAGCCTTGAAAGAGCTGCCAAATTCGTCCTAGGGTTTTCACACACAAAGTTCCCCAATAAGTTCCACACTAATGATAAAGAATTGCAAAACTATATATAGATTTTTGGATCTGACGGCGTCACGTTATGGAGTGTGACGCCGTCACCTCGCCGCTTTTAGGGTTCCCGGATGACCTTCTCGACGCCGTCCCTCTTTAGCTGTCCAAAATCTGTTCTGGCTTATCAAGGCTTGACGCCGTCAGACCTTGAACATGACGCCGTCCCTCTTTGATTTATAACGTGACGACCTTGATCAGATTAAAGCGTGACGCCATCAGAATTTCCATGCAATTTTCACTGGCTTATCATGAGTAAATTTCACATCCACCACTTTTGCCAAGCCATGACGCCGTCCAGGGTTAATACTGACGCCGTCAAAGGTAACTTCCAGCATGATTTTGAGACTTTGTCGTTTTCTTCACTTTTATGCTCCAAAAACGTCCAAAATGCTTCTTTTTCCAGATTTCTCCTCAAAAGTACCTAAAATGACAAAAGGAACGATTTAGGGCAATATTTGATCAAATAAATACGATTTAGGGCTTAAATGACCCCTTAAAAGCGGTACACTTTTCGCTTCATCAAGGGGACAAGGGGATCCTGTCAGATTTTAAGGCATATTATGGAGGAAGAGTTGCATTTGGTAATGATCCTGATGGAGGAAGAATCACTGGCAAAGGAACAATCAAGGCTGGATGTATTGATTTTGAGAATGTTAGATATGTGAAGGAGCTCAAGTTCAACCTATTGTCAGTATCTCAAATTTGTGACAAGAAGTACCCAATTTTGTTCACTGATACAGAATGTCTCATTCTCTCCCCTGAGTTCAAATTTGTTGATGATCACTTGGTAACATTGAGAGTACCAAGAACCAATGATGTGTACAGTTTAAACTTAAAGAGTCTCAATTCTGCTGGAAGAGCAACATGTTTAGTAGCAAAGGCATCATTGGAAGAAGCACATCTGTGGCATAGAAGACTAGGTCATGTTAATTTTAAGAACATCAACAAGCTGGTCAAAGGAAATTTAGTTAGAGGTTTACCTTCCAAAACATTCAAGACTGATCATTCATGCTTGGCTTGCAAGAAGGGTAAACAACATAAAGCTTCATGTAAGAAGCTTGGGGAAAGAGATATTAGAGAACCTTTGGAGTTGCTACACATGGATCTGTTTGGACCAGTTTCAGTAGAGAGTTTAAACAAGAAGAAGTACTGCTTGGTTGTGACAGATGATTGTAGCAGATTTAGTTGGGTCTCTTTCTTGGGATTCAAAGATGAAACCTTTGATGCTATTCATGACCTGATAGTAGCCCTTGAAAATCAATTAAGACTCAAAGTAAGAGGTATTAGATGTGATAATGGAACAGAATTCAAGAACAAGCATATGGATGAATTCTATGCCAAGAAAGGGATCAAGAGAGAGTTTAGCATTGCTAGAACACCCCAGCAAAATGGTGTTGCAGAAAGAAAGAACAGGACTTTGATAGAAGCAGCTAGAACAATGCTTGCAGATTCCCAATTACCAATTCTCTTTTGGGCTGAAGCCATAAGTACTGCTTGCTATGTGTTAAATAGAGTTTCAGTAACTAAACCTCAGATGAAGACACCTTATGAGTTACTAATGGGAAAGAAACCAAACATTTGTTTTCTAAAACCTTTTGGCTGCTCTCTGACTATTCTAAATACTATTGATTCTTTGGGAAAATTTGATGGTAAGTCAGATGAAGGATATCTATTGGGTTATTGTACAAATAGCAAAGGTTTTAGAGTTTATAACAGGAATACCAAAAAGGTACAAGATTGTCTTCATGTTGAATTTTTGGAAGATAAGGAAACTCAGAATGGTAAAGGTCCTGATTGGATGTTTGATCTTGATCTCAAGTTCACTCCATCTATGAATTATGTTCCTGTTAGAGAAGAGAATCAGGCTAAACACAAGGAAGATGATTCACAGTACATTGTTCATGGAGTCAATGTTACACCAGAAGATGTTCCTGATAAAGAACCTGAAGTTACTGATGAGGAACAAAGTACTGCTCACCCAACTAATACAGTATCTGATGAAGATCAAGCAATACAAGATGAACTTAATAGGATGCTTTTTCAAGAAACTATAGCCCAATCCTATGAAGATGAACAAAGGAAGGCTTATGAAGCTGCAAAGAAAAAGAGTAAATTTCAAGATACTGTTCACAGTACTTTTGATCAAAGTATTGTTGATCTTTTTGACAGTACTTCTGGTGTGTTAGAACAATCAAATTGGAACAATGCTGATGATTTCAATGTTGATAATGATGATTTGGTTAATGCTAACATTCCTGGATTAGAAGAAGTTGATGATGAGCTTAATCCAGAAGGTATTTTCTCCAATGAAGGCATTGATTTTACTAACTTGGAGTCTGATCTTTCAGTACCACCAACTCCTACATTGAGAGTTCATAAAGCTCATCCTCAAAGTAACATTATTGGATCACCCTCTTCAGGAGTGGTTACAAGGAACAAAGTTAAAGGACTTTCTAAGCAACATACTGCTTTACTTAGCTTTGTTTACAAACAAAACAGGATGAATTACAAGGATCAACAAACATGCCTGTTTGCTTGCTTTCTATCTTAAGAAGAACCCAAGAAGGTAGCTCAAGCTATAGCTGATGAAAGTTGGGTTGAAGCCATGCAAGAGGAGCTTCTACAATTCAAGCTTCAAGAAGTCTGGGTATTATGTGATTTACCAGATGGCAAAAGAGTCATTGGTACAAGATGGGTTTTCAGAATCAAAAGAGATGAAAGAGGGAATGTTATCAAAAATAAAGCTAGATTGGTTGCACAAGGATATCGCCAAGAAGAAGGAGTGGATTATGATGAAGTGTTTGCTCCTGTCGCAAGGATAGAGGCAATAAGGTTATTTCTTGCCTTTGCATCATACATGGGATTTCCTGTCTACCAAATGGATGTGAAAAGTGCTTTTCTTTATGGCACAATTTCTGAGGAAGTTTATGTTAAACAACCTCCTGGTTTTGAAGATCCTGCACATCCAAACAAAGTCTACAAAGTGATCAAGGCACTGTATGGCCTTCATCAAGCTCCCAGAGCTTGGTATGAGAGACTCTCAAATTTTCTATCACAACATGGTTATAGGAGAGGAGCAATTGATAAGACTTTGTTTATCAAAAGGGATAAGAAAGACATTATGTTAGTCCAAGTATATGTGGATGATATTATATTTGGAGCAACAAAGAAGTCTATGGTGAAAGAATTTGAAGATCTTATGCAGAAGGAGTTTCAAATGAGTTCTATGGGAGAATTAACCTTCTTTTTGGGACTTCAAGTTAAACAAACAAAAGATGGAATCTTCATTAACCAAGAAAAGTATGTTGCAGACATACTTAAAAGATTTGACCTTCCAAATCTCAGGCCTGCCACCACACCCATTGACAACAATAAACCCTTAGGCAAGGATGAAGATGGACAAGCTGTGGATGTCAAGCTCTATTGATCTATGATTGGTTGTCTTATGTACTTAACTGCATCAAGACCTGACATCATGTTTGCTGTATGTTTGTGTGCAAGATATCAGGTTACACCCAAGGTTTCACATATGTATGCAGTCAAGAGGATTTTTCGATATCTCAAGCATCAACCGAAGTTAGGATTATGGTATCCTAAGGAGTCACCTTTTCACTTGGAAGCTTTTTCAGATAGTGACTATGCAGGAGATAACTATGATAGAAGATCAACCTCAGGAGGATGTCAATATCTTGGAAGAAGATTAGTTTCCTGGCAATGTAAGAAGCAAACCATTGTTGCAACCTCCTCTACTGAAGCAGAATATGTTGCTGCTGCAAGCTGTTGTGGACAAGTTTTGTGGATGCAAAATCAACTCTTGGATTATGGATTCAATTTCAAAAATACTCCTATCAATATTGGTAATGAGAGTACCATCTGCATTGTAAAGAATCCAGTTTATCACTCCAAGACCAAGCATATTCAGATTAGGCATCACTTCATTCGGGATTGTTATGAGCACAGGCTTATAAATGTGGTCAAGGTTCACACAGATGATAATGTAGCTGATCTACTCACTAAGGGATTTGATGTTTCAAGATTCAACCACTTAGTTGTGAGCATTGGGATGATTAACTACTAGGCTACATTTGAGGGGAGGCTTTAGTATTAGTTAGTATACTTTCTTTTAGTTCTTAATGAAAGTATTGGTTTTTAGTAATTCAGTTTAGCCTATATGTTGTATTTGAGGGGAGGCAACATAAGCTATTAGTTAGAACTTAAGCATGAACCATTTACAAGTTCTTGGTTTAGTTTGGAGTGTTGATTGTGGATAAGAAGATGGAACGTACTGCTTTGTTGCTTAAAGTACTGCCTCAGCAAAGTACTGCTTCAACGTACTGCTTACGTGGATGTACTGTTCCAACGGTCAAAAATTGTGGGGCTATGGTTAATTAATTCCTTACGGCGGAGATAATAAGTTAATCAAAACGGTAACTTTATTATTTAGAGTTTGATTTGTTTCCATCCTATTTAAGGAAACTCTCCCTATTTCCCCGCCCTTTACCATATTTGAGATCCCTTATTCGCTTTTACACCACAATCTTTTTAACAAACCACACACTCAAAGCGAATTATTCTCTACCACTCATCATGGCTAATCGACTCACTGTTAGCAAACACAATATGATCGCTAACTTGGACAAGACAAGGGATAATGTTGATTTTCATGCGATCATTGATTTCTTAACTGGGTCTTCCATCAACTACTCTATTTTAGTTGACCCTGATGTTATTGGTCCCTGGATGCAAGAATTTTGGGCTACTGCAACGATTGAAGATGACTCGTTGATTAGGGCTACGGTTGTTGGACGAACTATTCGGATTTCTGAGGCCACAATTAGGGATGTTTTGATGTTTAATGATGAAGGGGGGGCTGTTCGTTTTGAAAAACAAGTGCTTTGGGACACTTTAAGTGATATAGGTTATGAAGGAGATCTGACGAAACTTACTTTTCAGAAGCCTTTGTTTTGTTCTCATTGGAAGTACCTCATTCACGTCTTACTTCATTGTTTAAGTCCCAAGAGTACTTCTTTTGATCAATTTGGTCAAAATATTGCATCTGCATTAGTGGGTTTGGCTACCGATCAAAGATTCAACTTTTCAAGACTAATTCTTGATGGTATGCTTACACATATTGCTAATGGTTCGCCATTCTTAATGTATCCAAGGTTTGTTCAGTTATTTTTGAACAATCAACTTGAGGATGTTCCTAAACCTCAAAGTTTTTTACCCACTGTCAAACTTCCACCAAAGGTGTTTACTTTTCTCTCTAAACAAAGTGTCAAGTTTTCTGGAACCAACACACCTTTGACTGCTCATATATTGGGAGTTGCACAAGTTGTTAGAGATGCAGAGCAAGAGCAAGAGCAAGAAGCAAATTCTGCATCAGCAAGCCAAGAGTCTCCAGTTTCAAGAGAAGTTAGTATTCCTCAACATACTGCTTCTCAACATACTGCTTCTCCACATTCTGTTACTCGGGAAGATACTGCTCCTATGGATATTCCTACTCATGAGGAGTCAGACCAAGGTATGAATCAACCACCATCTCCTAATGCTTATTCTTCCACAAATATGTCTAAGCAATTTGAAGAAGAAGAGACAGAGTTGGATAATTATGCTTTAACAAGGAGTTAAAGAGGCTGAAAAAGGAGAGTGAGGCTCAAGCTGCTAAGATAGTCAAGTTAAAAACTAAGTTTCAAAGATTGAAGAAGTATGTTTGGCCACTAGTTCAACACCATAGATTATGGGTAAAGTCTCAGAAGCAGAGTGGTCAGAAACCTAAGAAGTCTTCTCAGTCAAAGAAGAAAAAGTCAAAGAAGCAATCTTCATTCCAAATGGGGAGGAATTTAGAGAATTTGAATGAAGATGATGCTGGTTTTGAACAAGATTTTGAACAAGATGCTGGATTTATGGATGACACTCAGAGGACACCACCTGAACATATTCCTCAACATACTGCTGAGAGGAAGAGTGATGAAACAGAGCAAATCAATTTGGAAGAAGCTACTGTTGAAGTAAGAAGTGGTGATACTGAGGAAGTAAATTTGGAAGGAGCTGAAGCTGAAAGTACTGCTCAAAAAGGTACTGAGAGGCAATTTACTATTACACCTAGAACTTTGGATTTTGAAGAAGATATTGGTCCTTCAAGACAAGTTCAAGAGGAAGTTGGCCCTTCTAAACCAGCTCAGGAAGAAGATGTTATAGTTCAAGAGGAAGTTGGCCCTTCTAAACCAGCTCAGGAAGAAGATGTTATAGCTCATACTAACAGTGATGATGAAACAATTGCTGATATTATGCTTAATATGTCAAGTCAAAGAGGCATCAGTATTCATGAGGTTGAACAACAACAACAACAACATCATACTTCTTCTCAACCTACACAAGAGATAGATCCAAAAGATAAAGGTAAAGGGATTTTGGTAGAAAAGAAGAAGAAGAAGATGACTTTGGCACAATTAAGAGAAATTCAGATTGCCAAAGGTGAGGAAGCAGCTAGACTATTGCAAGCTCAGATAGATGCTGAAGAATCAAGGAAGATTGTTCAATCACAAAGGCCAATTAGTAAAGCTAGAGAAAGGAATGATATGATGGCTTATTTGAAAGGTCGAGGATATACAGGTTTAGTCAGATTGACATATACAGAGATGAAGGATCTGTATGATGCTGTTAGAGAAGCTATTCAAAAAGATCTTGCAAGCATTATTTCTTTTGAAGATAAGGAGCTTGAAGATAAAAGAAAGGAAAGAGCTGTTACAAGGAGCTCAAAGAGGAAAAGAACAACTGATGAACAGCCATCAAAGAAGTTCAAGGAAGCTGTTGAATTAAGAACAGATACAGTTGATGAGCTAAGGAATTATCTTAGAGTTGTTGACTTTGAAAATCCAAAATTGAAAGAAGATACTGATAAGAAGTCCAAGATATCTACTTTTTCAGTTGTAGAATCACAAGAAGGAAATTATCTGATCTTTCATAGACAAGATGGAAGTTTTAGAGTGTTCAATTCATTATGGGATATACTACATCTGATTGATAGAGATGATATGCTTCAGTTATATCTCCAAGTACAAACTTATTTTGAGCATATTCCATCACAAGGAGTAGGTTTGGTATTGTTAGGAGATCTCACAACAATCTGGGAGACAGAAGAAACAAAGGACAGTACTTTGTGGGAAAATCAAGACAATTGGGAGATTAACAAATGGAGATTCTTTGAATCAGTTGGAATACATGTTTTGGAGTTAGAAGATGGCACTATGATTCATATGCTAGCAGAACAGAGGTATCCACTCACAAGAGATCTGATGATCAGGATGCTAGAACATGGCATGGAAGTGGAACAAGAGGATGAAGTAGCATTGATGGTCATAAAATTATTCATCAAGTGGACAACAGAATCTGAAGATTAAGGCATAACTACTGGTATGGTTTAATTATTATATAAATCTTTTGAAAAATAAGTACTTTCTTCAAAGTACTGCTAGTCAAACAGTACTTTCTCAAAGTACTGCTTGCAGCATAAAACCAGTAAAGTCTTTTGATAAAATCAGTAATTTTTGATAAGTGCAAAAACATTTTGAAGCACAAAGATTAAACAGCAACAAATTGTTTTAGAAGCAACAGCATGGTGTTAGTACTTGTATTACACAACAAATGGTAATCAACTCACCATGTTTAATAAACAAGAAAGAGTTTGACTCATCATGAGGGTACGGCTCTGATGTGATTATCAAATCCGTTTTTAGTTGGCAATTTACTAAAAATTGTATGGTTTTCAACTCACCATATCTATATTAGTGAAGAGTTGGCTAGCCCACAAGATAATGGCTTTGTGGTAAAGGCTGTGGAAAACCATTATATGGTAATTAGTTCACCATGGTAGTGATTGTACTAAAAGAACTAGCTAGTCCAAAAGCAAACGGCTATTTGGTAAAGACTACTCAAATCCGTTGATAGCTGATGATTTGCTAAAAATCATATGGTTATCAATGTACCATGGTTTTTCCTAAATCTAAACATTGGCTACTCCAGAGTTAATGGCTTTGGTAAAGAGACATCAAAATCCATTAATGTTTTCAATGATTCACCTCTCACAGGAGTTAACACACCTGGAAGTGATGAGAATAGTATGAAACTTTTAAGATCTGATGTACCTATTGTCAATATGATGCTGAGTTGCTGAAAAGATATGATGCTGAAAAGAATTGTTGCTGATGAAGATTGAATATACTAATTGCATTGATGATGACAAAACAACAACGAGACAGATTTCAAAGAAACAACCTTTCCTTGAAGATAAAGTGTTGAAGTTAAAGAAATACAAAGGAACTTGAAATCAAGCAAGTAGAATTCAAGTTAGGGGAGGATTGTTGGGCTATGAAATATCAAAGTACTGCTAAAAGTCAAAGTACTGCTACTCAAGTCAAAGTACTGCTGTTCGACTAAAGTACTGTTGCTCGTTGAAGGACTTCTATGCAAATAGTTTAAGGACTAATGTGTAATTCTAGAATGTTCGTATTAGATTAGAGTTATAATTAGAATTACTTGTCGTTCAAGTATTGTAAACCGACTAGGGTTTTCCTTGTGCCTATAAAAGGATCCATAGGTTGGCATTAGAGATATGTTTTTAGATATACGATCATTAGACATACGAATATTAGTCGATTATTAGAAGTATTAGTGATTAGAGTTTGTTAGTGAATCTGTGTAAGAAAGCAGGTTCAAGGTTTTAATAATATTCGAAGTTGTTCTTCTTAGCTTTGTTGAAGTAGATTCCGCATACTTAGCAAAGTATATCAGTGTTTCATTATTAATAGTTTTGAATTCATTCAAAGTTGTTAAACCGTAGACAAGCTACAAGTTAGTTTGGTCAGAGTATATCGATCCAACATTAGTCACCCATATCATTTCAAACTTGCTTTGAAATAATTAATTACTTTCCGAATATGAACGACCATTGCTTAAAGGATAATTGCATTTTATTTTATTAGATAACTTGTTGCCTTTCTACTGTTGCTTTCTGAACGTTATCTATAGAATAATAATCTAGAATTCCTTATTAAAAGTTATGGTTCTAAAACTACTTGTAATATCTATGACATTATCATATTGTTTACACAATCAATCACATATTGTTTGTTTTCATAATATGATGTTGTGCCTTACACAAGTGGGAGAAATCTCAAAGTGTGTGCAAGGAACAACATATTATTGGTTTCTCTTGACCGCAAGGTAAGAAAGCTAATCATTCTACTAGGACTTGAACACGCAAGATGTTTGTTGCCCTACTACATTCAAATGTCATGATATAGTGTAAAGATACTTCAACATTTTGACTACATGTTTTAGTAAACATAATTATGGATAAATGATAATAATCATAATTCTGAAGTATAAAATTAACTTGAAATTACTACAGAACTCAAGAGTTTGCGTTCATGATTACTTTTGTTAGTATAATTATGTTTACATGTTAAGACATAATTATAAAGTCCTTGAATTAATCAATGACTTATAACATAAAGTATATAGTAAAATTGTTATGTCTTCTTGTTAACACATAAACATGACGCCTTTGAATTATTCAAAGACATATAATGTATTATTGACATGATCTATTTTCTTGTAAACACATGAACATATAATTCTTGAATAGTTCTGTCTTCTTGTGAACACATGAGCATAAGGTTCTTGTATTATTCAAGAAATATACATTATAGCATGCACTTGGTTCGAAAATACTTAATATTCAATTTGGCTCGACCCAATTGACAAGTATTTGGTCCAAAGAGAATTAAATTATCTATGGAATTCTGATATAATTTCACAATTCAAATACTTATAGAATACTACATTATTATGGTATGTCTAATAGGTTGAAACAAACAATATTCATATTGTTTAATTCATGATAGCTTTAATTGCTCTGCCTCCAAAATCTATCAAGGTTAGAAAATTGCGTGTGTCGTGAACATACTCAATATGGTTCAAACCTAGAAGGTATCCAAGACAACCCATGACCGAAACCCCTAAACCTTTAGGGATTTTTGGTTTTTCCACTCAAACCAATCGAATCCTAAACCCTTTTGGGTTTTTAATTTATCTACACTTCCTAGCTTGAAGATTGTAGTATTGGTGTTCCTCCTAGCTCGACGAAACACAAAACTGTTGCTAAGGTTTTCGGTTAAAGGGTGATACAAAATTAGGGTTTTTGCTACAAACCTTAATTAGAGTTGTTGGAAGAAATTCCATTATGTCTTGATTTAAGTTCTGAATTTTTTAAAATCTTATGAAGCATTTTATTAACAATCTTGAGATGAGAACTTAAAATGTATTTTGTGGTTCCCAAATAAAGAACGATTTATTGTTGCTTAAAATACTTAGTATTTAGAGAATTGCCTCTAATTACAAAAGTAAGTGGGAGCATCAACAAATCTTGAAGATATTCAAGAACAAATACATAACCTTCTAAAATCCACTTATTAATGTCATACTAAGGTTAAACATGTAAATGTTGACCGAAGTATAATGTTACCCTCATTCATAAATCCGCAAGGATGCCTCGTCACTTGAGTGATATTTTAATATCAATGCTGATGGATATAAGTTAGAAGATCATTTTAAATCTGCTAACTACTAAGGTACATTATCACATCTTGAATCTGATAAATGTCTTAGAACTATGAATGATAAAATGCAGTCCTTAAAAGGTAAATCAATGTTTTGATCTTGATTGTTATTTCGCCTAATAGTTAACCTATGAGGTTGGAATAAGTTTCTTTTGAAGAAAGGCTTACAAGGACAAAATTGTATACATGATTAATGCATGGTTTATAATAAGAAGTTTTTAATCATACTCATGCAATTGACTGTGATTAGATTTTCTTATATACACGCATTAATTAAATAAAGATAATTAATTGTCATACAAGTTTTCCTTGTATGTGGAATATGGCAATTAAGTTTTATAACTCTTTCCTTTATGATTACCTTTTGCGAGGACGGTGTGTAATCAAAAGGGTTATGAGTCTATATAATCTTTATGTAATATACAAGTTTAAGCAATCCAAGTTTGGATTGGATCATGCATCTAGGAGCTGAGATCTTGAATTTAATTACAATATGATTTTGATTGAATTAAGATAACTCCTTGAGTACATCTGACATTAAGTGGGAGCACTATGTTTTTTTCTTAAAATTCATATGTTGTATAACATATTGAAGATATCATTCCATTTAAGCTAGAGTTTAATCCTTAAGCTTGCAATAAAACTTCACTTGGGATTTAGGGAATAGAATAAACAACCTTGGAATAAATGTTTATTTGGAATAAACATATGCGGAAAATTAAGTCCAACACATATGCAATATATCATTCAAGCAAGTCTTAAATGGTATATTTCACTTGGAATAATTTATTACATGGATGGAAACCTTATGTTTTTAACTAAGGATTTGTCATGTATATATTATATTATGTATAAGACTGGTTGTTACTTTTGCACTAGAGCAAGATGAGCTGACAACAACAATATCTAATTGAGAGTATTTAGATTATTGTTAATACAGATGTTTACGAATTATAAAGCATAGTGTTGTATACGTACAGTGATGCTAGAGGATAATTAAAACTAGTTAAAGTAGGATTTTATCATTTATGATAAATCTGCTAACTAGATATGCTCAACGAAGAGCATTGTTGCATTACACATTAAGGAATAAAGAGTACTTTACATTTTAAGAAACTGTAAATATGATTGTCAGTATGTCGTTGACTTCTAATACCTTATGCAAGGTAGGGCGACATCTCCATACTATGACACTTGCAGTAGTATGAGCATATGAGATAAGACACTCATCTCAAATCCCTCACTATATGTGAAATTTGAAACTACTATTCGGAAAGTTTACTCAGATGACTATTTAGTTTTCTTGTAAAGAAAAGTTGAGAATGTTTGAAACATTAGACTTCAATTTACTAATTAGTCTCATGCATATCTGTTTATAGTATTTGGATAATTGGGATTGTAAGACAATTTTTACTTTATGATGAATAAAGATACTTGGTATTTGTTATTCTTTCATACAATAATTGTTATCCTATATTTGCATGTTTAATCCTTGAATGATTTTATCGTTCTAAATATGTCCATTGTCGGTTAACAATTTGGGAATATTGTTATGCAAGGCAAATGTGAGTGTTGGTTATATTCTATGAGAATGTGGATTGTTCCCGCCAAACTCATATGTATTCATAAGGGATGCATATTGGATACCCCAACTTTCAAACATTTACTTTTGGATCCTTGTCATGAGTAAGATGTTGAAAATGGTTTATTAAGTCATCCTTAGACTTGAGATACAAGCAAGTTCTGTTATGTGTGGATATCACTTTTGTAATTATATGCCAAACGCTATCCTGAATAAGGTAGTTATAAAAGCTATTTTTCGAAGTGATGTGAAGCAGCATCCACAACACTTGTAGTCAACAAAGGATTTGTTATCTCCACTTGATATGTGCAGAAAGATACCATGGGCCCTCTCCAGAATTAATCAGATAATTGTTTGGCCAAACCCAAAGGGTAATGCAAGATGATTCTTGATTACATTTGGTATATCTGAATTAAATTCTATAACGAGAATCTAAATGGTTAAACTATATGGAATGAGTTAAGATCCATATCCATGGTTTAACGGTATCTATAACAAGGGATGATTATAGCCAGAAATAAATAACCATGCTACTGAGGATATTTTTTGAAACTTTATCTCAGACATTTCTAGTTCAATAACGAATGTGAGTGTTGCTAGACGTTTCCGTCGTTAGTATATATGGTGTCTGCTACTCCAACTCCCAAGTGGGAGCTGTTGGGATATGGTAGTTAGATTAGCCTTTATACGACTAGAAATGTGTGAGCCTATTGGGGGCACACACGTTAATACACGAAGAGTACGTTTATTAAATAATTAATATATATACTTGTTATATTTATTAAGTGTTTAATATGTTTAACGAAATAATTTAACGGTTATTAGTTTAAATCGTTAGACGCTTTAACTAATTTAAATATATGTTAAATATAAAAAGGAGGGACTTGGATGTCGGAAAACGAAACTCCCTGACTTCCTTCCAAAGTGGCTAGTTATGGAAGGATCTAGGAGGGGGGGCTATGTGTCGATTTTGTGTAACTAAAGGAGGTGAAAGCAATAACTTGTTGGACTAGTTAGGGTGCTTTAAAATCACCCCTTTGGCCTCATTGTAAACTGACGACACAATAAAATCTAATATATACCCTACGTTAAATTGTTTTCTTTCTTCCTACTTGTTCAACCAATCGGCAGAATACTAGCCTTGTATGGTTTGACTTTTTCAACCATATCAAGCCACAAGAATATTAATTCTTGTTTTTAGTTCTGTTCTCTTTTATAATATGATTCGAAGGTATATCACTTTGGTATTCGATGTATTTAAGCTACAACAAGAACACAAGTTTGTTAGGTTGTTTACGTGAAGCAAGCGACTAGCATCCTAACGTATTTGTTTGACGTGTTTGTGTGAGCAACCGTAGAGGTGGTATTTTAACCACTATTAGTTTCTTTTGCGGGTGACTACAAGGGTTAGTTTTCTATTTAGTTTTCTTGTTCCCTTTTATTATTTGTTTGTTTATTATATGTGTTAACTATAATTGTAAACTAGATCCATTATCCGCTGCGTACTCGTAGTTAATGGTTAACATGATTATAAAATCCCAACAAATTATACGTAGCCAGAGTTACCTTTGTTCAGTGACGCACATATCAAGCGGCCTCGAATCTGTAGGCAGGAAGTCTGTTTTAAACTAATGAAACCTCACCAGTCAAGTACTTGTTCTTTGTAGGCAGGAAGTCCTCAAAGTCGATAAACTGAAATGGGTGCCCCACAAAGTCGTCATCCTTGAAAGAATTTTTTTTCACAGTTGCTGACTCATGGATCTGAATCATGTAAGTGCTATCTTTAATGATACATAACTCTTCTTTATTAGGTTGTATAGTAAAACCCATCATGAAATAAATAAATCCTTCCTTTAAAGTATCAATCAATTAGTGGGCTATACTATTTCTAGCCGTGAGTTCGTAATAGTTCCTTGCCATAACCTTGTGTCAGGGCTATAGTAAAAATATTATGTAGTTATTTTACCTTCTCATCTGGGGCAACAAAGCATGTGGTTATGTATTGACCATTAACATAAGTGACATCACTTTTTCTGCAGGCCATTGTGATTACGGGACTGTCATTGCATACACCCAACACATCCAGAAAAATGAGAGATGTTTGATCTTTGGGCTGCTTTGACATAGTGGATGTATTTCCGTCTTGTAGAGTTTCAATGCAGATTTGCAGTATCATTTGGAAGATGTGGCGAGTTAAATCCAAAAAGTGGGTTATTTATAAATCTCAATTACCATAGGTTACAAAGTTGCACATTTACTTTAAGTAAACAAAAGGACACATTAAATAATGCATGTTCTTTATGCAGGCATAGAGTCAGATGTTAAAGGGATGCCAAAAGGCCCAGACAAGGTGTTATTTGAGTGTGTCTTAAAGCCACTCATCAATGAGGCTTTATAACTTTCATTCTTTTCCCCTGGGTTTAATGCTACATTCGAACTTTTATTTAGGCTATATATTCATAACATTAAAAGCTCCAAGAAGCTTTAAAAGAAGCTCCACAATGGCGCACTTGGTGAGCTTATTTTACATATTAGAGTTTCTTAGCTTATAGCAATAATGCTCACATTCAATAAATACTCAACTTGCAACTCATTCTTTATAAATAGTTAGAAATATATCTCTTTGCTATCTTAGTTCTTGCAAATGGAACGTTAAGTCGTCGAGGCATCAGGAAATGAACTATAAAACCGATGGAGTTGAAACAAACCTAAACTGTGTCCATTTAATGTTACAACAAATTAAATAATGGCGATTTAATCAAGTCTTAACATTTATCATATCATGTCAAATCGCTTTAACGATGGGTACGACAACTACCATAAGGAAAGACAGATCTTATTCAAGAAGGAAGACTAGTAGGTGATACTATTACTTTACATAAATAGCGACAATGGGAATTTAAAGGAATGATGTCTTTTATCGTAGCTTATTAAATTATATAAGGATACATTATTGGACGTACGACAAACATCCTTGAATTCCTATATTCCGGATGGTCCGTACTTAAACTGAATTATCATCTCGGATATTGAATTGGTAGTAGTCACTTTAAAATGGATTAATTTTCTATTTTGCAGGGTGGAAGACTGATGATGTATAATACAATACAGATAGCAGGCCTATTGGGCATGGACTGTATTATACATCTTTGGGTCCCGGCTCAACAGAACAGACAAACAAATACACTGGACGCTACCGAAGCCCAACAACAAGCAAGGTGCGGTTTGGACTTACAAAGACGCACGCAGATCATCTGAGCAATGCTTCCATAGTACGCTCGCGGACCAACCCATGACCGCAGAGGATGATCTGTATCCGCAATCACGATTAAGTTACGGACCCTTACCCGACAAGGGTCTCACTCTAGCCACTAACAACAACAAGCGAAATACTAGGAAACCCTAATATTTAGCTCGCCTATAAAAAGCAACATTTCAATACATTTGCGAGGTATGACTTTCTTACACATCCCAATACACACATATTCTCTGACAAACATGATTACTTACTCTCACGGCGGAGCTTAATCGTGGGGTCCGTCCCCACAGTAAGGCTAACAGCTTTCTTTCTTTGTACAAAGAATCATTTCATTACTTGAATTAGTGCAGATTTCATTCATTGACAGTCCACCAAGGCAGCCAAATACGCAAACTAACCCCAACCCATACTAATCACACTTTTTACACTAACAAGTTGGCGCCATTTGTAGGACCAGTACACAACTGCGTTCTTGAAAATACTTACCATGAGCAATTACTTCGACCCCGCTTCTTCCGTACTCGCATCCACCTTGCGGAATACAGTAGAGAAGGATAAAACACTTGAAGATCAAGGTAGGCTCGCATCCGATGCAGCTCCCCGAAAGTATGGTAACGAGTACTACCACTAGTTGTTGCCAAATATAACTGAGAAAGCTCATCAAAAGAGGACACTGCGGAAAAAACTAAAAGGAATGCAAACCCGTTTAAACTCTGAGGAAATTTTGCAACACGCTGAATCGGGAACATCCAACAGAAGAAAGAACCTCAAGAGGAAAAACAAAGTTGAGCAACTCCAAAACGCGTCCAGTAGCCCCAACCCAGGGGCGAACAATCAAGGTTGTCAAAAGGAAGAAGTCTCGAGAGAGAAACGGCATTCGAAAGGTTGGAAGAAGAAGTGCTTAACAAACTGGGAGATAAAGAAAAAATCACACCCATACACCTACAGGATTCCATGCAACAGTCCAACCATTATGAGGAAAGAGGAAGAGGAAGTGGCTACCAGAGCTTCTAGTCAGAAGGAATGGAACTCACGACCGGAAGGTGTTATAGGGCTTGGTAATCAAGGCTAAAAAAGAAAAGACCAAGCACAAAGGAAGAAGACCCAGCACGGCCATGGGTGCGCGAAGAAGCTGATCCGTTCGCTCCTCACATCCGCTATGTCGACCCACCAAAAAGAACCTACATGCCAAGTCATGCCAAGTCATATGAAAGAAGTAAAGACCCAGAGGATCACCTTAAGGTTTTCCAAGCGGTAGCACGAGTACATCACTGGGATATGCCCACCCAGTGCTACATGTTCAAGTCCACGCTTGCTGGATCCGCTAGGGTCTGGTTTGACAAACTACCTCCGGAATCCGTAAATAGCTACCATGAGCTGAGAGAAGTATTCCTAACGAAATTCCCTCAAAAGAAAAGGTATATCAAAAACCCTGTGAAACTCCATCAAGTCAAGCAGAGAAAGAAGTAATCAATGAAAGATTTTGTGCGAAGATTCAAGACGGAAAGAAGACATACGAAGGGAAAATTGGAAGCCATGAAAATATTAGAATTTAAGAACGAAATAACCAACCCAGAGTTAATCAATCGCCTGCATGACAGAATCCCAAAATCAATAGGTGAAATGATGAAAGTAACCGCATCTTCTCCTAGGGGAAAAACAACGTTCATAAATCAATAGCAAAAGAAATTACTCCCACCATGGAAGAAAAAAAAATCAAAACCACACCTCCAACGATGACTCTGGTCGGAGAAAGGAATAGAAACAAATCCCGTGAATCCCACAAAAAAGTAGGGCACGACACAGACGAATGCATACACTGAGAAATGGCAAACTATAACGCGTGACCAATGAACAGAAGCAGAGCAAAAAGAAGGATCAATCGACAACGGAAAGAATAGGAGAGCGTCTTGAAAAAAAGAGCCGTTAGTGATTCTAATCAGCACAGGCATGACATGAAGTAGCTAAATAATCACCCTCTCTTCTGACACGGAAATCCCATCCCCACCTTTGAGAATCATAGTCATTGATTGAAGGACAATCTCCAGCCACCAACGGAGGAACAAGTCAAAGTTAAAATTCACCCAGAATACCCGGAACAAACTGTGGGGGAAAGAAGAAACCATGTGAGTTGCTTAAGGACAACCCAAACGTGTTTTCTTGGTAACTAGCGGACATGATGGATGTTCCGTGACAGATCGCGGAACACTACCCGGGCGAGCGGAGAGAATGCACTCCAGTTAGACAAAAGAACCGAGGTCAGGTGCCAGGAAGAAGCAAGGCAATACAAGAAGTCAAGAGACTTAAGAACAGTATACGCGTAGACTTCACGGATTTGAACAAGGCATCTCACAAACAAATCCGTAGAAGGATCATTATAAACAACAAAACCAACAAAGGAGGAACTGATTACCTACCTGCGGCCACAAAGGTACGACGCGTATAGTAACGGAAAGGAAGGCCAAACAAATGCTGACCTACCCCGTCAAACATAGCTTGATAGAACCAGAGATCAGCTACATGCCAACAAAAAGCTAACGCTGGATTTGATATGGTAAAAACTGGAAATGGCATGGAAACCGCAAGAAATAAATACAAAGAAAGGGAGACGCGATATACAGACTCAGAACGTGAGAAGAAGGATAGATCTTAGCAGGCTAAAGCACACAGTGGAGGTCGATGAAAAAACCTACAGCAATGGACCTTATTCACGGATGGATCATCTTAAATAAATGATCTCGGTGCTGAACTAATGCTTACCAATCCGAAAGGAACGATATCTAACTACGATTCGTGAATCAGTTCCGGGGTAATTAATAGTAAAGTATGAAGGTTTTGCTATCATGTTAAGAAAATCAATTTCGCATCAAGGGAAACAGTTCAAAAAGGCTCGCTGACAATAGACTCTCAAGCGATTCTTACGACAAGCTAAAAATACCGTCTGAACTCACTTGAAAGACATACATTTTGGCCGACGCAGGCCATAAGGTCAGATCACCTACAAACAATATTAAACGGGAAAACTCTTGGAAAAGACAAATTTGTGTTCCTTTCCAAGATGATGAAATGACTAATCAGTACACTTTATGTCAAATCCGATAAGTCACAAGGACACTCCAGCTACCAACCTAGGCACGTGCACAAAGGTGTGACGCGTATAGTAACGGAACGAAAGGCCAAACAGAAGCTGACCTACACCGTCAAACGTAGCTTAAAAGAACCAGAGATCAGCTACATGCCAATAGAAAGCTAACGCTGGATTTGATACGGTGAAAACTGGAAATGGCATGGAAAGTGCGAGAAAAAAATACATAGAAGGGGAGACGCGATATTGTTAGGAATATAAATATTCACGTGAAGACTCGGTCACACCGAGTACTCATTAGCATTTTAATAGCTCGTAGGAATATTAGTATTATTATTATTAGCTTAGTTACAATTAGTATTTGTGGAGTGGGTCGGGTCTTTACCCACTGTCAACTCACTCTATAACCCACTCGGGGAACATATGTATCTTAGTATAAATACCCCTCTCCACCTAGGGAGAGGGTTGGAACTTCTCACACTTCAAGCTAATACACATTAATTTTCTCTCACTAAGTTCTCTACTCTCTCTCTCTCTCTCTAACTCTATCAATGGCCAACATGTTCTTCCATAACCCAAGACCTCCCGAATCACACATAATCATCACATGAATCGATCCTACAATTGGTACCAGAGCCAAGGTTGTGTATCTTATTGATTTTGTATGGTTCGAATCATGTTTTGAATCTGTTTTTAACCAACTTTTTCGGATCTAAATTTTTTTTTTTCTTATCCATGAAGCTGTTTTTAACCTTTTCGGATCTGAAATTATTTTCTTATCCATACTTTCTTGTAAACAGTTTTACATCTTCTTTATTGTTTCTAAATACAGTCAAATAATCTTTAATGCACTTTTGTTATGGTGTTGTCAAGTTCCGTATACAAATTTTCTTGAGATTGTTTTTACACTATGTCAGTGATACGTGGTCGAATATATAGGTCAGAATAGATATTCTTGTCATATATGGGTCGCAAAAAGGTGGTAAGTATAGATGGACGGGATTTTTTGGTCGGAATCTCGTCGGATTTCTTCGCTGCGGTTTGTGTCAAAAAGAGCATTTCAATGTTGCGGTTTGCCTACTTCCAAAACTGAGCTTTGGCTGTTTACTTGAAAGGGGAAAGTGACAAACTGGTACGAAAGTGACTGGTCAACAGCGGTTTGATAGTTGCGGTTTGACTGGTCAACTGCTATTTGACTATGGTTGCGATTTGATCTTGCGGTTTGACATATTGAAGACCAAATATTACGATTTACTAAGGTGAAGTGCTGCCAAAATTTCAGGAGATGTTGCGGTTTGCCTATGTTGACCAGACCACAACCGATAATAACAGACTCTTATCGACCTCAGTTTGTAACCATCATCAGTCAACCACAAGAAATAAGAAAACCAAAAGAAGATGAAGACAACCCATACCATATCACCACTCCTCAACAACCACAACCTTAATGCAACAACAATGAACCTCAGTTTTATATCATCATCAGTCCATGAGCTTTAATAGATAACTAATAGAAATCAACAAAGATGAATACAACATAAATCCTACATCTAACAACAACCATAACCCTCACATATATATAATCACTCCATCAACTCTCATCTATAATCCATCACTTCCACAACAAGACTCAAAATCAAAAGAATACATGATCTCAGAACGGCTCAATATCGTTTACAAACCATTAATGATTCTTTTATTGGACCATACTCTTCACCGATCTAGCAACAAATGACACAACATCAAGATCTCAGCTTTTCTTTCGTGTCGTTATCAGAAATATCAGACCGTGAAGGTCAATCTCACGAAAAGAATAAACCATCACCGATCCATTTTTTTATGAAGTTGAACTTCAATTAATATCCGAAATTAAAGAAAGATTAATAACAATTATGTTATTATCTATCTTTGTTTCGATCTAAAACACAATCAAAATACAGTATAAAGGAGACCTACCTGAGACCTTTGTAGAAGATCTTGAAGAGCAAACTATTTGCGCAAAACCGAAAGAAAGTAAGGTCAGGTGTGTGTTATTCGAACCAGAGCTGAAAGATTAATGGGTGCTTTGATTCTTATTCGGATTGAGGATGATATGATGGAGTTGAGATGAGTTTGATGATGATGGAGATGTGTTGTGACGATGATATCAGATCTGTGATTTGTTTTGGTGTTGGATTTGTGAGTTAGGTGAGAGAATGAGAAGATGGGGGCGTAATATTTAGGATTAGGGTTGGAAATGTGAGTGTAATAGGGTTAAGGTGGATTTAATACCCGTTTAATTAGGGGTGTTGATGTTGGATCGGGTTCTATTCTACTTGGGCCTTAATGAAATGTAATTGAATCCTATGTGGGCTGCAATACATTTGGGCTGAAATAAGTTTGTCATTATTTCTTTTGACTGTCGTGGTTCACAGATTGAGACATTGGGTTGTGAATTTGACATGAGTTGTGGAAATGGGAAATGGTTGGTTTTTGATGGCGAAGCTTTAGAAGAAGGAATGGTGATTGAATGCGACATCGTGAATGTGTTAATTGAGGAAATATTAGTTGATTCTTTATCTTGCTAAAATTGCTCACTAAGATGTAACAATGCCTCCAGAATGCTACTTTGTTGCTAATCCTCCAACACAATTTATTGCATCTTTGACATATGGGCTAAACGATTTATTAATGATCAATGGACGTCTAACCTGTTGGGCTACATTGTTGTGTTATCCAAGTTTTTTTTGTTGAACTAAATGAATGTATTCATATTTGATACACAAATTTGTTGGCAAAATGAGAGTGGTAATCTTGAGGTTACAAATTTTCACGAGGATACACACGTCACGGCTAGTATTTGGGTATATGAATGTCAAATTGATTACGGGGTTGATTTGGTATTACTAATTTGAGATTGAAGTGGAATTTCATGAAGGCGCGTACTTATTTTATATTGATGTCGGGATTGGTTGGATGCATGACTTTCAATGATAACTTGCTCGTACTTAAGATTTAAGTTGAAGACTTGGTTGATCTAGTTTCCAGAAGTCGGGGTGGATGGTTGAAGACCTGGTTAACTATCACTTAAAGGAGTTACTTTATAGTACTCAGTGTCACACGCAGAAGATAATGTGGATAATCGCAAGAGGTGATGAAAGTCTCATACTTTGTCGGGATAGTATTGAGTACTTAGAGATTTTCATGGTGCACAAATTCTCTACACCGTTCTTCCAACAACAGTGCAAGCTTAAGTAATAAATTTTGGGAATTCTACTTCATTTTCTAGTTAGGTATATCGGGTTTACTTCACCAAGTGGTCACAGAAATAGCCGATAGAATAACGTAGTTGGTTAAAGAGTTTAGTTGGCTAAAGAGTTGATTTTTTTCAAGATGTTTGCTTCAGACAAGATCTTCTCGTGTATATGGTTGTACACATCAATGATGCTTCTGAATGTTCGAAACCATCATGGGGAAGAAACGTGTACTTTGATGATATAAGGTCAACTCACCAAGGGGGAAGTAGTTTATACTACTTTACTTAGTATGGTTTGTCAAGTATTCTACATATGGGAGAAGAATTGTTGCTGATCTCTTGCATGTTTCCCCAAACAGATACTCACCAAAACCAAATTTGTAATGACACATTCAATTTGTCATTGTCTCACGGTTTCTTCTTGGTTTTGTAAAATCCCGCAAAAGAATCTATTTCTCTGTTTAAATCATAGATTTGTAAAATCCCGTGATGATGGAACTATCCTGGAGAAAGAAAAGTGCATTTCCGGATCATAATTGATTTTGGTGCTACGGTTTCAACTACGAAGAAGGGATAAAGTGCGTACTTATTGGATGATTTTTGATATACCTCATGGCATTTTGGTTATAACAAAGTTTTACGGGGTTATGCGCTTTTGACAATGATCGGGATAAAACCATTATCAAAGTTCAGTTAAAACATCAAAAAAAAAAAAAAAAAGGTTAGATCTGGGCATTTAAACCACATGATGTGACTACGGCGTTAATTCATTATTATTTATTTGAGGTTGAAGTGAAATTTCACGGGTGTGTGTACTTAGTATCTGAAGATATCGGGGTTGGTTGGATGAAGATTCTTCGAGATCCTTGTTCGAGCTTTTAACCTTTACAATGACGAAGACTTGGATATCTAGTTATTTTTGTGATTCTTCCACTCTACTACCACAAAAAAACTATCACTTTAAGGAGTTACGTTGTAGTGCTCAGTGTCACACGAAGTTGTGGATATTCAAGAGGTGAAGTACATCTTATACTTGATGGTTGGTTGGTTGAAGAGTATAGAGTACTTAGGGATTCGAAGTTGCACGAACTCTCTACACCGCTCTTAGTCACACATTAGTGCAAGCTTAAGTCACAAGTTCGGGTTATGTTACTTCAGTTTCAAGTTCATCATATTGGGTTTTCTCCGTCAGTAGTCACGACAAAGAGCCGACTGAATGATAATGAGGCTGGTAACGAGTTAGCTAAGAGAAGTAGAAAAGAGAGAGATGACGTCTGTTCAAATCAGTTCAGGCCTCAATCTTCATCGATGTATGGCGTCTGCAGGTAACACTTCAGGCCCCGTTCCTTAAAGAAAAGAAAGGTGTACGCTTAAGTGCGCTTTATCTTCGGAAGAAGAGAAATCTTCTTGCTTATGACCATTCTCATCAACAAGTTTCATGCTCTTCCCATGCTCACTCAGTCATCAAGTGGATCAACGTACATTGGAGTATATTCTTATTCACTTGTTCTATCAAAAATAGCAATCATATGCAATTTTTGAGGGGGGGGGGAAATGGTGATGTGCCCGGTTCGGTGCAAGTTTTAAATTTATAAGGGGGTGAATTACCGAATCTAATAACAACACATACGAGCAAGTATACTCGTCCGTTGTAGCAAGATTTTGATGGTAAGTCGGGATCGTTCGCAGGGATTTGTGTAGTGAATCGAATTGTAAGTTAAAAGCAACTATCTCAAACAAGTAGTAATGATATAATTAAAATTCAAATGATTAAAAACTACACTTGCTTAGACTAGTGTACTACAATTGACTAATATGATTGTGATAACTTTGGATAACATGTTGGTTGTAATAATTAGTTTTGACACTAATCTATTGTTTCTACAAATTAAACCTTCGTCAAGATTTTGGTTTATAAAAACAAGCATTACGTTTAACCAATCAATTCAAGATCAATACAAGGTTCATGAGTTGGTGTTCCTCAAACACAAAAACAATCTTTTGTCTAATCAAACAAGCTTAGGAAATGGTCAATACGAAAGGTAACCGATTATAGACAAAAGGTCACAATTGAAAGCAAACTATTAATCTCTCGACCTTTAAAGTGGTTTACCATCAATCCGTTTTGATAGACAAAAGCATTTTCATTACAATCACAATTAAGTTTCTTTGTTTAATCAAGAATAGTGGAAGACAACAATCATTCATAGATAAATGATTATAACTAGTGGAATAACAATAGTTCTTTCAACCCTTAAGATTACTAGCACTAGTTAAACTTGATTACCCAAATGTCACTATGAAACTTTATCACAATTGGTTTTTAGAATCGACTTGAAATTGAATTAAAACATGTTATCACAATCATATGCCAATCAATGAATAATATACATCATCTAAGCAAGTGCACAAAGGCACTAGCCACTCATAGCAAACATAAATGTAAACTCAATACTTTGAACATTAGAAACCATGATTGAAAGTCTTACAATGATTTGGAAATAAGATTACAAGTGAAAGACAATGATTCCACAAGCAATGAAAATGGTATATTCGACTTTCTCCCCTTCTCCTGGACTTATGGACGAATTTCTTGAGTATTTTCTGTGAATGGTTCTCTCTCTAACAAGCAAACACTTTCCTAGCACTCCCCTTCTCTCTAGATTGATTGGTATTATAAATACTCAACAAATGGTTCCATAAATTGCTCTAACCAAGGGTCTAAGTTCATAAATGCTTCTCTTGCTCTCCAAGTAGTATTGAATGGTTAGAATAATGAAAAGAAGGACCTAGAACCGGATTTATAAAGTCACAATCCTTAATAAAGAAGTCTTGGGTCAAACAGCGACTTCCAACCGATCGGATAGAATGGTCTACCGATCGGTTGGTCTTCTCGGTAAATCCAAATTCACTCCATCCGAATCGGTTGCGGGCGGCGACCGATCGGATGGCTATGGCTGATGGACCTATTTCTCGGACTTTTCCGTATGACTTGTTTCTCGGTCGTAGCTCTTGATTCTTTGATCTTTCTCTTCATCCTTAAGCTTATGAACTCGACTACTTGGACTTTAACTCATTGAAGTACCTTACAGAGCGGAACTTGACACAAGATTCACATGCAATCTCAAATACTTCCTTTTTCCTCATTTTTGCATCTTTTCCATCCATTTTCCTGTCTTTGGCTACAAATGCTTTGCAAATACACTTTGGTATGATTTAGTAACAAAAGCATATAAATATAACCACAAAACATATATAAAACTACCAATAACGCTATCAAAAACATGTTAGATTTAGGCGTTATCAAATCCCCCACACTTGAACTTTGCTTGCCCTCAAGCAAATCTAGAAATAAAAACAATTATCCACATGGTATTCACAAATGATTAGGAAAATGTGATGCAAATCTATCAAGCACTAGTACAAGCTAGATTCATCATTTTAAGCTTTTATGGTTGAATCATCGAGATGTTTGACAATACCAAAATGATTTTCTTGCATGATACACATTACTAAACACCTCACGAAAGGAAAATGAAATATAATTCACTCAAACACTCATTTGTATGATTGGTCGAGTATATAAGAGGAATGACACTCATTTGCTCAGTCATGATCTAAATATTACCATAGGCTTGTACAAAAAACAAAACTACACCGAAATGGTGTGAGCGCCAAGTATACATATCAAAGAGGGCTTTTATTCGGGTTTAAGGCTTAAAGGGGTATAAAAGACTAACGCGCCACTATCTCATGCAAAACATAATAGCTCCCTAACAACGAATTCTTGCATTACCAAATAACGGATGGTCACTAGATTATACCTTGGTTCGCTGACGACGTTACTTGCATAACGGATGGTCGCCAAAATACGCCCTAGATTGCTAACAAAGATAGTCAATTCCTCAAGAAATCGGATGGTCACTACATGTCCATACACTTAATAATTTCACAAAGTCAAAAAAGGGTAGGATAAGGCATGTGATATGTTTATGAAATTGGTTGAACATAAGAACAAAATTAGTCAAAGTCTACGAACCAAATGTTACTAGCTATTTCAAACCAATATCATGCCATTTTGTGAAAAACTCCATACTTCCTTTATTCATACTTGATTCACTTAGCCCATTGGCTTATTCTTGTCACCTTATAGTTGCAATGACTTTTCTTCTTTTCTATTTTTTTTTTTTTTTATTTGTCATCTTATAGTTGCGATGACTTTTCTTGGATAACAACTTTCGGATTTTACGCTTTCTTTGAACTTTCATGATTTTCACATAACATCCATCTTGCCAAATAGCTAGCAACCAACCAAGACTTGACTATGGATAAGGCTAGGCTAAAAAGGTGTAAAATCTTTTTGAATTTTTCTGGATTGTATCAAAAGAAAAGATAGGCTCGGCGGGTGTAACTAGGGGTATCTAGCATTAAAGACAAATGCTAACAAATGGGTCCATATGAGTGGTTAACTAGCCAATGTAGCTAGCTAATATAGCATTATATGAAAATGGAAGGCCATTTGGGATAAAACATAAGGTTGCCTCTTATCACGCATATACACTTATATCACAAACGAAATGTGATCTCACAACGGTCTCGTAATGATTTACAAGTATAAGTTCTAGAATAAATAAAATCACCGGCACACTCATAGCAAAAAATCTAAGCATAAAAGATGTATGCTATATATAGAACAGGCTCAAATCCTCACACTTTAGTGGAAAGGGCTATAATATGTACTAGCTAATGTTATCAATCCCATAATGGATTGCAATATTAATCGGGACACATCTCGAATTTTCAAAATTACAGATTTCACCAGTGGATAAATCCAGTTATTCTAGAATATGATCTTTAAAATGACAAAAGACTAGATTACAAGGGCAAACAAAATTTTAAAATTCAACTCAAAACTACAATCTATTCTTATTTTCCTATTCACCCCCCCCCCCCCCACACTTAAGTTAAGCATTGTCCTCAATGTGATAAACGACAAAGAATGAAATAGGGAAATAAGAGAATAAACCGTATTTTCTTCTCAAGAGGAGTCTTGATCCTAGCGTCCAAGCTTCGAAATCATTATTTGCAGTAATCTAAAAACAAAAGAGACACACATACGAAATATATCTTCGCTTTATTCAAAAGACAATGATACACCCCCACACTTAAGTTCAACTAAGCAATTTAGAAAAACTATGGGGTTTAATCACTAGAAAATAAAAATGAAAAATAAACATAGCAAACACACGGGTTGCCTCCCGAGAAGCGCTTGTTTTATTAACGAGTCATCAGCCGGACTCGAACTTCTCTCTCTTCATGTTGGTGCTGACTTCTTCTTTGGAAATTTTGGAACGTACATCACATTTCCAATCACTATTCCTTCTCCAGTTTCATCTATGTATTCCAACTTAACTTTCTCCCACGGTCTTGGTAGAACATCATAGATATAACCAGAATCTTCGGCCCACGGAGTGTTTTTATTGAAATCGGCCGGGAAGGGTGACATAAAGGTTATAGCTTCATATTCTGATTCAGGCGAAATCTCTTGAATAGAAACTTCATTCATCTGCTCCTTATCATAGTATAATTTAATTCGGTGCCCATTAACAATGAAGCTTCCACCATGTTTGTCATGCAATTCAACATATCCAGATGGAAATCCATGTTTCACTGTATACGGTCCGAACCATTTCGGTTTCAGCTTGTGAGCTTTGAACTTATACTTCATGTTAAAAAGCAGAACTTTGTCTCCAGCTTTGAATTCTTTTCTGATTCTTAGCTTTCTGTCATGATAAGCTTTTGTTCTTGCTTTGTAAAGTTTGGAGTTCTCATAAGCTTGTAGTCTAAGCTCATCGAGTTCATGCAATTGCAAAAATCTCTTTTCTCCAGCTACTTTGAGGTCTGGGTTACAGTTTCTCAGTGCCCAGTAAGCGTGATGTTCGATTTTGAACGGCAAATGGCAAGTTTTTCCATACAACAATCTGTATAGTGTTGTACCAATTGGTGTTTTGTAAGCTGTGCGAAATGCCCACAGAGCATCATCTAGTTTTCTCGACCAAACGGCGGGATTGTCTTTAACCGTTTTTTCGAGTATCCTTTTTAAGGCTCTGTTGGTATTTTCGACTTGACCACTGGTCTGTGGGTGATAAGCTGTAGCGAAACGATGATGAACTCCGTATCGCTTCATAATTTTCTCCATTTGTTTGTTACAGAAATGGGTTCCACGATCACTTATCAAAGCTTTAGGAATTCCATAACAAGCGAAAAGCTTTTTGAGAAAATTAACAACTACTCGTGCATCATTTGTGGGTAGAACTTCCACTTCAGCCCATTTGGAAACGTAATCAATAGCAACGAGAATGTATTCGTATTTGTGTGATTTAGGAAACGGTCCCATGAAATCAATTCCCCAAATATCGAATAATTCACATACTTGAATGCTCTTCTGAGGCATTTCATCTCTTTGAGACAGACTACCGGATTTTTGGCAAGCATCACAATTCTTAACAAGAGTATGGGCTTCTTTAAAAATAGTCGGCCAATAGAATCCAGCATCAAAGACTTTTTTAGCGGTGGTGGAAGGACCATAATGTCCCCCAGTTGGGCCATGATGACATTCATCGAGAACTCTTCTTGTTTCAGAACCATAAACACATCTTCTAATCATCCCATCGGGACCCATTTTGAAAAGATAAGGTTCTTCCCAGTAATAATGTTTAAGATCCGAAAAGAATTTACTTCGTTGGGCATGAGTTAATCCTTTCTTTAGAATTTCTCCAACGAGATAATTTGCATAATTGGCAAACCATGGAATTTCGTTCTCATCATCTGTATCAACAGTCATGAGTGTTTCATTCGGAAAATAATCGTCAATCTCATCTTCTTTTAACTCTTCCAGATTTGGATTTTCTAAACGAGATAGATGATCAGCGGCTAGATTTTCTGCTCCTTTCTTATCTTTGATTTTGATATCGAATTCTTGGAGTAGTAAAATCCATCGGATGAGACGCGGTTTGGCATCTTGCTTCTTAAACAGATATTTTAACGCTGAATGATCAGTGAACACGATTTTTTTCGAAAGTACAAGGTATGATCTGAATTTATCGAAAGCGAAAACAACGGCTAACAATTCTTTCTCTGTAACTGTGTAATTCTGTTGAGCATTGTTGAGTGTTTTGCTGGCAAAATATATAGGACGAAAATGTTTCTCTTCTCGTTGTCCTAATACAGCTCCAACAGCAAAATCGCTTGCATCGCACATAAGCTCGAATGGCAGTGACCAATCAGGGGAAACCATAATGGGTGCACTAGTCAGTTGTGTTTTCAATGCTTCAAATGCTTCCATACAGTCTACATTAAAATCGAAAACAGCATCTTTTTCAAGAAGTTTCGTCATTGGACGAGATATTTTGGAAAAATCCTTAATGAAACGACGGTAAAAACCTACATGTCCTAGGAAACTTCTAACAGCTTTAACGTTAGTTGGGGGTGGTAATTTGGTAATGACATCGATCTTTGCTTTGTCAACCTCCATTCCTGCGCTGGAAATTTTGTGTCCTAACACAATTCCTTCAGTTACCATGAAATGACACTTCTCCCAATTGAGAACAAGATGTGCAGCTTTACATCTTTCAAGTATTTTATTGAGGTTAGAAAGGCAAGCTTCGAATGAGCTTCCGAAAACTGAAATGTCATCCATGAAAACTTCCATATACGTTTCAAGCATATCTTGGAATATGGCAATCATACATCTTTGAAAAGTCGCGGGAGCATAACATAATCCAAAAGGCATACGCCGATAAGCGTAAGTTCCAAAGGGACATGTGAATGTGGTCTTTTCTTGATCAGCTGGATCAATAGGAATTTGAAAATATCCTGAAAAACCATCGAGAAAACAAAAGTATTTGTTTCCTGCTAATCTCTCAAGCATTTGATCCATGAAAGGCAAAGGAAAATGATATTTTCTGGTGGCTTTATTTAATTTTCTGTAATCAATACATACTCGCCATCCGGTGACAGTTCTAGTTGGAACTAATTCGTTTCGTTCGTTGGTCACAACAGTCATTCCTCCTTTTTTCGGAACACAGTGAACAGGACTCACCCAAGGACTATCCTCGATGGGGTAAATAATACCTGCATCAAGAAGTTTGATGATTTTTTTTTTAACAACTTCTTTCATGTTGGGGTTGAGTCGACGTTTTCTTTCTACAACTGGTTTGGCATCTTCTTCGAAATTGATTTTGTGTTTGCAAAAATCAGGACTGATTCCTGGGATGTAAGAAGTTTTCCACGCAAAAGCTTCTTTATGCTTCTTAAGAACTGAAATCAGACATTCTTTCTCAAAATCATTGAGCAACGAAGATATGACTACTGGAAGTAGTGAATTGTCTTCCAAGTAAGCATACTCAAGATTTTCTGGAAGTGGTTTCAACTCAAGATCAATCGGTGGTTCTTGAAGTGATGTTTTGATCCTCATTTGATAATTAAAACTGATTTCCTCAAAATCTTCTTCTATTATCTCTCCTTCTTCTTCTTCTTCTTCTTCTTCTTCATCAATCTTTACTTCCATAAAATCAGCGAATTCTTTATCAAAAGTTGTTTCACTAATCTTCTCTGAAATAGTCATGAATGGATCAGAATCTTCAAGTAATGCATCCAATTCTTCCTCAGTGACTTCATCGATTACATCAATGTTAAAGCAAGTGTCATCACTGGAATGTGGATATTTCATTGCTTTATCGATTAAAAAGGTGATTCTATCCTCTCCAACTCCAAGATTGAGTTCTTTTCCTTTTACTTTGATGATCGCATCAGCGGTGTTTAGAAAAGGTCTTCCTAAAATAAGGGGTACTCTACTATCTTCCTCCATTTCTAAAATCACAAAATCCACGGGAAAAATGAATTTACCTACTTGGACAAGCATATTCTCAGCAATACCAACAGGATATTGGTAAGTATGATTAGCTAATCGGATACTCATCCTTGTGGGTTTCAAGGTATTGATTGAAAGTTTCGTATACAGCGAATAGGGCATCAAATTAATACTCGCACCTAAGTCGGCTAAAGCATCGCATTTGATGTTGTTTCCTAATATGCATGGAATCAGAAAACTTCCGGGATCTCCGAGTTCTTGTGGAATTTTGTTTTGAACAATAGCTGAACATTCTTCATTGAGAAAGGTAGCGGATATTTGCTCCAACTTGTTCTTGTTGTTAAGAAGTTCTTTCAAAAATTTCCCGTAATTGGGCATTCCGGCTAAAACATCAATGAGAGGTACATTGAGTCTAACTTCTTTGATTATTTCAACAAACTTCTTATAATGCTCCACCATTCTTTCTTTCTTAAGGCTCTGAGAATATGGAATTTTTGGAGTGTAAGCCTTAACTGGTGGTTTGGGTTTGGGTTTGGGTTTGGGTTTGGGTGGTGTTTTTGGTGTATTTTCCTTCTTGGATTCTTCATCTTCATCCTCACTATCGAAATTGATAGTTGTGGTGTTGTTTGGGTTGGGTGGTGGATCATAAGACAGGCCACTTCTTGTGAATACAGCATTGATATGCTCATTTCTGGTTTGTGGTGGACGATAAGTCTTATCATTCGATGATAGTGGTTTTGGGTTGGTTTGGGTGTTACTAGGCAACGAACCTGATGGTCGGGAAGAAATTTGATCAGAAAGTCTCCCAAATTTGTTTTCAAGATCTTGGATAGACGCTTGATGATTTTTCTGACCTTGCTCAACTTTGGTCTTGAGATTGAAAAATTGATTCTTGACGAACTCGTTAGTTGATTTTTGAGCAGTGACGAATTCTCTCATCATTTTTTCAAAATCTGTTTCTTCAGGTTTCTTGTCGGAATTTTGTGAAGTTTGGTTCTCTACCTTTGGTTGGGACTCATGGTTGTTATCCCTTTGTCGGCGATCTTGCCAACTAGCAGAGTTTCGTCCGTAATAATTTCCACGATATCCTCCTCCTCGGTATCCTCCTTGGATGTAATTAGCTTCTCCTTCTTTTGGTTGGTCCATAGGTTGATCATCGCATTCTGATGATGGGTGGTTACCTCCACAGTTGTTACAACCATCTCGCATTTCTTTCATCTCTCCTCTAAGATCTTTGTATTGCGAATCGATTTTGGAAACCAAGGTTTCCATTTTCTCCATGAGTTTAGATGAATCAGAACTTTCGGCAAAGGCAACAGTTTTTCTTAAGGGTTTTGTCTTGGCATCTTTTGACCAGTCGAGTTTGAGAAGAACTCGGTCTTCAAGCAATTGGTATGCCTGGTTAGGAGTCTTATAAAGAAAAATTCCTCCAGCATCAAGAATTCCTTGAGATGTTTCATCAAGTCCATGGTAAAAGATTTGGATAATGGTTCCTCGTCCTAAACCATGTCCATGACAACTTCGAAGTAAATCCTTCATACGAAGCCAGGCTTCGACGAGTGATTCGTTAGGATTTTGTGTGAAAGCACGAATTTCTCCCATGAGTCGATCAAACATTGCAGGTGGAAAGAATCGGCTAACAAAAACTTGCCTTATCTCCTCCCAAGTAGTGATGATTCCTGGTGTTAATTCGTTATACCACACTTTATCGGAACATGCCACAAATTTCAATGAATTCGGCAACGTGTTTGTGAGGATCGGCCCTCGAACGGCCATCGAATTGACGGTCTTTGATCATAGAAAGATGGTGACCTTTCACGGTGAAATTGTCACCTAAGTTGACAGCAACAATAGCAGCTCCAGGAGTGGGTGTGATGAACTCAAATAAGTACATTTTATTACTATCATTTATCCTATTTATTTGACTTGTTTTACCATATTATGTATGAGGATTGATACTTAATCGTTTACTTTTGTAATTCTCAGGTAAAAACAAGCATTTGGTGAAACTTGGCGATTTTGGACTAATAATGGAGCAAAACGTGCATAAAGTGAAGAGTCTACTGAAATGAAGAAGATCAAGACTAATCTGCTCCAGATGCGCCGCATCTCACTATCAACATGCGCCGCATCTCTATCAAGATGTCACCAGATACGATCCAAGATACAAGAGGACATGCGCCGCATCTAATAAAGAGTTACGCCGCATCTTCTGGCGGTGTACGAATATTCCTGAATATTATAATCTTGGACCCCACGCGAAGTTACGTAGATACGCCGCATCTACTTAAGTAGATGCGCCGCATCTTCCCTCAGACACAAACTATAAATACCCCGTAGACCAGACACATTGAAGAGTCCACAGATTCGGAAGTTCGAAAACCTAAAGACCGAACAGAAGAGAAGGACGAATTCAGTCAAGAAGGCAGCACAAGACACACCCAAATCGAAGATACAAGAGCTGTAAGAAGGTGCTGCATGTATTTAATTCATTAAGTAGTTTTGTTTTATTGTTTTAGCAAACTTTAATTCATCAGGATTGGTGGCTTGTGTAATGTGACAACGGAAAGATTGCACTCCCTTTAATACTTGCTTTCCCATCAATTAAAGTTTATATGTTGATGTCTTTGGTTACTACTTATTAGTGCATTGACCACCTCTGTGTTTATTAGTGGCTTGCGGGCACCCGACTGCGGGACAAGGTGTGGCTCCCACGGTTGTTTCTAAATTGATCACTTAGGAATAACTTTTAGACATAAGTCGTCATTAAGGGTTTACTCGCCGATGAGAATAGGACCAACGAGAAAGGGTTAATTACATACACTTCATATAAAGCTATCAATAAAACAAGTGACAATCTACTTAATCATAAGGACAGCCCTCTTATTGTCTCAAGTATCTATCTGTGTACGTGTGTGCTACTTGCTGATTCGTGCCTATTTGTTTATTTTATTATTTAATTGCAAACAAAACTGTGCCAGTCTCTCAGGCTGAAACCCCCTTGCGTTAGGATATTAAAATACTGATTAGATTAACGAGATTATACGTTCCACTCTTAGTGATCGACACTCTACTTACCATTATCTTCATACTGACCGGGTACACTGCTCGTTAAGTGTGTGTGTTATTGATAAGTCGGCTAAATATAAATTTAAAACTTGAGTAGGCATTAAAACTGCTAAACCGCAACGACACATCACGCGCATCAAGTTTTTGGCGCCGCTGCCGGGGAGTGAATTGTTATTTTCTGTTAATTTGATTAGTATTTTAATTAGGTTATTTTTCTTTTTATTAGATTAATTGCATCATTGTACTATTTTGCATATTTGTTGTATTGTGTGTTATTTGTTTGCTTTTGTTTTTATTTTTGTGTGTTTTATTTTTTGTTTGGTGTGTTTAATTTTTATTTTTATTTTTCGTATTTTTCTGTTCTGCTATCGTTGTACTGTGCTAAATCAAACGATACGGCGCATCTGATCTCTCAGATACGGCGTATTGCGTTTAATTTTTTTTTTTTAATACAACGCGTTTAATTAATTCGATACGACGCATCTTTTCCCCAAGATACGGCGTATCTGTTTTTAACAAGAAAATTTTTCTAAGCGATAAAATAATACGACGCATCTTCTTTTGAAGATACGGCGTATCTGATTTTAATAAAAATTTTTCTAAACGTTAACGCCATACGACGCATCTTCTTCTGAAGATACGGCGTATCTATTATTTTAATTAAAAACAGTTTGCGAATTATTAAACAAATACGGCGTATCGATTTCCGTCGATACGGCGCATTTTACTGAATCAAAAATCTTTTATTTTTTAAACGTAACGAAAATACGGCGCATTAACTTTTGTTAATACGACAATATAATTTGATAAATATAGTTGATTTTTGATATTTACTTTGATCGGTCAGCTACTCTCGTGTGCAAGTTGTTTATTTTCAGGATAAATGATGACTCGAGCATCACCAAGAAAGATTACATTCTGAACCAAACCAAGAGACGCTAGCTGAAGTGACCGAACATAAGACGGAACGAGTAGAGGAAAACTCAGTACTGGTAACATTGAACTTCTTTAATTCTTGAAATAGAATCCCAGGTAAACTCTACGATAATTCAACTGCCCAAAGGAAAGTTCTCTACACTATGATCTCAGTTTTATTATCCTTATTATACGTCTGATTCAATTCGTAATCTTAATTTTGTATGCTCAAAAACGATATTTGTTCCTAACCTCGGAATAAATCCTTATCCACTAAACAATAAGATTACGATTATTAATGAAACGTTTATGCCTATTACTCTTATTTTGAATTCATCTATATGGTGTGCCGTTTTTACCCAAATTTGATGTATAAGGAACTGTGTTGCGGAGGCCAAGGTACGTTCTTCATTTAAATTTCGTTAACTAACATAGAGATACGGCGGATCTAAATATCCGAAGCGCCGTATCCCTGACCAACTAAGGAGCTGAACGTGAGTCTAACTTGAAGACTCTGGAATAAAGACAAGTGCTGACCGGGAGACAACCCGGATTTATCTTTTATTATTCTGTTTTCTGTGTCGAGTCAGTCCAGGCCGCACGAAGATACGGCGCATCTCAGTCCTGAGATGCGACGCATCCTCTGCAATGGTCATATCTTATTTTATTTTTCTGCATTTTTATTTTCGACTTTAAAACTATTTATCAGTTATTTTAATGCGGCGCATCCCTGGTTAAGGATGCGGCGCATCTTTATTCTGATCCGTATTTATTCCAGGCTCGATACGGCGTATCTTCTTCAATAGGATACGGCGCATCGACTGACCTGATGATTTTCAGTTTTAATTTTTAAGTTTTATTTTTACCTAACTACTAATGTATTATGCAAGTTGAACCTTTCTTATCTTAGGTGTGTTTTAAAGTGTTGGTGGTATTATAGTTTCCTGAATTTCCTGTGGATACATCAAGTATGAAGCTTTAACGTTCTAATCCACAAGAAAGATGATTTTTGCTCATATACTAATGGAGGATCATACCGAGCAAATCTCAGGGGAGTTTTTCTGTTCTAATTCTTTTTATTTTCCAGTTTTTAACCTTTTATACAAACAACGAGGACGTTGTTTAACTTAAGTGGGGGGATAGGAGAATTAGAACACTTAACACTTACTTGTCCTAAACTTTTTCAAAAATTATGCTTAAAATGTGCTTAATATATCAAACTTAAAAATTTTTAGCATGTTTTTGTTTAAGATCTAAGTTGCATAACTGCACACATGACATTATTTTCAAAAATTGTGATTTTCCAAAATTCACAAATCTATGAGTGTGCCGGTGACTTGTAAACTTTAGAACTTGGCTTGTATACTATTCGAGACCACCATAATGAGTATTATTTATTTAATTGGAATGACTTGTCTAACTTGGTAAAATTCTAGGATTACACCCAAAAAGCCTTTTTATGTTATGTGTTATTAACTAGCTAAACTGGTTAGTTAACTCCCGTATAAACCCTTTTGTTACTCTCACTTTTAGAGTAAGATACCCCTAGAAAAACACTCAGAGCCATTCCTTTCGTTTCTTACACCTTTGTTAAAATGTTTCGTTACACCTTAAACCTTAGCCTACCCTGTAGATTAGAATCCGTGGTTGGTTAATTGCTATAGGCAGAGTGTGTTTCCTTACATTACCTGTGTTCGCGTGCGTAATTCATTATATATGGTTAGGTCGGGAAATTGCACAATGCAATTGGAGTGAAAGTAAATATTGTATATTTTAGAGTTTATTTTTCGTGTGTTTACTACTTTCACTATTTACCATTACTTCTGAAGTTATGAAAAGTATGGAAAAATTATCCGGAAAGAAAGTTATAGTGATGTGGTGAAATTTTACACATCTATGTTTATGTTTCAAGTTAAAAAAAAAAAAAAAAAAAAAAAAAAAAAAAAAAAAAAAAAAAAAAAAAAAATTCGAAAAAAATGAGAAAAGAAAAAAAGAAAGAAAAAAGAGTTGGATGTTTATTTTAAGCCAACGATGTAAAGTTATGTAAGTGGTCGATATCACCACTATTTGTTGTACTATATCTATGGATTGAATGGGAATTGGCAGTTATGGGATCGCCAATTAAGGTTTATTCTTTGATTAAGATTTTGTTGAGTATAATTCGTGTCTACCTAAAGCGTGTGTTTCAAGTGTTAAAGCGTGAGTTATTCAATGATATGAGTCTTATTCATGGGATGGTTGGGATAGTGATTAACCACACTTAGGATTTTAATTTATTTGTTTTGTTTATTTTTATTTTACACCAATTTATATCCCAAATATTATCCATACCCTGTATTATTCTTTATCCAACCAAACCTTTGATTTATTGAGATTAGGGATTTGAGCAATCTTAAGTATCGTAGTCGTGGATTCGGCTATGTATTTATGATTTTGTCGCCCTTTTTGATATATTATTATTGGTAAAGTTTGGACCTATCTTTAGCCTATTCGAGTTAAGGATTTGAGCAATTGCAAGTATCGTGTTCGTGGATTCGATCATGTATTTGTGATTTTGTCGCCTTTTCTGGAATTTGAGATCGATAGTGTAAATAAGAATAATTAACCCTTAAACCTAAAAACCCTTTTTACCGCTTTAGACTTGTTATTCCTTAGCTTTAGTGGTGGAGATGTGTATACTTGCCAAGCCTATGATAGAATATTCGTCGCGACTGGACAGTTAAACGATTAGATTTGCTTTTATCGACTTATTTTATTTTACTTCTAATTCGTTAAGTGTTTAGTTGTGTGATTACGAAATAAACGAATACATGCTTAAATATAAAAATAAATCCTAACATCTTTTAGGATACATTTTCATGAGATTTAATCTAAGGTTTACTTGGGGACAAGTAAAGTTCAAGTGGGGGGATATTTGATGAACTCAAATAAGTACATTTTATTACTATCATTTATCCTATTTATTTGACTTGTTTTACCATATTATGTATGAGGATTGATACTTAATCGTTTACTTTTGTAATTCTCAGGTAAAAACAAGCATTTGGTGAAACTTGGCGATTTTGGACTAATAATGGAGCAAAACGTGCATAAAGTGAAGAGTCTACTGAAATGAAGAAGATCAAGACTAATCTGCTCCAGATGCGCCGCATCTCACTATCAACATGCGCCGCATCTCTATCAAGATGTCACCAGATACGATCCAAGATACAAGAGGACATGCGCCGCATCTAATAAAGAGTTACGCCGCATCTTCTGGCGGTGTACGAATATTCCTGAATATTATAATCTTGGACCCCACGCGAAGTTACGTAGATACGCCGCATCTACTTAAGTAGATGCGCCGCATCTTCCCTCAGACACAAACTATAAATACCCCGTAGACCAGACACATTGAAGAGTCCACAGATTCGGAAGTTCGAAAACCTAAAGACCGAACAGAAGAGAAGGACGAATTCAGTCAAGAAGGCAGCACAAGACACACCCAAATCGAAGATACAAGAGCTGTAAGAAGGTGCTGCATGTATTTAATTCATTAAGTAGTTTTGTTTTATTGTTTTAGCAAACTTTAATTCATCAGGATTGGTGGCTTGTGTAATGTGACAACGGAAAGATTGCACTCCCTTTAATACTTGCTTTCCCATCAATTAAAGTTTATATGTTGATGTCTTTGGTTACTACTTATTAGTGCATTGACCACCTCTGTGTTTATTAGTGGCTTGCGGGCACCCGACTGCGGGACAAGGTGTGGCTCCCACGGTTGTTTCTAAATTGATCACTTAGGAATAACTTTTAGACATAAGTCGTCATTAAGGGTTTACTCGCCGATGAGAATAGGACCAACGAGAAAGGGTTAATTACATACACTTCATATAAAGCTATCAATAAAACAAGTGACAATCTACTTAATCATAAGGACAGCCCTCTTATTGTCTCAAGTATCTATCTGTGTACGTGTGTGCTACTTGCTGATTCGTGCCTATTTGTTTATTTTATTATTTAATTGCAAACAAAACTGTGCCAGTCTCTCAGGCTGAAACCCCCTTGCGTTAGGATATTAAAATACTGATTAGATTAACGAGATTATACGTTCCACTCTTAGTGATCGACACTCTACTTACCATTATCTTCATACTGACCGGGTACACTGCTCGTTAAGTGTGTGTGTTATTGATAAGTCGGCTAAATATAAATTTAAAACTTGAGTAGGCATTAAAACTGCTAAACCGCAACGACACATCACGCGCATCAGGGTGCTACGGCTCGGTTTGCTTCCCACATGGGTCTATCGTCAGCCATAGGAAAAGGTTGATCAGTGAATGGGTTATAAACGACTTTGGCTTCAAAAAGGTTATCAAAAGTTGGGTTTGGTACTCTTGGTACACGATTGGCTAGTGGAACAAAGGGTGTTCTTCTTCTTCTTCTAGATCTTGTTCGAATCAAGCTTTCGGGATCGAAAAGTGGTGGAATTGGTTCTACTCCAGTTGATCGAGTGTTCATACAATTCCCCAACGAATCAAGGCAATGTCTAAACAAACGAGCAAAGAATGAAAACAATTTGAAAAGATCAGAATCGTCCAACCGATCAGATAGAACAGTCTACCGATCGGATAGATCTCTCGGTAAATTTGATTTGAAGGATCCGATCGGATGGAAGTGTTCGCCGATCGGATGATTCTCTCGGTAAATGAAAATTTTGGAAAACCGATCGGATGGATGAACAACCGATCGGATGGGCAGCTCGGTAAAACTTTTTTTTTTTTTTTTTTTTACGAAAACTAACTATATGAGAATTGGACTAAAACTTACAGAAACACGATCAAAATCCCCAGCAACGGCGCCAAAAACTTGATGTGCCCGGTTCGGTGCAAGTTTTAAATTTATAAGGGGGTGACTTACCAAATCTAATAACAACACATACGAGCAAGTATACTCGTCCGTTGTAGCAAGATTTTGATGGTAAGTCGGGATCGTTCGCAGGGATTTGTGTAGTGAATCAAATTGTAAGTTAAAAGCAACTATCTCAAACAAGTAGTAATGATATAATGAAAATTCAAATGATTAAAAACTACACTTGCTTAGACTAGTGTACTACAATTGACTAATATGATGGTGATAACTTTGGATAACATGTTGGTTGTGATAATTAGTTTTGACACTAATCTATTGTTTCTACAAATTAAACCTTCGTCAAGATTTTGGTTTATAAAAACAAGCATTACGTTTAACCAATCAATTCAAGATCAATTCAAGGTTCATGAGTTGGTGTTCCTCAAACACAAAAACAATCTTTTGTCTAATCAAACAAGCTTAGGAAATGGTCAATACGAAAGGTAACCGATTATAGACAAAACGTCACAATTGAAAGCAAACTATTAATCTCTCGACCTTTAAAGTGGTTTACCATCAATCCGTTTTGATAGACAAAAGCATTTTCATTACAATCACAATTAAGTTTCTTTGTTTAATCAAGAATAGTGGAAGACAACAATCATTCATAGACAAATGATTATAACTAGTGGAATAACAATAGTTCTTTCAACCCTTAAGATTACTAGCACTAGTTAAACTTGATTACCCAAATGTCACTATGAAACTTTATCACAATTGGTTCTTAGAATCGACTTGAAATTGAATTAAAACATGTTATCACAATCATATGCCAATCAATGAATAATACACATCATCTAAGCAAGTGCACAAAGGCACTAGCCACTCATAGCAAACATAAATGTAAACTCAATACTTTGAACATTAGAAACCATGATTGAAAGTCTTACAATGATTTGGAAATAAGATTACAAGTGAAAGACAATGATTCCACATGCAATGAAAATGGTATATTCGACTTTCTCCCCTTCTCCTGGACTTATGGACGAATTTCTTGAGTATTTTCTGTGAATGGTTCTCTCTCTAACAAGCAAACACTTTCCTAGCACTCCCCTTCTCTCTAGATTGATTGGTATTATAAATACTCAACAAATGGTTCCATAAATTGCTCTAACCAAGGGTCTAAGTGCATAAATGCTTCTCTTGCTCTCCAAGTAGTATTGAATGGTTAGAATACTGAAAAGAAGGACCTAGAACCGGATTTATAAAGTCACAATCCTTAATAAAGAAGTCTTGGGTCAAACAGCGACTTCCAACCGATCGGATAGAATGGTCTACCGATCGGTTGGTCTTCTCGGTAAATCCAAATTCACTCCATCCGAATCGGTTGCGGGCGGCGACCGATCGGATGGCTATGGCTGATTGGACTATTTCTCGGACTTTTCCGTATGACTTGTTTTTCTACTCGTGTCTAGTTGATCTTTATCTTCATCCTTAAGCTTATTAACTCGACTACTTGGACTTTAACTCATTGAAGTACCTTACGGAGCAGAACTTGACACAAGATTCACATGCAATCTCAAATACTTCCTTTTTCCTCATTTTTGCATCTTTTCCATCCATTTTCCTGTCTTTGGCTACAAATGCTTTGCAAACACACTTTGGTACGATTTAGTAACAAAAGCATATAAATATAACCACAAAAACATATATAAAACTACCAATAACTGTAATACCTGAAATTCAGAAAGCATATAAAATGACCAAATTACCCCTGAAACCATAAAACCTAAATAAATAAGTTGTAAAATTCTGAAACAATTCCAAATTTCTGAAAACGAACTACGTATCAAGTAAATTAAATTCTGGAACAACATTACATTATTTTTGAATGTCCAAAAATTACAAAATATGTAGACACAATTATATGTGCACCGAAATTAATTTAATAAAGTTAATTGTAATTAATTTATATTTTAGAAAGGGATAAATACAAAATAAATAAGGAAAATATATCAAAATAAAATTCTAATTTGTGTGGGATTACAAAACCAAAAATATCTGATATTTATCACCTTAAAGTCGGATTATATAATTATTTATACAAATCTTATATTTTTATAAACCTAAAAATTCTGAAACCCTTATTATCGACAAAGAAAAAATCCCTCAAACCCTCATTCGACTTCTGGACCTGATCTAACAATTTCCTGGAGTTCATTGGAGTATTAAGGAGCTAAGAAAAATAAGAACTCGAATTTAGAAGCCTTCGTTTGCTCGCCGTAATTGTTTTCTTCGATTGTGTCATCCGAGAGGTATAAAATCTTCACAACTTATTCTTACGTTCTAAAAATTATCCATCATTTTTCTAGTGATCTATGGGTCGAATATAACCTAAGAAAAATAAGAAACATGAATCATGCAAGATTTATATGGCGTACATGAATTAAATGGTTAAAATACACTTAATTTGTAAATCATGCTATATGAATTTTCTGAGGTGCAACCATAATTTTTATATGTTCTTTGACATTAATATAAGCCTCGAAAAATAACCATATGATTTATTGAAGCCTAGAATAATTGATCTTGAATTATGTTTGTATCGGATTTAAAAGAAAATAAGGTAAAATTAAGGAAAAACCCTAGAACGAATTAGGGTTATGTTTTTGTGGTTTAGATCTGAGTAATAAATGCATACAATGATTGGGGAATGATGGTTTAATTATTAGGTGCATTAGGGTTTGGTTTTGCTATTTTAAAAGTATATACGATTGGTTTAAAAAGTATAAGGGTATGTTTTGTCAACTTTGGAACTTGTAGGATACTTTTGTAATGTTAATTAGGTCTGTGGGAAGGTAGGAAAAATATAACTTTTGGGTCCTAAGTGTATATATTGCAAGATAATGAATTAATTATATTTAAATGGTGCGAATTGAATTTAAATAAAAGAGAGGGACTAAAAGTGTTGATTCTGGAAACTTGAAGTCATTTTGAGTAAATAATGATATTAAGAATGTTTTGTGTAATTTTGAGTATTTATGGGCTTAATATGTAATTGTTCGAAATTATGATTTAATGTATAAGTTTTGTAAAATTAAAGGACCATTTATGTAAATGTATAAATTCTGAGGGATCTAACCTGTAATATACTTGATTCTGATGGTACATTTTGTAATTATGTAAAATAAGGTACTTGTTTGGAAAATATGAATATTATAAGGATTAAAACATGAATTATGTAAATATAGGGTTTGTTTTGTAAATTATATAACTAGAGGGGTATAAACTGTAAAGTGTGAAACTAATAGGATTAAGATGTCATTCTGAATAAAATAAGTATTTAAGTCAGTAACTTAAAGTATTTTCACTTTATGCCTTTAAATTAGATGAATTTACAATTAAAACCCTGAACTATGAAAATCTGTCATAATAAACCCTAAACTTTTGTAACCTGCTAGAAGATACCTTAATACCATAATAAGCCTTAAATAAGGACTTAACTTAATCTGAGATATTAATATCTTGCTAAATGTGAAAAGCTGTTAAATCGGGGAAAACTGCTTGAAATGAAAAGATAACTAAAACCCACTTTTCATTTTGTCTTCTACTCCCTTAGGTTCGAGGAAGGAGAAATCTAATCTCTATCAGCGTTTATCTTTGTGTTCTTGCATTCATAATAAGGTACAGATATTCTGCCCTTCTCTAGTAAGGTGCCTTCGTTTCTTTTGATTTCGTATTTTGATTCTTTTAGGATTCCCTATGCCATTGCTATGTTCCCTCCTGTTTGTGCACCTTTCATGTGATCGTTGTTTGTGAACCCTTGATGTGTTCCCTTGTTCTGAATCATTATTGAATCTCTTGTTTTGACCTATTGTCTTGAATCCTGATATGTAAATCTTGTTTTGAAACTTAATCTGACACACTTGTAGAAAACTTGATTTGATTTTGATATAAACCTTAATCGGTTAAATCCTTATTTGAACATAATTGATTTTGGAACTATCTTTAAAATACATGTGAAACCATGGGAGAAAAGCTATTTTAAAAGAAGCAACACTACTTTTAAATGAAAGTTACTAAAAGTTTTGGAAGGCCATTTTGAAGAAAACTATGTTGTAAGATCAGTTGTTATGAAAACCATTTTTGAGGGATTGTTTAAATGGACTTTTAAATAGAAACCTTTTTAAATGAACTTTTGCTATGACCTCTAATTATGAACTTGTGAAAACTCTTTTCCGAAAACCTTTTGATATTGCCCGTTGGAACTGAACTTAACTTTGATATAAAAACTCAATTTGATAAGCTTTGATTTGAACCTTGACTTTTATTTTTGAAACTATTTGACATGAACCTTTTGCCATGTACCCTTAAGATATGACTTTTGATCATTTTGATAGTACGCCTGACCTTTGACCTACAGTTTAATATTACGAGCCAATCACTAGACATGAGGGTTTCATGTCCATGTCATTGACGCACCTCTGACATGACTCTAGGGCAGGATAGTGATGACCTGTTCCGTCCCTTATTTATTATTTGCTATGGCCATTATAATTATGATTATTGATTTGTCTGTGGGGCATATGGGTGCACTCTAGATTTGACCTGTCAGCTGTTATCTGTTTTATTTTATGACTATTATTATTTGTTTATTATATCTGGTGACTGATGGTGTGTGCGATACACGTCTTTCACTTTATCTGGGAGCTGATCACTCTACACAGGTTTGTTTTATTATATTGGTATGCTATGATATTATTTGTTATCTGGGCTCGTGATAGATTCCTGTTTTCCTTATTCTTGAACCTTATTTATTTTAGTCTTATTTTGTTTCATTGAATTCCATTTCTTATTCCTATTCCTTCATGTGATTTTATTCTTGTATGGTATGTATTTCCTGATCTCTTTGGTACTGCTATTCGTTATCGCTTCTTATTATCTATATATCTGTTCACTGAGCTCTCGTAGCTCAGCCGCGTTTTCTTTTTCACGCGGCAGGTATTAGTGGGAAGCTGGGAATGAGTGAAGAGTGTACCTTGGACTTAGAAGATTGGATAGCTAAGCTGGGTTAGAGTTGGATTGAAGACATTATATTTAGAATTAGTTTTGGAAGTTTTAATGGTAACCATTTAGATTCAATATTTCATTTGTAATCCTTGAAATTTTGTATTACTGTATTAGTATGCTTTGTTTTAATCTGATATGGATCCATTGTTGTGATATCTTTACCCTTGTCGGGTCGGGGTGTTACAATTTATGGTATCAAAAACATGTTAGATTTAGGCGTTATCAGGGGGAAATGGTGAATAAACAAAATGTCAGTCATCAAGTGGATCTACTTACCGTTGATGGTATTCTTATTCACTCGTTCAATCAAAAATGGCAGTCATATGCAATTTTTAATGGGGGAAAGGGTGAATAAACAAAATGTCAGTTATCAAGTGGATCTACTTACCATTGATGGTATTCTTATTCACTCGTTCAATCAAAAATGGCAGTCATATGCAATTTTTGAGGGGGGGGGGGGAAGGGTGAATAAACTACATGTTGATTGATGTTTGAGAAATGGTCATACGACTCCTGAATACATCAGTTCAGGAGTCGTGCAAACCAAGTTTCTTCAACACTATATGTTCCACCGTCCATGAAGAAAGAAGATATGTTGTTTCAACCATTGGTTTGAAGAATACTTTCAGCTCCATCAAGTGTTGTATCTCCTATGTTTCCCGCTGATGCACAGATATCTGTTAGTACTTCTCCAACAACTCATGAAAGCATATCTCTAGTCATTCATCAAGGTGTTGAAGAACAAGTTCATGGAATTCTACCTCCCGCCCTTCGACATCTTCTCACGGGCTGATATAATCAGTGATAAAGTGCTTCTGGTTATATGCTTCATGTACACATCATTATGCTTCATGTACACATCATTATGATGATTCCGATTAATCGTAACCATCAGGGGAGAGAAATGTGTACACCAAGGACGCACAGCAAGTTCACGTGATCGGGATTAATTTCTTATGATACAAATTAAAGATGATCAGTGTTTCAACTTGTTATCTTGGTAATATCATTTCATGTGTATGTCACGGGCCGATTAATCGTAATCATCAGGGGAGAGAAATGTGTACATCAAGGACGCACAACAAGTTCACGTGATCGGGCTTAATGTCTCATGATACAAATTAAAGATGATCAGTGTTTCAACTTGTTACTTTGGTGTTATCATTTCATATGTACGTTACGGGCTGATGGGTTATATGTAAGATTACTGGAATGCATTTGGTGAGATGAAGATGTTGATATTCTGTTTCCCAAATGGACAATCATTGAAGAAGGTCGAGTCTATAGTCCGTTCTACATTTTCAGTTGCGTGTTAGAAGAGTAAAGACGACATGCAATCAACTATCAAAAGACTTCTTCATATTCAGGGCATTGTTCTTCAGCAAGTTAAGTGATGGCAGCCGAGAAGATTCAGGAAGCTGAGGAATAATGGATTTGCTTCATATCCTTGTATATATATATTTTTTGTATATATTCTAAACCAAAAAGAAAAGAGAAAAATATAAAATCTATAAAAACCATAAAAATCACAAAATCACAAAAATACCAAAAATAGTTGCTCTAGGCATGTCTTCTTTTTATCGATAACATTTACAGACCTAGAAATGTCATTCAATAATGACATGGGTCTTTAAATGAAGCTCGAGTAGAAGTTATACTAACTGGTTAAAACATGTCTAATCGGCTTGCAGTTACTTCAGACTGCAACCCTTGCGTTACTATAGGGAAAGCATGTCGCCAAAAAGACAGCTGTTCCTCCAACTGGGTGATGTTCACCTGGGCATGGATTACTTTATATCCATGTTTCTTCGATTTGATGTACGATTCAGTGCATCATTTCTTGTATAAGAAGAGAAGTCTTCTTTACACCACAAACTCTTTATCTTCTATGATTCTTCAAGAGAGTTTTGGTGTTTCACAAGGTGGTAACTGGACTTAAATTTTCACAAATACTTGACGCTCAATTGAATTACCACAGCTCTTTAAATAGAATACGGGTCATTAATTGAGGGGGAGAGTATTTGTTCAAATTTCTGACACCTTTTTACGCATTGTGCAACATCAGCAGTGACACTCTCTCGTGATTTAAGGGGGAGCATAGTATGCTCCATAATCAGAATACATTAAAACCTGACCACATTTTCTCCCATAATTTCTAACATATGTAAATCATTTGGGATCACAAATCTCTAATGGTTTGAAATTTTTGATCGGGGGAGAGAATGTGATTTAAATATGAAATTCTGATAAAAATGTGATGTTTTGGACTTAAACGTAAGCTCTCCCATATGTGCTAAACTCTTTCGTATATCGATGCACATATTGAGGGGGAGCAAACAGTTTGTGATAACAGAATGGATGTGGCATCTCATGTGAGCGCGGCTCAGACTTCACCGATGAATTGACGAAACAAATACTGTCATTAATCGAAAGGACATGTCCTGGCCGGGTAATAATTTCAAGCTGGTCTAACCAGTGATGTAAGCGTGTCTCAAAGAGGACGTATCTGAGTAGAGTGTACCGTTTCGAGAAACTTTCTGTGAATTTGACCAGGCCTGGTAATAATTTCAAGCTAGTCCAACTAGTGATGTAAGCGTGTCTCGAATCGGTCATGTTCACTGAAAGTGGATCAATTCAAAAAGTGTAAACTCTACCCAACATGTGCAAATTTTAAATTAAAACATATGAGCACATGTTAAGGCGGAGCATTTGAAAAATATAAAACTCTCAAAGTGTTAGCAAAATGTGTTTCATAATCATAAACACTTTGAGAGATTTTTCAAGGATTTAGTTAACGGCAACATAGGATAGTCATGAAGTTATAAGGTGGCTAAGGTTAGGAAAACCGTCCTATGATCCGCCAGAGCCGGAGGGATCTACCCAAGGACAATACCAAATAGTTAGTATTAGAAAGTCCTTAGGTATGATTATGAAAAAGGAGTAATATGAGAAAGGAGAAAGAAGGGGTTGAAGAATTAAAAAGAAAAGTAATGTGAAAGGGTGAAAAGAAATAGCCCTCCAAATTATTCAACCTTAGGGCAGAAACCGGGTTCAATTCATATGCTACTGGTTGTTACTAAGGTGACGCCGATATTGAAGACAAGACGTCATGGACCCAGTGACGCACTGCACTAAACCTTCTAAGCCACTCAAGTTCTCTTAAAAGGACTTGTTTCATTCTCACGGGGAACCCTGCATAATCTATCGACCGCTCATTACGAGTTATGTTGATATTGAAACAGGAGACACCGCTCCAGTCTCCGACTACCAAAATTGCACTTATCGAGTCTAGAGCCACGAGATGCATCATAAGATCTCATAGGAACACGTGTTACTTCTACACTGGTTGTTCAACATTAAGGACACCAGTTGTAAACTTATGAGTCCTACACAGATCTTAGCAATCTGCCAGAACATTTATGAGGGAATTTACAAATGTAATTCTCAGTGATTAAATGGAAACTCCTGCCAGGGTCAACATCAAACAGCCCTGAAAGCAGGTCACTTCGGTAATTCCTTGTGAATTACGCTTAGTGGTCGCGGCGGTTTCAAAGGGTCTACAGTCATGGAGTGAACTCCAGTGACTCACCTAATCGTTGATTTACTACGGTAGATCTTGTAAGCCCTCTGTGGGTTTTCGATTTAGGAACGGCCTTGGTAAGGATTAGAGAGAGTTTTCACACTATGCTGTTGACAAACTCTAAGTCCGAACCTGTAAGTACCGGACGTTTTATTGCTAACTATCATATGCAGGAATATCTGGCGATTGCTGCTGATTTCTGAAAAGATGTTGATCCATCACCCCATGGTCACACTTCACCATCATTTTATTCAAAGAAGTCATCATAAACTGAAAGACCTTCAACATTGCTTCCTCAAACTCTGAAGCTGAAAAATCATGATCAAGAAAAGTGTGAGCATGCAGTCCAAATATCACACCGAATCACATGGAGGCAATGCTACTACAACTAATGAGCTTGGAGAATTATAGTGGCAGATGATCACAATGAAGGCTCAAAGATCACAACTTCATATGAAGACAATGTTGCTTGATGACTTGAAAATATATGTTGGATGATGTTCTCAAAGATTCCTCAAAGATCATCCAAGCCAAAAGATCTGTCATCAAATGCGCACTGCTGATAGCACAAAGATTAAAGATTTTAAAGAATCAAGATCTACGAGCTGGGAAGACATGTTCATCTAATGGAATGCTAAGAATTCAAAATATTATTTCCGGGGTGACCTCCCTTAGGGGGAGATTGTTAGGAATATAAATATTCATATGAAGACTCGGTCACCCCGAGTACTCATTAGCATTTAATAGCTCGTAGGAATATTAGTATTATTATTATTAGCTTAGTTACAATTAGTATTTGTGGAGTGGGTCGGGTCTTTACCCACTGTCAACTCACTCTACAGCCTACTCGGGGCACATATGTATCTTAGTATAAATACCCCTCTCCACCTAGGGAGAGGGTTGGAACTTCTCACACTTCAAGCTAATACACATTAATTTTCTCTCAGTAAGTTCCCTACTCTCTCTCTATAACTTTATCAATGGCCAACATGTTCTTCCATAACCTAAGACTTCCCGAATCACACATAATCATCACATGAATCAATCCTATAAATATACAGACTCAGAACGTGAGAAAAAGGCCAGATCTTGGCAGGCTAAAGCATACAGTGGAGGCCGATGAAAAATCCCAGAGCGATAGACCTTATTCACAGATGGATCATCTTAAATAAATGATCTCGGTGCTGAACTAATGCTTACCAATCTGGAAGGAACGAAGTTTAACTACGATTCGTGAATCAGTTTCGGGGTAATTAATAATAAAGTATAAAGGTTTTGCTATCATGTTAAGAAAATCAATTCCGCATCAAGGGAAACAGTTCAAAAAGGCTCGCTGACAATAAACTCTCAAGCGATTCTTACGACAAGCTAAACATCCCGTCTGAACTCACTTGAAAGACATACTTTTTGGCTGACGCAGGCCAGAAGGTCGGATCACCTACAAATAGTATTAAACGGGAAAACTCTTGGAAAATAAAATTTTGTGTTCCTTTCCAAGACAATAAAATGACTAATCTGTACACTTTATGTCAAATTCGATAAGTCACAAGGACACTCCAGCTATGAACCTAGGCACGAGCCTATCTGCCTAAAAATTCAGATAAAGTTACTATTCACACGTGAAGCAACAGTGGATCCTCCTCTATAAAAGGTTATGACGATGAAGGAAGACGTAACCAGTTCCGCAAAAAAAAAAAAAAAAAAAAAAAAAAAAAAAAAAAAAGACTTCCAACACAAAGCACAATAAAGAGTATCATAGCAATTGAATTCACAAGAACCGTCTGAAAGAAGTTGAAGATGTTATCGATTTTTTACAACTGGTTTCTGAATAACAACATAAAGTTGTTTACCATAAATGATAACCAAGGTCTTCACTCAATGACAAAACGCCATCTGCTAATGATCATCTTTTACATACTCAGAGTTAATTCAAGTATGCACTCACATATTATGTGGGTTAGCAAGCGACGTCAGAACCAAGAAGGTTATCCCACGGATCAGACCTATTCTTAAATGACTACTAATAGCAGTTAGTCATTCTTAAATGACGACTAATAACCCTAAACCATAATGCTCTACAATTCCCATTCATCCAAACACCCTTCCATAACATCCTCGAGCGTCCTTTTGAGCAATACGGTGAATTTCAAACCATTCTTGTGCCGAAAGGCGTCTCATCTGCCCACCCTCCATCCTGCCATTACAAGCATTCCCAATACCACTGACCTAGACCAGGAAAAAGCTTACCTGGACCATGCGGTCCAGAGTAACGGCTTTTATTTTTAAAGGCCGTATGGACGACGAAAGCCTCACTACCAATTAGGATCTCGTTGGCCATAAAAGTGGTAAAAAGCAGGAATGTTTAATGGTTGATCGAGATGACAACCATGGGAAGGAAGGCAGGGGATAATAGGGGCACGAAACGGAGAGATAGAACGGGTAAGAGCACACATTGCTAGGGATAGGTACAAACCGTACATCAGGGGCAATTCATTGCATAAAGTTGCTCCCGATTAACAAAAGCCTCCCTACAACGTCAAACAACAAAGGATGAAAATGATGTCTTCATCCTTGTTGTTGCCCAACCTTTAAACTAGAAGACGCTCTTACAACTTGGGTTAAATATAACTACCGGATGACCGATAAGGATACTCCACCAAGCCTTACCGCCATTTAGACCAGCAAAGAAAAGTTGGTCCGTAGCCCTAGTCATTGGAACAACTTTGACCCGCCATCGGAACTCACTTCCACATGGGAATCATCTTGTCCAGTTTGATTAATTAGGGCGCAGATGAAAGATCAAGCATTACTGATATTTTCAAGTCTGAAGATCACAGAATGGAAGTACTAAGTAAAGGTGCGTATCAGTTAACAAGCCAAGACGGAAATCAACTTCCGCAAGCATGGAATATATGCAAAATTCAAGAAGAATTACAATTGTAAAATACAAGGAGCCCACTCATGCGGATTCCGCAGTAGATATTTGTATTCAAAATTCTCTTATTGTAATATTTTATTTCAAATATTTTAATAAAAAAGTGAAGATTAGCTACCTTCACTAATTTACTTTAACAAGTTTTCAATATTTACTTCGCAAAGTCGACTACATATGTGAATAAGACGCGCACGCACTAGGGCATGACCCAAGAATGTTATTCCGCATAACAAAAGGATGAGTAACCTAACAATCCACTCAAAGTACATAAGAGGTATTGCAAGCCCGGTACCGGGAGAATAACCCACAAATATTCTACTAAGACTAAAAAAAGCATATGAGTACATCTTTTAATAAAAAAGCAAATACTATAAGTGCAAAAGGCTGCACAAGAATCTTACATGAAAAAGGCACACAACCAAAACATGTTTCCAAAACATAAGTGTCGCCTATTACAAAAAGACCTCAAGTGGCCACGACATATAAAAGAAGTCACTCGTACAGAGCATATGAAGGATTATGTCTAATTACAAATAGCCGTTCAGGAAATACCACACATGGTCACGGAAAAAGACAATTATAAAACCTAATCTGCGTGATTGTGCTCCAGAGTGGTCTCAATTTCTTCCCTCTCAAAATCAATTGAAGGAACGAAAGAAGCAGTACCTCCGTCATTATTAATATACGTTATCTCATAATCATCCGTTGAGATGAGTCTAACGAACGCAGTAGAGGAAAAAGTTGTTGATAAAGAAGTAGCAGTCACGACAGCGGTTGGCTCACTCCTAGGAATGGCCACCGTACCCATTAAAACCTCAGCAGATAAAGGCTTGACCAAATGAGCAAAAACACTAGCAAGCGCAGATCGCCGTGCAGCAATATTCTCCCTAATCTTCTCAACCCTTTGATAAGTAACACTTAGAGAAGAAGATAAGGAGGCTTCACCAACAACCGAATTGTCCTCAGTTTTGTGAATAGGAACATCAAGCTGCTCCAAACTCGGATGCAAACCATCCATACCAGGCATATCCGCAAGTGGACCCTCAAGACGGAGAAGATGCATGATATCTCCTGTACAGGAATCCTTGTGAGCTGTCAAGTTAACTAACAAAGGAAACTCAAATCTACGGAATGTTTGGAATGAAGATCCATAATCCTCCTCCGCATAAGGGTTATAAGCAGCAACATCCACAAGGCTTGTCCCTGCCTTAACATGATCAATGCCAGCAGCTAACCCCTCCTGCATTCCCTTCAAAATAGCACAACTTAAAACTCTCCCCAAAGCCGCAAGATATTCCGAAGAGTTTAGACATTTAGTAATGACCAGCTTCATGCCACGCGTCAATAGCCACCGACGGCTAGATATAACAGTGAGTAAATGAGGATAGAACTTCTCATCAAGATGCAAGGCCATCTCCATAAGATAAGCTTCTAACTTGGCCACCTTGTCAGCAACGTCCTTCATCTTAGCATCTTGAATCTCCTGAAACTGCCCTCTCAAACTTCCTAGTGTAGCCTCTAAACGTACCTACGATGAAGTAAAACATACAATAAAAAGAGAGAGAGAGAGAGATGGAGATAAAGGCAAAGAAAGAAAAAGCACGTAGCAAATGCTAAAACTATAAAATGTATACCTGACCAACAAGACTCTCATTCTGACACTTAGCGGCAGCAACCGTGGTATTAAGATCCGCAAGTTCATGATCCTTGTCATTCACAGAAGACTGAAGCTTCGCTAGCTTCGCACTAAGAGAGTCCCACTCACCCTCGAGCACAGAGGTCCGTTCCTTTAGAGAAGTGAACTCTCAGAAGATTCCAATGCGGAAACCTGAGTATGGAGGCGAATTGCATCCGCGGCTTTAGCCTTTGTCGATACCAGCTCAGCCTTTAGCTTTGCAATCTCTTCATCTTTTTCATTTAACAAATCAGCCCACTGGTCACATAAAATGGACAATCTCCTCTTCTCAACAATGTTATACTCAGCCCGCATCCTCACCTCGACACTTAAAACCGTCTGGCAGGCAGTCCGAACATTAAATTCAGTGAAAAGTTGATCGTACTCCATATCACGAACCTCAGCAAAAAATTGAGGAGGAGCAAACTCATCAATCATCTCGCGACATTCAGCAGGGTTGTCAAGACTGGAATCGCAAGTAACACCCCACTTCGGAACAAAAGTTTCCTTCAAAAGATTAGGATCCACATCAACTGCAGCACGGATACGCCCAAAAGAAAACTCACCTCTGGAAAAGTTTGAAAAACCACTAGCGTCAAACTTGGTACCACTGGTGGATAGAGAGGCACCAAGAACCGAAGAAGACTCGGAAACCTTCTTTTTCTTCTTTTCCTTTAAAGACGAAGCAAAAGCAATAGAAGTAGTAGTGGTGGTGGCCACTGACATCAACAGAACAAGAGGCCTAACAAAAGAGTCAACTTCAGCATCATGAGTACCAGAATGATGCGAAGAATCTGATGAAATAACGAACCTTTTAGGAGGATTAGCAGAGCGGAGCTGGGGCCCAGCGGTAGAATCAAATTGAGCTCCCACTTCATGCTCCGGCGTGACTGATACGGAAGATGTAATAAAAGGTACAGTGGGAAAAGGGCCAACTCCAAGCTCAGCGTTCAGAACACTCATAGGCAACAGACTCTGAATGGCAGCCATAGATTTACCGGCAATATTAGACCTATTAGAAGTCCCATGATCATCCCTTAACCTTTTTGCAGGTTGAGACGGCTCACCAGCGCTCACGGGAACATTTATTGCTTTCTTTTTCCGCTTAGGCTTCATAGCAATATTCTCCAACTGAACATTTTCAGTAATCACAGCCACTTAATTCTCAACATCATTACTAGTATCAGAATCACCCTGCTCCGTGCCACCCCCACCAGCAATAGGATTATTTGATCCCATCTCACCGCCATCACCAAATAACTCGTTAACACTAGCCTCCAACTCACTCTCTATGCAGTTAGGTGCAATTGGTAGAAGCGAAAGTTCGCCTGACAGTACTATCCAAGAGTTTTGAATCATCTTCCAACCACTGCCTCTCACCAACTTTTACCTTGGTTGGATCCGCAAGATTAATGAACGTGAACAAACAAAAGAAACAGTTAGAAGAGGAATCAAAAAACCACAAAAGTAAACATGTATAATAAAGTATTCACCCCTTTCGTCATCATCAAGAAAGACAGGATAAGTGTCCTCGTCCAAAGGATACTTACGACTTAGACCGACCCAACAAAGGAAAGCCTCTGGGTACCTCCGGAACGGAGCAGGATTGTCGATAAGGGTGGCGTAATCTTTGGCGTTGAATTCGCTGGGCTTGGGAACCGGATCCTTAGTAACACTCTTGGCAGTATGCCAGGGGAAGATCTCAGGGCAGGCAAAGTCATCAACCCAGAATAAGTGATCATTCCAGTTCTTAGCCGAATCCAGAGCCTTCGTATAGCAAACACCAGTATCATCCGCACGCTTACTGAATGATAACCACCCCTTTTTCTTGGACTTAACATAAAATCACCGGAACAACCCGACCATCGGCACAATACCATGCACACGGCACAAAATTTCAAAGTGGGAAACCTTGGACGCTCCTATAACGGAAAGCTGAGAAATATTGATGCGATAGTAGCTTATGATTTTGACAAAAAAGACAGATAGCGGTAACCGAAAATTGGCATAATCAAAAAACCGAGTATAAAATCCAATCTTTCCAGAAGGATACTCGTGAATGGTTTGATTGGAATGGGGTAACAAATGGATGAACCTCTCCGGGAATGTGGAACTTATGATAGAAATCGTTAAGCGCCCCTTGAGAAAGACGGGACTTAATATCCGCGATATCGCTCATGACGGAAGAGAAAGTATAGAAATCTACGCTAAAAACCGAAACACACTCAGAGAAAATGCGATACGTGAAGAAAGATATAAAAATTCGAAGAACCTTCAACAATGGGGGAAAGGGATGAATGGAACAAAGTGGAATAGTAAAAACCAAATAGGGTATTTATACCCACGGTATATTTAATCTAGAATAAATTCAGCTAACGACGTGTGCCAAAAAACTTTTCAGTCAACGGCCGAGATTAAAAGTAAAAGATAAGGATGACAGTGAAGCAAATAGTCCAAAAGGTCAAATCAATTAGAAAGTGAAAGGCCAAAAAAGGGTCCACATCCCCTACGACCTCACCTACTAAATGAAAGGAAGTGTCGTAGAAAAGTAGTCAACTACGGAGCGGAAACGCAACAGAACCTTAGTCAAGTAACATTCACCGCACGCTACCAACAAGAACGCATGCAATGAAAGCACTAGACTGGGGGGGACTTGATGACGTATAATACAGATAGCAGGCCTATTAGGCCTGGACTGTATTATACACCTTTGGGCCCCGGCCCAACAGAACAGACAAACAAATACACTGGACGCCACCGAAGCCCAACAACAAGCAAGGTGCGGTCCGGACTTACAATGACGCACGCAGATCATCTGAGCAATGCTTCTATAGTACGCTCGCGGACCAGCCCATGACCGTGTAGGATGATCTGTATCGTCAATCACGATTAAGTTACGGACCCTTGCCCGACAAGGGTCCCACTTTGGCCACGAACAACAACAAGCGAAATACTAGGAAACCCTAATATTTAGCTCGCCTATAAAAGACAACATTTCAACACATTTGCGAGCTATGACTTTCTTACACATCCCAATACACACATATTCTTTGACAAACATGATTACTTACTCTCACGTCGGAGCTTAATCGTGGAGTCCGTCCCCACGGTAAGGCTAACGGTTTGCTTTCATTTGTGCAGGGAATCATTTCATTACTTGAATTAGTGCAGATTTCATTCATTGGCAGTCCACGAAGGCAGCCCAATACGCAAACTAAGTTCAACCCATACTCATCACACTTTTTGCACTAACAAAGAACTTTACCAAAAAAAAATGGATTAATTTTATTGAAACAAACCGGCTATAATCTAGATTTTGTTATTTACATCTACATGTAAACCTTTAATCCTTTATCAATCATTAACCAGTAATTACTAGCTTATTGCTAATAAAGCGTGATACCCTCTCCATATACTTGATCATCAATGAAAGAGTGATCCAAACAGGGACGGATCCAAAGTTAACGAGTCTGTAACATAGTTTTATATTCATCTTTCCCAACAATCTTACAACCCCTCACCCCACATGCACCGAATCTAGACATGTAATTAAACAATATACCAATCCGTTTTAAAATAAATGTTCACCTTACTATTTTATAGTTTGTACCAAAATAAGTATCACAATCCAAATACAAACAAGAAAAACGCAAAAAGAAAAAAATAAGACACTTCATTGGTTAACAATGAAAATTTTATATATAAACTGTGTGACAATATCAAAATAGACATTTATTTTGAGACGGTAGAGTGTTCGGATAAACATAAAAACTTGAATTACGAATATCAAAGCTTCAGTTATAGATAAAATCTTTTGTGGAACGTACTTTGTGCAACTGGGATGCATGCATATCATGCTCACACAAGTGCACAACCAATTTGCGGCTTATAGCGGAAGTTATTATGCATGTGCCACCAAGACGTGTTACAAATAATAGTTTTATCACCGTAACATTCTTGCATAAGACACGAAAGAAAATTTTCACTGCCTACTTCAATTATATATCACGCAACAATGCTCTCTATATTCAAAAAAAGTAAGTATCCTACAAAAGAGCATTTTAGGCTAGATGTAATGTATATAAGCTAGAGATCACAGCAAAAACTTGAAGAAAAAACCAAATAAATCACAACACTTAATCCAATACCATGAACCTCCTTATAATTCTCAGAAAAGCTAATTTAACAGAGGTGTCAATTTATGAAAAAAAAAAAAAAAAACCTAATTTTGACTACTTAATAAAAGATATGGGCACATTTAGCCTCATCCTTTTTTTTTAAATTGGCACATTTAGCTTATTGAAAAATTAAATGGGCACAACGGGCACATACTTTCCCTCAATTAGAGAACATTATAATCGTTTTTGAAGAAAAACTTATATATATAATATATTTAATTTTTTAAATATAAATGGGGTATTACGTTTAAGGAATTTATTTCGTCATTTTCGGTCTTCTATAAAGCGATTTGTATAACATGTGCCCGTTTAGCCCGTGCCCGTTTTGCCCATACCCGTTTAAGCCCAAGCCCGTGCCCGTGCCCGTGCCCGCCCGTTTTGCCACATCTATAATTTAATTTCTGAATGGTACGTGTACAAGATGTAAGACTATGTCATGATGTTTAGTGGCGAACCCAGAGCCGAATCTGAGATGGATCCCTAATTTGATTGAAACAGACAAGTTTATGGTAAACATGTTAACGACTCGGGTCAGGTCAGGTAAGGTACAACAATGTAACGCAAATACTTAAAATGTGAAAAGATCAAATAAGGCCGTGTTAGTTCAAATGCTTTTCGAATAATTGAAACGGAAATACATCTACTGTTATTAACTACTCGTATGTGTATGTATTGTATGTTATTCTATTTCTATAAAATTCAGAGAAAACGCCAAATGCAACGATATCACTATAAGTAAAAATATGAAAATTGCAAAGCCTAAACGGATATATTAAAGATATTCGTATACGTATTAAATGTTTGTATCTGCAAATAATAACTGTCGACCCTCTTAACTTAATCTTTCTCAACCGACTTTATGTACCACTAATTATGTATTTTTTTGCTTCTTAAGGTGTGTTTGGTAAAAGTAGCAGTGAGCTGTGAGTTGTAAGCAATAGCCACAACTCACAGCTTCTTAAAGAAGCATTGCAAAAATGAGCATTCCTAAAAAATAGCAAAGCTCACCGCTCCTTTGCCAAACGAACAATAAAAATCAAAAAGCTCGTTGCTCACCGCCCATCGCCCCAAAAAGCTGCGCGCCAAACATAGCATTAAACTTAGCCCTTAGGGCTATGTTTAGCAAAACCTTAAAAAAAAAACTAAAATAAATAGAAAATAAATAACTAAATGGTTTATAAATAAAAGCTGTTTTTTGAAAACAAAAATAAATTTGAAGTTGAAAAACTGTATTTGAAAAGTACACATGAAAATACTTTAACTACACTTACCCATAAAACTCTTCAAAACTTACACACCATAAAAACACTTCAATCAAACTTAAAAACTGAGTTATCCAGATAAAAGTAAACCCTCTCTTAAAACACTACACTTTCTTCACCATCTTTATAAATTCTAGCGTCAATGTCAGGCAAAAATTCTTGTTCCTTTCCCTTTCAATCGTTTCATTATTTTTCAATTTAGATTTAAGGTGGTTCCTCATGTATTTCAAAGGTAGGTCTTCGAAAATATCACATATCATTTCTAAATCAATTTATCGTCTAAGGTGGTTCGTACTACGTTGTGGGTCCGCCTCTGATGTTGTTCATGACCATACTACCCATTAATGTATTATATGTTAGTAGGGTTAATTGCTTGAAAAAATATCATACTTGCCACTTTTAGTTATTGTGTACTGAACTTTTATTTTTCTTATTACGTGTACTCAATTTTTAAATTTCGATTATTGTGTGTATTTTGTGACCATTTTACCCTTACTTTTTTAAAATTTTGAAGGTTAAAATTGTCATTTTACATAGCTGAATAGTCACAAAATAGACACAATAATCGAAATTTGAAAGTTGAGTGCACACAATAAGAAAAAAATAAGTTCAATACAAACAATAACAAAAAGTGACAAATATAATATATTTTCAAGTAATTAACCCTATTTAAATCATATGTTACTATAATATTGAATACTATGGTAAATATAGTTGTTGATACATTAAGTCTTTTACATTTAAAAAGTATAGTAATGATGAACATACTAACCTTAGAGCCATATATATACAAGTCCCCTCCCTACTAGGGGTTTTCAAACCCGACAAACCGAGTCGAACCCCTCAATCCGAAACCGAAGAAACCGAAACAAAAAAAAAAAAAAAAAAAAAAAAAAAACGAAACCGGAAAACCCGCATATCATGGTTCGGTTTCGGTTTTTATTTTTAGATATCCATGGTTAACCGAACCGGACCGTATATAATATACATAAAGGTTTTTAACTAAATAGTTAAATTATTCTACAAGTATTGATTATTGTAAGGATAATTGTCTAAAAATGTATCTAACTTAGACATTTTTTTCTTTTTGTATGTATTCAACTTTTAATATATTATTATAAGAATCAAACTTTTAATATTTCTTATTGTATGTATTATTCTTTTAATATTCCTTATTGTATGTATCATTAGTGTTAAGTTTTGTATTTGTTAAGAGTTAACTACATTTTTTGTCCTTGTGGTTTGCTGAATGTAACACTTTTAGTCTATTAGTTTGAAAAGCCTCGGATCCTGTCCACCACCACCGCCACCCACCGCCACCACCACCACCCACCCCCACCGCTACCCACCAACATCACCGCCACTAACCACCGCCACCGTTTCCCACCACCACCACCCACCACCGCCACTGACCACCGCCACCACCACTCACCACCGCCACTACCACCCACCACCCCCACCCACCACCCCATCGCCACCCATTACCAATCACCACCACCAATCACCACTAGCAATCACCACAACCACCTACCACTGCTACCACCACTTACCATCGCCACCCACCACCATCGCCACCAACTATCACCACCCTACTACCACCACCATCACCAATCACCACCACCACAACCACATTACTTACTAGTTATATAAATTATTTTTCAAGTATCTACACTATTTTTGAGAAATAACTTAAACATTTTTACTTACACTTTTCTTTTAAATCAACTAGACATACACATTTTGTATTTACATATTACTTTCATTTAAAAGAAAATCAAAATGCATTATTTACCTCATCCATGATGTCATACACAAGTTGACTTTTATGATAAGTCACATAAAAAATATTGCCAAATCTGGAGTTGACTTTTGAGGATTTGATTTGATTGTGTATAATATCTTGTCCAAAAATCTTTCCAAATTCGGATTTTTCAGTCAGACCTATGGATCCCTTCTTTAAAGAAACATGGATCCCTTCCAAAGGGATCCGTAGATTCGTGCGGCCTGCTGGTTTTCTGCCTATAAATAACAGCCCCATTTCACCATTTCAAGCTATGAATTTCATATACATTTCTCCCATATCTCTAATACTCTTCTAAACTCAATTCCTTGATCATTACATAGCTTTTGATATTCATTCTAGTGATCATCTACTAACCTCTTTGTTGAAGGAAAGATCACTACTTGCATTCAAGACATTCAAGCCACAAGCTTCTTGTAGCTAGTCTTCATTCACAAACATAGATTATATTGTTGATCTTTATGTATCATTTAACATACACATACATTGTACATCACATCATACACGCTTGTAGAGTTTAGATCGGTTAGATCTAAAGTTGGTTCTACCTCGAACTAGAACTCGGTATTTAGCTTTGTACCGAATAAAGTGTAAGCGAAGTTAGGTTGGTTCTACCTCGAACTAGAACTCGGTGTTTAGCTTTGTACCGGATAAAGTGTAAGCGATGTTGTAAGGTTTCTCCACCGATTAAGGAGCTTGTTGAGATAGTGTTTACAAACTCTCGAGTTAGGTACTCGGGGAGTGAAGTAGGGCATGAAAAGGAGTCTTTGTGGCCGAACCATTATAAATACTTGTGTCTCGGTCTGATCTTTCCATTCTTTACTTATTTATATAGCATCTTACTTATTCTCGTTTTTATACTTTACATTATGGTATTTATTATTTACATCGGAAGATTTCACATAAACTTGAATCAATTATTTTTGAAACTAAATTTAATCGGTAAAATTATTCAAACCCCCTCCCCTTATAGTTTTCTAGAATTGGCATCAGAGCTACGTTACCAAGATTTTTTTAAAGTATATTGTATTTTAAGACTTGAAACGATCAATGGAGTTTGAAAACTACAAAGAAGGAAAATATCTGCAAAGACCACCACTTTTTAAAGCTAATGCTTTTATAAATTGGAAAAATAGATTTGAAATTTATGTGAAATCTAAAGATATTGATCTTTGGCATATTATTGTTGATGGTGATTATAAACCTATCGTTATAAATACTTCTAACTGTAGAGATGAAAGTGTTCCCAATGAACGTGAAAATGATGAACAAAAGAAAATGTTTTCTAAAAATAATGAACAATATTCTATTTTCAATGATGAAACTATTGACTGTGCATTTGCTAGATTTAATACTATCATCACTTCACTAAAAGAACTTAATGAATCTTCTTCACGCAAAAACCCTGTCATGAAATTTCTCAGGGCACTTCCTCCGAAATGAAGACCAAAGGTGACGGCCATCGAAGAATCAAAGGACTTATCGACTCTATCACTAAATGAGCTTATTGGGAATCTAAAAGTGTATGAAGTAGTCTTACAAAAAAACTCTAAAATTTCAAAAAGAAAGAAAGACAAATACAAGACACTTTCTTTTAAAGCCAAGAAAGAATCAAGTGATGAAGAAACTTCCACCTTAGGAAGTAAAGACGAAGAATATGCCATGGCCTTAAGGGACTTTAAAAAGTTCTTTAAATGAAGAAGAAGGTTTGTTAGATAGCCACGTGATGAAAAGAAGTCATTCCGAAAAGATGACAAGAAGAGTAAAGGCAAGTGTTTTAGATGTGGTGATCCTAACCATTTCAACGGAGAATGTCCCAAACCTCCACAAAAGGATCAAAAGCCTTTTGTGATCGGATCTTGTAGTGATAGTGAGGAGGAAGAACAAGACTTCAAGAAAGAAGAAATCTGTCTCATGCCTCATGAATGAGACGAGGTACACTCCGACTCCCTTTATTATAGTAGCTCTTCTATTGATGATGATACTTTATAATTTGAATATAACAAACTATGTGAACTTAGCTTAAAGGTTATTAACAAAAACAAACTTTTAAAAAATAAAGAAATTTTTGGATAATGAAGTCTATGAATTAAAATAGAAAGTTAAAAGATTTGAAAAAGACAAAGGTGTTGATGTTGGATGTGAATATATTCAAGAACTCCGTCTTGAAAATGATAAGCTTAAAGATACACAAGATGTTCTTGTTAAACAAGCATCTAAGTACACCAAGTTTGAGAAAACTGCTAAATGTTTAAGTGATATATTAAGTAATTAGAAATCACCTAAAGATAAAAAGGGATTAGGTTTTATAGAATGTGAAACATCGACTAGTAAAACCAAAAAAGTAAAATTCGCAAAATTTGTTAACATTGTTGTAATAGATACCACGGATCCAACAGATCCCTCTAAAAGGGATCCGTGTAGTACAAGTGAAGAGATTCATGGATCAGTAACAGCATAACAGATCTTAGCACCTTATACGTATTAGAGAATGGATTTTGTTATGGTAACTAAGAAAAAGTCACCTAATATTTCTGTTAAGAACCTAGACCAAAACCCCACACAAAAACATGGTCAATGACTACTAAGGAATAAAGCTAAAACACGACCATCTCGACCAAGACCCAAAACATTTCAACCAAGGAGAAGAAAAGCCGTGCATCCTAAAGCAACTATAATAACCAAATAGGCTGAATTTACAGCCCAAAAAATCAGTACCAAACACCTAACTATGGGCCTTGGGGATCGTATCCACATTTTCCATTCATAAACTCAATGAACGGAATGTTTAACACAAATGGACCCATGAGATATTAGGGACCAAACTCTTGAGTTGTTTTATATACTAAGGTGTGCTTAAAGGTCGATTTGGAACCAGACGAGTAGATCAAAGATAGTGAATGCACAAGGCACATGACCGGAAACAAAAACTTGTTCTCATCTTACCGAGCATACGACGGGGGAAACGTAATATTTGGTAGTAGCAAGAGTAAAATCATTTGAAAAGGTACAATCTCTTATAACTCTCTCACTATTAATGATGTTAATCAAGTAGATAAATTAAACTTTAATTTACTAAGTATAAGTCAAATATGTGATAAAAAGTGTAAAGTAGTATTTGATGAAAATGGTAGTGAATTACTTAAGGATGACATTACCATTGGTCAAGCGATTAGGAAAAACGGTCTTTACGTAATGAAAAATAGTAATTCACCAAAAGACAAACTTTTGCTTAACTTCTATAGATGATACTTCAACGATTTGGCATAGAAGATTGTGTCACGCCAATATGCGACTTATACAATCAATATCATCAAAAGAATTAGGTAGAAACTTGCCAAAACTAAAATTTAATCATCATTTTTGTGATGCTTGTAAAATAGGAAAACAAGTTCATGCTAAGTATCTAGAACTTTTACATATGGACTTGATTAGTGCATCGGCTATCCAAAGTTACGGAGGAAACTTCTATACCATCGTTATAGTCGATGACTATTCAAGATATACATGAACTAAACTTTTGAGAATTAAAAATGATGCTTTCGAACATTTTAAAATTTTAAGTAAGAAAATTCGAATTCAACAAGGTTGTCCCATTGTGTCAATCCGTACGGATCATGGTCAGGAATTTAATAATGGAGTGCAATTTGGAGCTTTTTGCGACGCCAATGGCATTTCTCACAATTTCTCGGCTTCTTGCACTCCACAATCAAATGGGGTTGTTGAAAGGAAAAATAGGACTTTACAAGAAATGAGTCAAACCATGCTTAATGAACAATCTATCCATTAAAATTTTTGGTGTAATGCCGTCAATACTTCAACTTATATTCTTAATAAAATCTTAATTCGACCATTTATATGTAAAACACCTTACGAATTATATAGGGGTAGCAAACCTTCATTACAACACATTAAAGTGTTTGGAAGTAAATGTTTTATTTTGAACACTAAAGACTATCTAAAAAAGTTTGACCCAAAATCATATGAAGGAGTATTTTTAGGATAGTCACCTAATAGCAAAGCCTATATTGTATTAAATAAAAAAAACATGGTTGTCGAGGAATCGTTAAACGTAACATTTGACGAAAGTCCCCCTCCTTCCAAAACACCACCCTTGGTAGATGACGACTTAGTTGAAAACTAACTCATAGAAAACCAATCAAACATAGAAGTCATTAAGGACGATGAACCAATAAAAGATGAATTTGTAAATATTAGAGAATCTAAAAATCATTTACTTGAAAAAGTTATTGGTAAATTAAATGAAAGAACACTTAGATCTAAAGCACAAAACTAAAGTAATTTCTTTTGTTTCGTATCTTCCATCGAACCCAAAATTTTTAAAGAAGCTATAAAAATGAAAGTTGGGTCTTAGCTATGCAAGAAGAACTTAACCATTTCATAACAAACGATGTTTGGGACTTAGTTCCACCACCTAAAAGTCAAACAATAACTGGTAAAAAATGGGTCTTTAGAAACAAATTACACGAAAATGGTATTGTGCCTAGAAACAAAGCTAGGTTGGTAGCACAAGGATATAACCAACAAGAGGGTATAGATTAGGATGACACATTCTTCCCGGTTGCTCGATTGGAATCTATACGAATACTTCTTGCGTATGCTTGTGCTAATGACTTTAAGCTTTTTCAAATGGACGTTAAAAGTGCATTCTTAAATGTTTTATAAATGAAGAAGTAATTGTGTCACAACCTCCCAGATTCATCGTATTTGAGAAACCAAAATGTTTATAAACTTAAGAAAGCTTCATATGGTTTTAAGCAAGCTCCGAAGGCTTGGTACAATCATCTTAAAACATTTTTGTTAAAACATAATTTTAAAATTGGTCTAGTAGATAACACACTTTTTACCAAGAAAAGGAGTCTCAACTTATAATTGTCCAAATATATGTCAACGATATCATATTCGAATCTACTTGTCAAGAGCTTTGAGATGATTTTGCATAAAATCATGCATGACGAGTTTGAAATGAGAATGATGGGCGAATAAAACTTCTTATTAGGTCTACAAATTAACAAATGGAATACTACATCTTCTTTAACCAATCAAAATATATTAAAGAAATTTTAAAGAAATTCGGTCTAGAAGATAGTAAGCCCATTAAAACACCAATGTCAACGGAAACTAAACTCACTAGAGATGAAGATAATGAATATATTGATAATACTAGGTATAGAGGTATGATAGGTAGTTTACTTTATCTCACGGCTGGTAGACCGGATATCATGTTTAGTGTTTGTCTATGTGCTCGCTTTCAAGAAGATCCTAAAACATCACATCTTGAAGCAGTAAAACGTATTTTTAGATATATTAAACGAACAACATGCTTAGAATTATGGTATCCCAAAGGAACGAGAGTAGAAACTATAGTTTATGTAGATTCTGATCGTGTTGGAGATTATGTGGATAGAAAAAATACATGTGGTGTTTGTACTGTCATTGGATGTTGCTTAAAATCATGGTTTTCAAAGAAGCAAACTGCACTCGCTATCTTAGAAAGCCCTGTTTGGTGTTTAGTTTCGATCATGTTTTGATTTTTGTCTTGCTATTATGATTTTTTCCCTGTTAGTATTCCATTGTTTGTTTTAGGTTTATACAGATTTTGGAGAATGTTGACATAAATAATGCCTAAAAACATTATCAATATTTATTCATATCTCTATGTTTTGATGATCACAAAATGTAAACTCATTAAAACATAAACATATCAAATAAACAAGTATTTAGTTGTAAATATTCATTTCTACAACTTAATCACTTAAGGTATGAATAAACAAGTGCTTAATGCATTATATGATCAAAGGAACATTTTCTTAATAACTAGATTTTTTATAAAACATCAAAAACATTTTATATATTTTTGAAAAACATTTTTGGTATTAAATAAAAATGTTTAATCTTTTATAAAAATATGAATTCAAATTTTTAACCAAAATCAGTTAAAATGTTCCAGAAAAACCTTCCCCACAAAAGGACAAAACTGGCCAACGTTCAGCAGGGGCGGCCCCCTTAATTTTGCTAGGCGGCCCCCTTAAAATTAAGGGGACCGCCCCCCTATTTAAGGGGGCCGGCCACGCTCCAGTAGGGTCCAGCTGTCCAGATTTTTCTCCTATAAATACCAGCCTTCCCCTGGATTTTTACTCACCCTTTTGCACTAAAACTTTTTGTTGTAAATCTCATTTCATATCTTCAAAAAAAACCTTTGATCATGTAATCTTAAGCATTGGTTTCCAAGTGATCCAAGCTTCCACCATCCAAGTGCAAAAGAAGAATACTTCTATCAATCGAGACTAGAAGTATTACAACTTAGTAGCATCTTGTTACTCAAGTTGTTTGTTTTGTATACTTTGTAAATCTTTCATTCATTTGTGTAAAGTGTGTATACAAGTTGTAAACATAAGTGATTAGGCTAGAGTAGTGTGTAAGTAGTGAAGAAGGTGGATAAGTAGTTGTGGAGTAAAGAAGTAGAGTAGAAGCCTTGTAAAGTTGTGAAGTAGAGAAGTCTTGAAGCCGTTGTGAAGACATAGCCTAGAAGTCGTGAAGCCGTAGCATAGAGGTTGTGAAGCGGTTGTGTTGAAGCCATGAAGTCCTAGTCGTGAAGTCCTATTGTTGAAGTCGTGAAGCCGTAGCATAGAGGTTGTGTAGCGGTCGTGTTGAAGCCATGAAGTCCTAGTGTTGAAGTCGTGAAGCCGTAGCATAGAGGTTGTGTAGCGGTCGTGTTGAAGCCGTGAAGTCCTAGTCGTGAAGTCCTAGTGTTAAAGTCGTGAAGCCGTAGCATAGAGGTTGTGTAGCGGTCGTGTTGAAACCGTGAAGTCCAAGTCGTGAAGTTCTAGTGTTGAAGTCGTGAAGCCGTAGCATAGAGGTTGTGTAGCGGTCATGTTGAAGTCGTGAAGTCTTAGTCGTGAAGACATAGTGTTGAAGTCGTGAAGCCGCAGCATAGAGGTTGTGTAGCGGTCGTGTTAAAGTCGTGAAGATGTCGTGAAGCAGTCGTGAAGCCGTTGTGAAGTAGTCGTGAATAAGTTGTGAAGAAGTTGTGTTGTGAAGTTGTGAGATTGGTTCTAGCTACGATTAGAACTCGACATTTAGCTTTGTATCGTTAAACCCGTGTAAGCCAAAGTTGTGTACGGTTTTCTCCGCCATAAGGGAGCTTATTGAAGTTGTGAAGAAAACTCTCGAGCTTGGTGCTCGGGGAGTGGAGTAGGGCAAGGAAGGTGTCCTTGTAGCCGAACCACTATAAATCCCTCGTGTCTCGGTTAGATCTTTCCATCTCTTACTTACATCTTTATTTATATCGTCATTACTTTTATAACATATAGGCATATATAAATGTTAGTAATAATTAGAAGTTGACTTCACATATAGATCAAATTGAAACTCCATTCAAGAAACCAAAACTTTTACAATCAATTTAAAAGAATACTTATATAACTAATAATAAGGTTCAAGTTTTATTTTTCATACAAACTTGAATCTAAGTGTTTTAAAAATAAACAAAGGTTTTCATAATAAAATTAAAAAGACAGAAAACTATTCAACCCCCCCCCCTTCTAGTTTTCCACAATTGGTATCAAGAGCCACGTCAATCAAGATCTTTAAAATATACTGTATTTTAAAACTTGAATCGATCTATGGAATTCGAAAAATATCTAGAAGGGGAATCTTTGCTAAAACCACCACTATTTGAAAACTATACTTTTCTTGAATGGAAAAATAAATTTGAAACTTATGTGAAATCAATTGATCTAGATCTTTGGCATGTCATTTCGATTGGTTATTTTGAAAGTCAAACAAAAACATATTTTGAAAGTTAAACAAAAACATATTTTGAAAGTCAAACAAAAACTTATTTTGAAAATCAAACAAAAACGGATTTTGAAAGACAAACAAAAACTGATTTTGAAAGTCAAATTGATTATTTGAAAACAAAGAATGAAATAAATAATAAAGCTAAAATAATTATTTATAAAACCTTGCCGAAAGTTGAATATGAAAGAATGTTCTTCTGTAAAACGGCAAATGATATTTGGAAAAATTTCTTAAACTTTCATCAAGAAAAATGTCAAGCCAAATATGAGGATTTTGATCTTGTACATGAATTAGTTATCTTAGAAAATTTAATAGATAAACATTTAGATAAAACGAGCGGGGGAGCCCGCGCGTTGCTGCAAGAGTGCTGTGTCGATGAATGAAATGTACTACATACATATTCACCCAACAATTGCATCATAATTCAAATACATACATAATTTACTACTTTTAACTAATATTAAGACGTAGTTACAAAAACTCCACAACTTTCTTTGTAACATTTACGTGTAACATATTCATAATATGCAAACTCAAATTTACAAATATGTTTTGGTCAGGAACTCTTCACAGATAGTACTATAAAGCTTGAACCATAAGCATTAAAGCTTGAACTCCAACATTAATTTTTTTTTCCTGAACCTGCAAATGAGTAATGATCATGTTTAAGAGATGATATAAAAGAGGTTAGGTACGCTGTTCATTAGCCTTATTATTTGAGAGTAGCCGATACATTATCATTATCAATATATAACGTTTAGGAAAAATCCTATTGTTGGAAAAAAAAATATTAGGCCCTGTTATTGGAATGACGGAAGTTTAATAAGCAGAGCCATGTTCCACGCATCTCAACTATCAAATTTTCAGCCTACAAATGATCATACAAAAACAGAGTTAAGATTTTGAAAGTTACATCTAATATGCAAAATAGGGGACCGGTTTTCTAACAATTCAATAAGTCACTATGGATTCCTTATAAGAGATAAAAAGTATTAGCATCAAACCATCAAAACATGATGTAAATGACAGACATATTAGTTAAGAGGTAAGGTATATTTGTGTGGCATTGTGGCAAAGTTCACATTGAACCATTTTCAGTAAGATTGCATTGTTGAGAGCTTATAGTCATATAGCGTCAGATTAAATGGTTATAGAGTAATGGTTGGTATCAATGGCTAGCCTACTGTCCATCGAAAGTTCTCCAAATAATCGACTAAATGAGAACACAAAATAAAGAAAAAAATCTGAATGAACACAAAATATGCATAGAGCGCACTGAATGACCATCAAGATTGCTAAATGGAATATGAACTTTAGGAGATAACACACTAACCTTTTTTACATAAAAACGTATCCCTGCAAATCCAATTATGGTGATGAAATGTTTTTGCTTGCACAAAATAAACATCAGCTTATAAGCTTATGAACTCGAGTTTATGGCTTAATAAAATCAATAAACCTACACTAATAAGCTCATAAGCTATAAAAAGTAAGGTTATTGATCTTCCAAATCTCAATAAGCGTATAAACCCAACCCCTAAAGTGTAAATTAATATGCAAGTTCATCGCACTGAAATTTACACTTAAAATAAAAACATAGCCTATAATATAACATTCGACAATTAATTTACTAACACCATAACTTCTCTTAGAATTTTCATCAAACACATGGTAGGCACAATACCACCAACCTTTTCCACACCATCAGCCACAACCCCGCTTCCCAGTTTATCTTAAACATCATTAATAAACAACGCACCTTTATGATTAACCGCTTGTGTAATCGCAGCCCCTTCTGTAAACGCACCATCATCTTCCACCACATCCCCGTCAACAAATAAACTGTTCGACCAGGTAAATTCCATGTAGTCGTCTTGAGCCTCTAATCAGCTTATTAAAACCGAGTGGGAGATGTATTTTTTTAACATTGTTACTGTGATTTTGTGTAAAGATAAGATTTGTTTAAGGGATTGGCTTTAGTAAATTAAATTTAGGGTTTATGTTATCAATGGATCTTGTGATTTAATGAAATTGGGAGAAATAATCATTGAGTTCGATATTGGTTTGTGTGTGTTTTGTGACTTCCGGATGGATCTCGAATATGTGAGAGAGGAGTGGAGGTTTATAACACTGATATTAGATAGCAGTTTGCAAATATGCTACAGTTGCCTTGAATATATAGGGGCAACTGTAGCACTGCCATTATGAAAAAAGTGACCAATAGAAAGAAAGATTAAGACTTAAATTAGTTTGTTAAACACTTTTTTGGCTAATCCAAAAAGTGCCTTTTAGTATATATATATAATAGATACATGTGCTACTAGTTCAAATGTTGTTAATGTAGGTATTAACAACGAAGACTACATGAATCAACTCCAAAGTGATCTCAATCCAAAATCATGGAGTGACATAGACGAAGGAGAAGATCACGATCCGTACAAGACATGTTCGGGTCAAGCCACTTCGGTTTAAATAAGGTGTTAGAAGCTTGCCATGATATACTTTCACACCTTGTTTATCTTGAAGACTCACCTATCATTCACACGTCGATCATCATCTGAGACATTACGAAGAAAAGCTAGGACGTGAGGTAAGTTCTCTATTTAAAATTTCATAAGTAATTACTTCATGCATATAATCTTATTAATGCCTTAGGATACGCTTAGTCTGATAGGTTGCTTTGCCTTTACACTTTAGTTATATTCGTTCTGTGGCTTAATGAACTAGAAACCCTTTAGTTAGCCCCCCTAAGTATTAGTAAACCAAGCAATCTTCATATTTGGTACTCTTCGATAGGTAAATTTAGGAACTTAATTTCTTATAAAAAGAGAATGACTACTGGAGAATCTATTGACTAGAAACTCAATTTGACCTAACGGTTGAATTGCTTCTATGTGAGAAGTTGGGTGTGTGTAACCCGTAAAAACGGTCGTGTTTAGCCTGAATTGAGCACCACTAGTAATAGTCTCATACTCATTCTCCAACTTGAATACATTATTCTTCCTAAATATACCTAACGATAGTTTACTGTTATGAACTTTGCTTTTCACTAGAGCTTTTCATTCCTAGATTTATGTCATCTTGCATATATAAAATTTCTAGATGTTTACTTGCTCCTATGTGATTTGACTGCATGCCTTCGTAATTATTTGTTTAGTTGTTTAATGCATTGTCATTATAATAGCTTTTGTTTTTCTCTAACTACTCTGACATGATGTATTTTTGTATTTAGTCATAATACATGCTTAAATGCCATAGGATATGTAGAAAGAGGTAGCATGTGACAATAGACTTAACCAATGCCCTTGAGCATGAGATCTTTTATAAACCACTATTTTTAAACCTATAATTAATGGGACTTATTTTTAAATTTGCAAAAACTTCACATTTTGGAAAAATGATTTTTCAAAAGATTATGACACATTTCTATTAAACATGTTTCACCATCCTATCTTTCTTCCAAACTTGTGTCCATAACTACGTGTTTATCAAAAACCAAAGATTAGAAAAATATGTTTTCTTTCCTCTTAAAAACAGTTTGAAATAAAGCCAAAACTATTTCATTAATATATTTTTCACATCCACATAAAACCTACTTTCAAACATTATTGAATAATGCCAAAAACATTTCTTTAAATCATGCATGGTGATCTCATATCTGTCATCTATATTTATGTATGTGACATTTATAAGTGAACTAAATTTGATAATAACCATAATTTATTCACTAAGACCTCACTTGGTACAAGTCTAGAAGTCTATGCTATCATAACTCTACATTCCCATGCACATAGATATTCATTAGGATTATTTAACTAGTTTATTAATCTTCCTAAATATGATACTATGAATTACTTGGTGCTATGTAGTGTTTTCTTGTCTAACATATATATGTTACATGCTAAATGAGTTGTTTGCATGCTAGATAATAATGTCTAATGAATATGCTTAGCATACATAAGTTATTAAATCCTAAATTGCCTAAAAAGAAGTTGGACTTGCTTGAAACTAAACCCAAAAACACAACCCTTTCAACAATTTTCTACCAAAAACCCATTTCCAGTAACCTGGAAATCAGCAGATGGGCGGCCCCCTTAATTCATTAGGCGGCCCCCTTAATATTTAAGGGGACCGACCCCTTAATATTTAAGGGGACCGGCCCCTTAATTAAGGGGACCGGCCATCTGATGGTCGAAGGTGCTGCTCCCTTTTTCTATTTTTAAGCCCATTTTATCCTATACTTCCCAAAATTCACAAACACATTTTGTCACAAACCACCTTCCACAATCACATCATCACTACACCATAAATACCCATTTGGAGGAGGAAGCTTGACATTTACCATAACCCAACAAATGATGTTGTTCAAACTCAACCAACACCTAAACCTCATCCTAATGAACCCTTTCACACACATAACCAATCATCCATATGTCCACCTTCATTCACTCATAATTACCCAAGTTCACAAATGTCTCCACCACCAAGAGTGTCACCACCACTTCCACCAAATAACAACCACTCTCCATTATCATCACCTTCCACTCAACACTTGAAGTTCATTGAAGAACTCAAGGAAGCCCATGAGCTTAATGCTCTCCTTGCTTTGCACCTTGCTCAAAGCAACTTAAACCCATCACCATCCATCTCACCATCATTACCATCATCACCACATCACTTGAGTCAAATTGAGAAACATGTCAACAATTGTCCATGTTGCATCTTTCTCCAAAATCAAACCATCGCCTTAAATGTGCATCTCACTTGGATTGAGTATCTTCTCACTAGATCTAATCCAACACCACCACTTGAACAACATCAAAACCCTCATTCAACATGGTCAAGTCCAAGCTCTCCACCTCCAATTCCTCCATCAACACTCTCTCCAACATCCATACACCCAAACTTACAACCCCATTAATCCAATTTTTTTTACCCCCTCTTTACCATCATCCATCCAAAATAATTCAAGCTTTTCATGTCTCAAGCAAGTCAAATGGATCTCTTAGGCAATTTAAAATTTTCTACTTATTGTATGCTATAAGCAAAATATGTGTTGTATCAATAATTATGTTCTTAACATAATTATTTTCAACTAATGAATGCTTTATTTCTTGTCTTTAATATATGATTGTTATGCTTATTGCTTGTATACTTGATATCATGATATATATACATGCTTGATGATCAATAACATGCTTATTCCATAATATGTTTTAAATGTATGCATGCGTATTTAACATGTTTATGCCACTATTTAATCATTCTTGATGTACATGATTCAAATGGAGCTTGCTGCAAAAACACCCTAAAAATGACCCTTTTCTGGAAAATTTTCAAATTTGGTCGCCTGGGAAAACACCAGATGGGCGGCCCCCTTAATTCCCTAGGCGGTCCCCTTAATTTTAAGGTGGCCGGCCTACAATTAAGGGGACCGGCCATCTGGGCAGTAAAATTTACTGTTTTCTTTTGCATCTTGCGACCCCTTTTATCTAGCCCCAGCTACCATTTCTCTTAAAGGACGAACTGGTATTGGAATTTTACCACAAAACCTCCAAACCTTACCTAAATCAACCATCACCTCCATCAAACACCCATTTTCATTCACCATGCTATCACCAAAATCATCTCTAAGACACCAAAACTCCATCACCACCACCTCAATGTTCATCCACAACCGAACCATCATCTTTGGTCTTAGAGATGAGATACACTACATGTTTTCATCCCTTGAACACATGCTTAACAACCAACCTCCACCACAACCTCCACCATTTTCACCCACTACACCACCACCACCTTCATTCTCACCAAATTAAGCATATGCAATGCTTAATCAAAAATAATTTTTCAAACCATTTTGTGTGCAAGCCCCATGGAAGATCATGTACTCCTAGAATGATTATGTAGATTGCATTACTTACTAGCTAATGTAGGATTGAATATAATCTTGGATGGTTGTGTATTGATACACAACATTTAATGAATGTCTTTATATGCATGCTTATTTTTGCTATATACTCCCTCCGTCCCACTATAAGTGTCCACAATGGTATCTTTGCTTGTCCCATATTAAGTGTCCAGGGAATATTTCCAACCAATGAGAAGAGACTTTAGTGGGTAATAGTGATATTTGATTGGTGGAGAGTGTAGTTGGCCCCACTTTCCTACAACTTTATGCAAATGGAAAGTGGACACTTATAGTGGGACGGAGGGAGTATATGCTTGTGCTTCTAATATTTTTCTTGTAAGTATTCCATATATCGATTCCTTAGTGCCCTCAAACGAGGGGGAGCACACATCAAGGGGGAGTTCTCGTTCCGACAAATTTTGTCTCTAAAACTTGTCGGCTCAACCTTTTTGATGCTACAAAAAGGGGGAGAAGTGAATATAAACTCACTAAATACTTGTCCAAAAATAACTTTTCGGATTTAATGAGTTTAGGTTTTGTAATCATCAAAAAGAGGGAGATTGTTGACATAAATAATGCCTAAAAACATTATCAATATTTATTCATATCTCTATGTTTTGATGATCACAAAATGTAAACTCATTAAAACATAAACTTATCAAATAAACAAGTATTTAGTTGTAAATATTCATTTCTACAACTTAATCACTTAAGGTATGAATAAACAAGTGCTTAATGCATTATATGATCAAAGGAACATTTTCTTAATAACTAGATTTTTTAAAAAACATCAAAAACATTTTATATATTTTTGAAAAACATTTTTGGTATTAAATAAAAATGTTTAATCTTTTATAAAAATAAGAATTCAAATTTTTAACCAAAATCAGTTAAAATGTTCCAGAAAAACCTTCTCCACAAAAGGACAAAACTGGTCAACGTTCAGCAGGGGCGGCCCCCTTAATTTTACTAGGCGGCCCCCTTAAAATTAAGGGGACCACCCCCCTATTTAAGGGGGCCGGCCACGCTCCAGTAGGGTCCAGCTGTCCAGATTTTTCTCCTATAAATACCAGCCTTCCCCTAGATTTTTACTCACCCTTTTGCACTAAAACTTTTTGTTGTAAATCTCATTTCATATCTTCAAAAAAACCTTTGATCATGTAATCTTAAGCATTGGTTTCCAAGTGATCCAAGCTTCCACCATCCAAGTGCAAAAGAAGAATACTTCTATCAATCGAGACTAGAAGTATTACAACTTAGTAGCATCTTGTTACTCAAGTTGTTTGTTTTGTATACTTTGTAAATCTTTCATTCATTTGTGTAAAGTGTGTATACAAGTTGTAAACATAAGTGATTAGGCTAGAGTAGTGTGTAAGTAGTGAAGAAGGTGGATAAGTAGTTGTGGAGTAAAGAAGTAGAGTAGAAGCCTTGTAAAGTTGTGAAGTAGAGAAGTCTTGAAGCCGTTGTGAAGACATAGCTTAGAAGTCGTGAAGCCGTAGCATAGAGGTTGTGAAGCGGTTGTGTTGAAGCCATGAAGTCCTAGTCGTGAAGTCCTAGTGTTGAAGTCGTGAAGCCGTAGCATAGAGGTTGTGTAGCGGTCGTGTTGAAGCCATGAAGTCCTAGTCGTGAATTCCTAGTGTTGAAGTCGTGAAGCCGTAGCATAGAGGTTGTGTAACGGTCGTGTTGAAGCCGTGAAGTCCTAGTCGTGAAGTCCTAGTGTTGAAGTCGTGAAGCCGTAGCATAGAGGTTGTGTAGCGGTCGTGTTGAAGCCGTGAAGTCCTAGTCGTGAAGTTCTAGTGTTGAAGTCATGAAGCCGTAGCATAGAGGTTGTGTAGCGGTCATGTTGAAGTCGTGAAGTCTTAGTCGTGAAGACATAGTGTTGAAGTCGTGAAGCCGCAGCATAGAGGTTGTGTAGCGGTCGTGTTGAAGTCGTGAAGATGTCGTGAAGCAGTCGTGAAGCCGTTGTGAAGTAGTCGTGAATAAGTTGTGTTGTGAAGTTGTGAGATTGGTTCTAGCTACGATTAGAACTCGACATTTAGCTTTGTGTCGTTAAACCCGTGTAAGCCAAAGTTGTGTACGGTTTTCTCTGCCATAAGGGAGCTTATTGAAGTTGTGAAGAAAACTCTCGAGCTTGGTGCTCGGGGAGTGGAGTAGGGCAAGGAAGGTGTCCTTGTAGCCGAACCACTATAAATCCCTCGTGTCTCGGTTAGATCTTTCCATCTCTTACTTACATCTTTATTTATATCGTCATTACTTTTATAACATATAGGCATATATAACTGTTAGTAATAATTAGAAGTTGACTTCACATATAGATCAAATTGAAACTCCATTCAAGAAACCAAAACTTTTACAATCAATTTAAAAGAATACTTATATAACTAATAATAAGGTTCAAGTTTTATTTTTCATACAAACTTGAATCTAAGTGTTTTAAAAATAAACAAAGGTTTTCATAATAAAATTAAAAAGACATAAAACTATTCAACCCCCCCCCCTTCTAGTTTTCCACAAAGAATATGGGTTTAGGACTGAGTATCTTAGTTGTAATATTAAGGTAAGTGTGATCATCAGATGATTTGGAGAATATGGGTTTAGTACTGAGTATCTTAGTTGTATGATTAAGTTAAGTGTGATCTGATGATTAGTATTTGTGGACTTAATCAAATATAGATAATGATATTATTAGGGTATTGTATGTTTTAAGTTGTTGTTTTTAAAGAAAAGGTCATATGAAGTTCATTATAAGGTTGATTTGTTGTAAGTTATGTTTGAACGTAGATTATTATTTATTTTAGGACAGATCCGTTATAAGGGTCTGTTTTGACAAATTTTGGTTAAAGGGCTGTTGACAGTCGTAAAACAATATAGAGGTAGATGAATTTGTAGCTTTAATAATAAGTACCTACAGTGAAAAAGCTTGAAGGTTACAAAGAAGTAACACTCGATTGGACAACGGCTTGATTAGACCATAAGATGTCCTGATGTTATATATAGAATGTTATACAAAACCTTTGTTTTTTGATCTTTATCTGATAAGGATTGATATTTAGCTGATAAGGATTGTTCATATTTGTGATTACTTATTATACTATAAGATGACCTGATGTTATCTATAGAATTTTACACGAAACTTTTCTTTGATGATTTTTAGCTGATATGAGTTTTTCATATTTTGTTATTACTTGGTTGTTGTGAAATGGGTTGCATTTTTTTTAGGTGAGTTATAGTATTATAAAAGTAATATAGGTTAGTGTTTGTTTTTCTAATTATATATTGTTAAAAATGTTGATGTTGCACAATTATTTATGTATATGTTACTGGTGAAATAGGATGACAGAACAATTCTTGTTTCTGTTTCAGCATAACACCTTTGAAAATGAGCAGGTAATGGTTTGTACGTTTGTATTCCATAATATATTCATGTGAGTAAGTAACATTTGACGTATTATTTCTGTTTGAAATTTTGTGTAACAGATTCTACCGGATATTTTTAATGATCACTTCAAGTCTGGAAACAACTACTTGTACTTGACAGGAAATGACAGAATTAGGTACAAAACCTATCTTGATAACAGAGATGGTCAATGGGTTCTTTGTGACATAGAGTGGCGTGAATTTGTGGATGTGAATGTTCCTTCCCAAACGGAGACCGTTCACTTTATCAAGCAAGGTGCAGACGACTATTATGTTAAAGTGTATGATAGAGATGGAGCAGAGTGTGAGGGATATGACAGGCGGACTGTTGGTCCATGTCTTTTGAGGTGTTTGACAACCTATATCCCTAGGAACACGGTAAAATGAATATAGGTTTATGTAAATAATTAGTATGTGTTAAATAGTATAATTTCAGTTTTTAAGTAGTACAATATAAACTTTTGATTAGCATCTTTGTTTATGTAGTTACTACTGGGTGACTTCTTGCAAGATATATGGCAGCCTATTTTCTGTATAAAATATGATGGTTTGTATTTCAATGTCGAAAACATGAGGGTGAAACCGTGTGAGAATCGTGTTTTGAGGATGAATGTATTCAGAAGGCAGGGATGGTCAGATTTGGTTAAAACTGCGGATATACATTGGGGTCAGAGGATTGTGTTTAAGACTCTTGATTTCTATAGGTTATCAGTTGTTATCATAGGAGGGGATGGTTTGGGATTAAATATGGAAGATATCCGTCCAGTATTGCTAAAGAGAATCCAGAGACCTGTGTTTTATCGTGACAAAAATGGTAATATATAGTTTTTAACAAACTTAGTATATTGTGTATTAAATTGTGTTTCTTTAATTATTAATTGTTGTTTTGTCTTTAATAATAGACGTGAGGTTGGAACAAATTTGCACTTGGCCACATCATAAAGATCATGTTAATGAGGATGGAGTGTTATATGTTCGGCTAAGCTCAGAAGTGTGCAAATCTTCTAAACTTGTAAGTTTGTAAAGATTTTATGTGTAAGATATATTGGTATATGGGGTATATAGTTTTGGTAAATGAAATTGAAACATTTAATTTTACGACAGATCCTAAAAGAAGATTTATGCGATCCAAAATAGCTTGACAAGTGTGATAGCGCGTATGTTGTGCATATGAATGTAAGATTTGCAATGAAATTGAGAAAAAGTTTGAACTTGATGCGTTTGAAGGTAGTTCTAAAGGGTAAATGGGATGAGTTTGCTAGACAATGTGGTTTTGCTGAGAACAAAATGATGCGTTTGAAGCTTGTGAGTATAGTTAATGAAGATGTTGATGAAGGTCGGGTGAAGGTTGTTGTTTTTAATGTTTGTTAGCAGACTGATGTGTGGTTGATGTTTTGAAACAAACTTGATTCTGTTGTAATATTGTTAGCATTATGTATTCTAATATTATCCCTGTGTATTGGTTTACATATTTTATCTTTCAGTAATATGTGTTAATGATATTTCAATCCTTATATTCTTGAATTTAAGTAAATTGTTGTTTAAAGATGTAATTTAAAGTCAATTTTTTATTTGTGCTTGCTAAGTTGGTATGGTGGCTGGAATTTTCATCATTATTGTGAGATGTAAGTTTTCAGGAAAAGAATATAAGCAGGAATTGTATAATTCTAGTATATTATAAGATGTATGAATTGAGAATATAAGTATCATAAAGATAAAATGGTTTAGTAATTTGTGTACTTAGTTGTGATACACGTTTACCCCGCTATAGTATGTTAACAGACATGGAATATAGGTACTTTGACGCATCATCTTTTGTTCTTCAAAGCCACAATCTTGACCAAACTGATGCCAGTTTCCCTCCATGATCAAAGCTTTTATCTTAAAAGGGTTATGTCTGTGTAAAACCGCCTGCAGATTGACTCGGTAACACCATTTCCTGTGTACGATCTCTCCTTTTGTGTACTTGTGCATGTTCAAGTCGTCCCAGATTTTTGATTTAATTTTCTGTTTGGTAATAGTTATTTTCGTATCAGTTGAACATATGAATAACTGAAAAGTAATATTTGAGATTGTAATTTTATTACGTATGTCTTACCAGCTTATAGTAATATCCAACATCTAGATGGAATGGGGTGTAAACGAATCTGTTTTCATTTACATGAGCGTTGTGATGATACCAAGTGCAAACTTGCTGCATTCTCAAGTCTGCGATGATAAGGTGTGTGTATTATGAGGTAATTTGAAGATAGATGTTTATAAAAATGTAGTTGTGTTAATTTATAAGTAAAACTGATATGTGGAATATAAGATTTACCATTACGGTCACGATAAAGAATAGGTCTTGGTGGTGTTTTTAGCAACGTTGGACATATGTCTTCAGTGCTCAATCCTAAGCCATCATAATCTCGTATGTCCAAAACTGATAAGGTGTATGTTTCCAAGTTTGTATACACAAGTCTCTGGCCCCACCGTATCCTTGCTGTGACAACAAAATCATCCCATCTGTACCCTGTGAAACCATTCATTCTGACAATCTTGTCTTCCCATGGTTTTACCCTCTTGTGGCGAACAGGGAATGCCATTCCTTTGTATATGAGGGTGAAGTTGTTTTGCCAAATATCTTGCAAGAAATCCCCTGGTAGTAACTACACATAGAACCATGTAACCAAGGAATTATACAATTATTAAAACAGTAAAGTTATTTTACAATAGAAACTTTGATTAGAATATATATGTTGTTTTACCGTGATTCCTGGTGCATAAGTTGCCAAACACCTGATCATTCTTGGTTCTACTGTGTGGTTATCATATCCAGCACACTCTTATCCATCAAAGTCATAGACTATGACATAGTAGTCATCTTCTCCTTGTTTTATAAAATGCATGGTTGTTGTGGTTAGAGGTACATTTGCAGTCACAAAATTAGACCACTTCTTGTCCCAAAGTACCCATTTTCCATTTATTTTTTGAACCTCTGTTTTGTAACGGTATCTGTCGTTACCGGCCAAGTATAGCATGTTTTTTTGTGTCTTGAAATATTCTGCAAACACGTCGGGTAAATTCTGTTTGATAATTGTAGAGAAAAGGAAAGTCAGATTTTCTTATATCTATAATCATTAAGCTATTAACCATTAACATAGAGCATAAACTTGTTTTGATTAGTGTTACTTGATGATTTTCTAACGTGTCATGTATGTATTTGAAGAGAAATTGTTGAGCCATCCTGTTTGAAGAATAATACGTAAATAAGTTAAATAGTATTTTAGCTTATTTAATATCAAACAGTGAATGTAACAAATACTTTTTACAAAGATTACATAGTTGTGTCATGAGAAGATCATATATTAATACATTTGCTACCTTCAATTACATTGACGATCAAATAATTGTTTTCACTATCGTTAGGCACTTAAATATCCACAGAACTTTAAGTTTCAATTTGTTGATCATATAATTGTTTTCAACATAATGCGACAGTTAACAATTAGGATAAACCTAAGTTTAACATAAATAAAACAATAGGAATCTATACACTGAGTATTTACTATGGGTGTTGATGATTAGATTGTTAGTTTTTAAACCAATGGAGTGGTAATCGTTATCATAAACCTAAGTTTAACATGAAGTTTGTTTAACATAAACCTAAGAAGACAAATATCACCAGCATGGCACACTTAGAGTTAGAAGTAACCTATGTTTAATATAAATCCAAGGATATAAATACACACAATATTTGTATGAGGTGTGATCGATATGTTACATGAAGACAGTTTGGTAACATAAATCGAAGGATATAAAAAACCAAACAAACATATAAATTTAGTATGATGGTGCAATACTAAGTTTTACAAATTCATGTTTGTTATTACCTTGAGATTTTAATAAGATCTGCAGTTGATTCACAAGTCTTTGCAAGAGTAGTCGATACCTAATCGTTTAGTGATGAGGTTGATCGACTTAGGTTAAGCTGTGTAGCATGATTAAATATGTTGTTAGCCGACTCTTGTGTTGGTTTTGTAATGCGTGGGCTTATAGGCTTCTTTTTTTTCTTTTTTTTTTTTTTTTTTTTTTTTTTTTTTTTTTTTTTTTTTTTTTTGTTTTTTTTTTGTTTTGTTTTGTTTTTTTTTTTTTTTTTTTTTTTTGTTTGTGGTCTTTTAAGTTTTGTTATACAAATTGTGTAATTTTTTTGGAGGTTGCATAAATAAGGCCCAACCATGTTAACTTATCTTAACAATTAACATATTGGATTTGTTAGTAGCCCAATATTAATAACATGATATCTCTTATAGCCCAACATTTAAAGATTTTTTAGTTGGAAGGTTTATTGCGTGTTAGTTGTTTGTAAATGATTATCGGCTACATAAGGCAACTTGCACCCTATTAGGTATTTTCTATTGAAGTTCCATTTGTATTAGAGCTTTAAGGCAAGTGTAAAGGTTACTAATCCGATCATGTTAAATCTTTAAAAAATAACTAATAATACTAATATAAGGTAGTAGTTATTTTTATTGATTGTACAGTATTTTTTTTTTTAATTTTAATATTTGGTAGTTTATTTGAAATTCTTATATAAGTAGGTAGATTGCTGAGTGACTATATTGGAAATCAAATATCATCATCGGCATTGTCATCATCGGTAGTATAATAATCTTGAGATTCATTTTCAATGAGAATGTCTAAATCAATTCCATCAGATACAGAGCGGACATTATAGACGTCTAAATCTTGTAAGGCCTCGTCGGCTTCTTTGTCAACATATATGGTTTGAATGTCATTTAAAATGTAGATTAAAACATATCACTTGAAGTAATATTTTTTTTCTGTAGTATTTTAGTATAAGATTGAATGAATAATTTTAAAGTGCATGGCAAAATTAAAAGTAGTATAATGTGTCTGATTCACTTTATCACAAAATATACAATCGGATGCAATTGTATTACAAAACAATGGTCAATTACTTGTACACATTTAAGTACAAAACTAATGCTATTGCAAGTTTGTGTATTTTTTTAAAAAAGTATCATTAACTTGACTATAAAATTTTTTTTGCTTGTATAGTAAAGAAAGTAATCATAACATTGCAACTCCCCATATTAAGTGCAAGACCACTTGGTTAGATTAAAACCAAACGGCGGCACACACACTTCACATTTACTTCCATCATCAAGTATTTTCTTGTCGCACTTGTGGTAACTATTAAAGGTTAAGTTTTTTTTTTTTTTTTTTTTTTCTTGTTATTTTTTTCACCTTGTTGAGTTTGATATGCATGGTTGTATGAATTGTAGATGGAATTGGCTTATATTGATCTGGTTTTCACTCTATTTTGATTATTATTGTTTATAGTATTGTGATTTAAATTGTTTTTTAAAATATGTGAATCATATGGAGTGTTGTAAGAAGTAGGTATTAGATTTAGGACTCTTTATTAGGTATGTAAAGTATGCTTAAAGTGGTTGTGTTCATTTTGTTGTTTTTTTCCCTAGAGATAAGTGAGGTTGTTAATTTGATTTTGATTTCCATGCTTAAAGTGAGTTTCGAGGATTGTAAGAAGTGGTGTTAATGTGTTAGGTGAAAAAAGGGTTATTTTCACAAAAAAGTTATTTACATAAAAATGGTGTTGAAAATGTTGTATTGATCGTTTGTGATTTATATTAGGCATAATCCTAGCAGCCATTCGTTTAGGTTCAACATGGTGACTTATCCATCCGTCTCTTACCCATCGTATTTCCATTTGTTTTAGATGATTTTGGTCGATAGATGTCGGATAACGATGATGAGCCAAGTAAACATCCAAAGTATGATTAACGCGTTATTCAAATTGTTGCAGGAACTACCATGGGTTTACGCGGATGAGGGTTTCAATGGGAACAAGGTAATGTACATTACCAGTGCACTGAGGGTTAAGTACAAAGTTAGAGTAGTGACTAAAAGGAACGGCCCCATGGAGGTAAGCGGTGCAAGATGGAGGGCATTCGCTTTGGAAAACCTTAATGAGGATGTTCAACTTTTACATTTTGTGGAGGAAGGAGACGACAGCTTCTATGTGACAGGATACAACCGAGACAAAACTGAATTTGGTGGCTACAACATGATTGCTGGTCGATTTTCGAGGTTTATGTCTCGTGTTATTCCTTACTTTAATATGTGCCAGGTAATTGTTATATTCGACCTTAATGAGTTTTTTTTTTTTTTTTTTTTGAATATATCATTCCATTATTTAAGGATTGTTGGGTAACATTTATTGCAGACATTTCCTGCTGCATTCCTCCACGGATTAGGTGATGAAGAGCAAATTCTGGTGAAGGGCAATGGATTTACCATGGACGTGAATGTGAGAAGTGTTCCAGTGGCAGGAGCTAACGGTATACGTATTTATGAAATGGATTTGGAAGACTGGAACGCTATGGAAGAATATATAGAATTGGAATGTGGAATGTACATTATTTTCACCAGAAAACGCGTAGACAAATTATGGTTAACCGCCTATAGCGTTCATGGTAACCTAACATCAGATGTGCATTTCAATGGTGCCACGACATTGAGAAGGGTTCAGCCTAAATTGCAGAATTAGGAAAGAAGTGAGTTTGTTAATTAGTTTTCGAATACATAGTTTTGTAGTTGTATAATAATCTTATTGGATTATTTTTTGCAAGTCATTTGACATAAAAATATCTTTTTGACACTCATGTGCAGATGATCATCGAATGATACATGTCTGCCAATGGCCTTCACACAGGGATCACTTTTTTGAGGAAGACACTTTCTATAAGAATTTTAAAGACATCTACGATAGACAAAGACTTGTAAGTAAATTTGAAGAATTTATTATTTAAATTGATATTGAAAATATTATAAAAAAACATTTTTCTTATTACAAATAAATGCAGGCCATCCCAACAGATTTCCTAGAAGATCTTGACTTCCACACATTCACTAAGGTGCTCATGAAACATCAGGATGTTGAGCATCTAATGAGAATGAAGATGGAATTCCATTATGAAGATCTAGAGATGAGCAATCATATAAATGTTTTTGGACCGTGGAGCGAGTTTGTTGAACAAGTTGGGTTTGCATATGACAAATTGATAAGGTTTAGGTTCATGTACATCCTTCAAGATGTGGATGGTGGTCCGGATGAAGATGCTCAATATCCGGTATTTCATTTGTGTTAAATTAAATGAAATCATCACTGGAAGCAACTAAATAATGTCAGCTGTGTTGCCTAAATGTTACGTGACTTGTTTCTATGTCTTTTTGTATTATGATTACTTGTGGAAAGTGTGTTCGTAACTTGCTACTCTATTCTTCCATGATGAAGTATGTAGTAGTGTAGGTTAGATGATGAAAGTTTGTTAGTAGCCTTTATAATATGTTATTAGTGACTTTTGAAAATTGGGCGTGTAGGTACTATGCAGATTATGTAAGATATCCAGATGATATATGATATAATGTGTTAGCCCAAATGTTTCGATTACCTTGTATGAATGGCATCTAAATTTTATACATTATGTGTGGAGATGTGATGTTCAAATTGTATTTGTTTAGGTAAATTTTGTTTGCAAACTATGGTTGGATTTGTGTTGTTATCCGTGTGTGATTCCAATTCCTTGACAATAACATTTATGATAACAAATTCATAATCAAATCAAAATAATAATCATAAACAGAGGCAAGTGTTTTATTAGCCAGTTGGTGCATGCAATAACATTTAACCAAAGGGAAATATTTCAACCAATGTAGCATTACAAATTCATAATCGATTCAGAATAATAATCCTAAACATGCATACCTCATTTGCTTTATGATATGAAATAATAATTATACCTTGGTATAGCTACTCTTAATAAATAAATTTTAAATGGAAATAATATCATGAATTTAAAATTAATCATATATGCTATCGTTTAGGTAACATAAATTACTAAGAGCTGCACCATTTAAATACTTTTGTGTTACAAATCATGCGTACATTTTTTTGAAATATTTATGAAATACTTGTGCCTAATTTCATGTGATATATTTGAAAAATGCCTGACAACATGTAATATGTATACTGTACTTACCTTTTGATCGTTTGATGATAGACCTTGAATAACTTTTTTTATGTATGACATTTATAGTAGTTTTTTGTAGGTTAACATCGATCTTTGAAACGCCAATTTGGAAGTTTTTTAAGTTGTAGTGTAGTTTACTTTGTTTTTGTTTTTAAAAAGGTAATTTTTATTTTATTTTATTATATGAATAATGTTTATTATTTGTGTTTATAATTTTGATGAGAAATTGGTTTTTTTGAGTAGGTAACAATTACAATGATTTTTTCTTTACATATATATCAGTAACAAATGCATGAAGTACATGCAAATATATAGATGTAAATATTGATGTTTTATTCAATCTACATATTGTTGTATATTACACATGATATAAATTTGAAATGCATGTTAAATATATAGTCTATTACATTATCAAAATAGGTAATCATTACATCTATATTATTATTAAACAAATTTTATGGTGTAAATAAATTACTCTTTATTTACTTTAGTTTCAATTAAATTAATTCATCTACCCACAAAAATAACGTCTGGTGACATTGGCGATCAAATTCAACACAGTGATAAGGTACCGAAACAATGATCATTGTTTTTCAATTAAAAACCTAATACGAACTTTGGTTTAGTGGAATATTATTTTCTGATATATCTGTATGTTGTTTTTTCCCAGTTTTTACTGTAAACTACATATGAAGTTAATTAAGATAGGGGTTTTCCGTAGATTAAGTAGTTATTTTGATAATAACATGTGTTTAGTTATAAGTTTGTTATATTGCATGTTTGTTGGATTGGTTAGATAATAAACCCCCAATTATTTATTAGGGAAAGGGAAGATTGTTATTAGGTATTATTATAATGATCTTTTATTAAAGTAAGATAAATGTGTTTGTATGTAAGCAGAATCTTCATGTGACACAACTCAATTTGAAACAGAGTTGACATTTTTTAATATTGAAATTGTGGTTATTAGTGTTTTGGTTGTTTGTTATATGATGTATTTAAAATTTATTTGTCATAATATATCATTTACCATATGTTTGTTTTGATTTTGTTAATATCATGTGATTTGCCTAATAAAGCATTAGATGCAGTTTTTTAAAACAGATGTTCTTCTATGTGGACCAGTTCATATTGTGTTTTAATATCTTGCTGTTTGTTTATAGGAAAATGGCTATCGAATTTATTGCATGGCTAGATGAATTTTTTTTCTTCCGGATAATCAGGTAGCATAATGATTAAGTTCAGACGGGTATCGCTACAAAGTAGAATTGTTAAATAAGATACTAATATTGTAATATTTTTTTGGAAGGTTTTACCGGTTGTTTACAATTTAGAAGCATACAACGGTAATAAGCACATATACATAATAAGTTCAGACGAGTATCGCTACAAAGTAGAATTAAACACACCAAGATACGGCCTTTGGTATTTATCAAGGGAAAGATGGAGACAATTTTGCAACCGTTACCTGAATGATCTTGTCCAAGTGTTGCATTTCATTGAAGAAGGTAATGACTGTTTCTACGTGACTGCGTACAATAACAACGGTAAAGAGGTTGCCGGTTATGAAGGTTTTAAGTCTTCCTTTTCAAGGTTCAAGACAATTGTTTACCCAGACCCACGTTTGCCTCAAGAATTTAGCGTTTAAATTAATTATTTTGAATTTCATAAAGTTTTCGATTTTGTTTGCCATCGTTTTGTATAAAAATATTTAATTTTCTCCGCTTTGGTATTACTTCCTATGCAGTCAATTCCTGCTGAGCTTCTACCGGGATTAGATGTGCTCGATGAAATAAGTATACAGGTTAACAGAAATTCTTTACCTTTTCACGTGCGACGTATAATGGGATCGGAGGAGGGCGGGAGTGATGTGTATCAGTTTCTGGGTGATGCATGGAATACAATGGTAGAAGGGGTTGGTCTCGAAGCTGGGACAATGTGTGTGTTGACCAAAAATAGGGGTAGCAGACTTTGGCTTGATGCATTCAACGATAACGGAAGCATGATTACGGAGGTTTTTTTCAAAGGAGCAGCTACCTTGAGGAAGCAACAGCTACAGTTACACCACCATGAAAAGTGTAAGTATAAATTTTTATAAAGAAATCGTAAATGAAATATGATTGACTGTCTTCTGCATCTAGGTCTGAATATATAAAATATGGTTTTGTGATTTGTAGTGGACAATAGAATGACGCATATATGCTACTGGCCATTCCACATGGATCATTTTGGAGAAGGATACCGTATTTTCTATAAGAGCTACGCACATATTCAGTCCAAAAACAGATTGGTAATTGCGTCATATATTTTGTAAACAGTTTATATGAGTGTTTAAGATATAATAGTATTATTAATTGTTGGTTAACCTAATTACAGGAAATCCCTTCTAAATTCCTTGCTGATCACCCAATGCACACCTACAGTAAGACTTTTATCATACACCAAGAGTATAGAGATGAAATGATAATAAGAATGGAACCACACAAAGAAAAGCCCGACAGGACTAATCATGTGAATATACATGGGCAGTGGAGGGTGTTAGCAGATATATGTGGATTTGAATACTCAAAAATGATAAGGTTCAAGTATGTAGGCAATGGTGAAGATTTGGATGCCCCAGAAGGTGAAAATCCTATTTTCCTGATATTCCATATCTGCTAAGCTTATCACCCTTTATGTTATCTTGTCTTATATGTTTATGTCGTATGATGGTATGTATGCTGGTTTATGTAAGCGAATGTTAAGATTATGGACATATAATTGTGTTTGAATGTGTAGGATTTGGTAATTATTTTCTAGTTTTTTTGAAAATAGGTATTGTAAACCTTTAGTTTATGGTAAACAATATGGTAGTTTAAATGAATGGTCTATCGACCAAATTTTGTTTTCGACTACTCATGTTAAGCGTTTTCTGGTGTTGGTAGTGTTTTTATATTTTGAATAACAGTTCTATGGTATGTCTGGATGAGTCTTATGGCTTTCAATTATTTGTCTTTAAACCTAATTTTTTTGGTTTGATTTATAAGAACAGAGTATATGTGGTAAATAATTATTTTGCTACTGTAATTGGCATATAGCAAAGTTCATTTAAATCAAATACGAAATAAAGCTTCTTTATATACAACGTTCGTTGTTGAGTTGGTGTATTTCCCTTCTTCGTCACAATAGAGAATCTTCAATCCCTTTCGGTTCTTGACTCTAGATACCGCCACATAAAGTTGGCCATTTGAGAAAACTGGCCGCTTTAGGAATAATCCTACTTGTGTCAATGTTTGGCCCTGGCTTTTGTTAATAGTCATTGCAAAACACAACGCAACTGGGAATTGCCGGCGGTTAAATTTAAATGGCATCTTGTTAGCTGATGGGCTAAGAATCATACGTGGTATTGCGCAAATAGTACCAACACTTCCACTGGATATAATCTTTGCTTCAATTATATTTATACCCATCCATAGAACCTTAAGCCTTGTTCCATTGCATAACCCAGCTGTTTGGTCAATGTTCCTCATGCACATAACTAGAGTGCCTACCTTTAATTTTAATATGTTATGAGGAATACCCGCAATCCAAATGTTGTTAAGGAAATCGCACGTGTATATTGACTCATTAAAATTCGTGTCTTGATCAGCAATACCAACTGTGTCAGTACTTTGGTACGTATGTTCTTCTCCGAAAAGGTGCTTTACCATTCGATCATTTATCATATCCACAAGCTCGTGTGTTTGTGCAAGGATTGTTTTTCTTGGAAAAATGTTGGATTGTAAAGGTTGTCTTTTAAGTTTGGGTATGTTTCTTCTATTATTGATCTGATATGATCATCTGAGTCCGGAATCAACATATCCTCTGGGAATTCAACAGTTGCTTGCCCATCATTTTTACCTCCAATTGTTCCGTTTCCAGTTGATAATATCCAATCAGCGAAGTCTTGTATTTCTTTTTGTTCGGTACTATCTGAACCTGTTTTTAACCTCATGTTAATGGTCAGCTGTAATACAGTGCAATGTTGCCATAAATATGAAGAGTTTAGGGCTGCGTTTACAACATTGTGCCTGGTACCGTTTGTGATAACTGGTAGGATTTGTCTAAAGTCTCCGCCAAACAAAACTACTTTCCCACCAAAAACATATGAAGAAGGTTCGGATGGATCTGTTCTACATATATCCCTAAGCGTTCTATCGAATGCCTCATAGCAATGTCTATGAGTCATTGGAGCTTCATCCCATATTATTAGTTTACACATCCTTATCAAGTCAGCCAGTTCGCTGTCAGCTAAAATATGGCACATAGAATCCTCTACTATATTGATTGGGATAACAAACCGATAATGGGCAGTCGTACCACCTTCCAACAAAAGCGCAGCGATCCTACTTGATGCGACATTTAACACTATCTCTCATTTTGATCTTATTGCAGCAGACAATGTCTTGTAAAGATATGTCTTTCTAGTCCCTCCATACCCGTACACGAAGAACATACCTCCATTTTCAGAATGAACAGCGTCCGTTATTGTTCCGTATATCCCTTTTTGTTCATCTGTCAATGAACGATACATTCTTTTGTGTTGTTGGCGTAATTCATATTTATTGTATGCCAACTCGATCGACACCAGCCTGTTGTAATTTGCCATCGTGAACATTTCATTTGGCAATGTCAAGTTTGGTATATTTCTTAAACGTTTGTTGTTACAAAGAAGCATGTGTTCTATATATGTCAGGCATATGTTTTTACTTTGAATGTCTGATAGTTCCAAATCTGTAAATGAAAAATCATCGTTAGTTTCTGTGTTGTTGTTTATTTGGTTTGAATACTTATAATGTGTATTTGTTATTTTGGAGTGTTTTTTTCAACTTAAGTGTTTTAAATTTTTTATAAACTTTGTATTTAATATATCTGATGTTTTAAAGTATGTAGATAGGTGGTAATAAATATATGTTATGATTGAAAACATTTCTCACCTGGGTCGTTCCTCTTAACTCGCTCGATATGCGTGACATCAGCCGCCATTACTTCCCAAGTTTTTTCGTAAACAACCTCTGGTCGAGACATGCTGTCTGTCGTAATTAGCATGAAATAAAATGTGCGGAAATATGTTTCCAATCCCCAATGGCTGGCTTCCAACAATCCATCAATGTATTCCTTGTCGTCCACCAACAACCCTCTTGCTTGGCAAGCGTCTTTATATGTAGGATACGTGACACCCTCAAACTTCTTGAAGTCAATCCAGTCCATGGCACCTCTAACTTTGTTGAGTAATACTCGCAAATAGAACAATTCGCCCAAAGATGGAGGGATATGTTGCACACGTCCAATACATGTCCCTTTTTGCCTTTTTAACCATTTCCTTTCTTCTTGTCTCCATACATAGTGTTCCGGAAACTCGTGGTAGAGTAGCTTTTTAGCATCTTCGTCTGTCTTGTTTGTTTCCATCCATGCAACAAACTTGGTTTCATTCACCAATGCCTTGTCCAATGTGAAATCAATAGATTCAGTTGCATCGAATATAACTGACTGTTCTCCTTCTAAGTGAAATGGTAATCTTCAACAGGCGGAAACCTGTAATGTATATAGAATCCGTATATTCTCCAAGTTTCTTCAAATGCAGAAAGATATCTACAATCGTAAAAATCATTGACTTCATCGGCGTCTTCGTCTTCTAGAGCTGTTGTAATTCGGTCTGGTCCCTTATTTATGTATTTGAAAAGATATTTTATAGACTTAATTTGGTTGCACCAATCGACATTAATATGTGAGTGGTATGGATGTAGCAGTCCGGGGTTGTATGACACCACGAATCCGTTATACAATTCTGTAACACCCCCAATTTCGGATAACAACAGCGGAAGACAAGTACAGGAAAAGATGATAAAAAGATGAAGAAATGAAGTGATTATGCACATTGGAAGATTCACGAGAGGAAAACGAGAGAAAAACCACACGAGAACTCAAGGATTTGATAATGTCAAGGTTTCTATGTTCATATATCGAGAAAAGATCAAGTTCTATGAAAGGAAGTAGTGCCACAACAAAGGAACAAGCACGCAACGAAAAAAGAAAAGAAAAATAAAAAATGTGTGTTCATGAAGGCCCCATCCGATCGGATGGTGCCCGCATCCGATTCGGATGGGAGAAGAATAATTTAGCGAAAGATCCAACCGATCAGTTGGACCTCAATACCGATCGGTTGGAAGAGATTGCTGTTACAAAGTTGCGTTTATTGACGAATTTAAGCCCCATAATCATGGTGGCTTATCATTTCCTGCTTATTTACCACTAGAGGACGTTTTTGCTTGAGGAGAAAGGGTTCCTTCACTTATTTAAAGGACCCAAGGCTAGATTACAAAGGGTGACACCCAAAACTTAGTAAAGGCTTACACCAAGTCCTTGCTAAACTTATTATCATTGCCCAAAAGCTTGTAATTGCTGTGAAAATGTCCAGGGAACCTTGCGTTCGAGTCTCAAGAGTTGTGTTCGAGTGTAGAGTTGTTTACGTGTAGTCATAGGCGATTGGAGGAGCGTGGATTGCTATAGTTCTACAATTCTAGTTCTTGTAATTCTAAAATTAGGTATTTCTTGTTGAGTTATTATGAACTACTTTTACTTTAAGATGAATGAAAGTATGGTTTGTTACTTGTGTTTGATTATAATTATTATGGAGTGATTTTTGGTTATACTTGTGTGTATGATGTGACAATTGTTAGAGTATTCTTATTTCATAGTGATGCATGAAAACATGTCTTGTTTTATGAGTTTGTTGAAATACAATCTAATCTTGCTTAATTAGTTGGTAAAAATAGTTCTAAAGATTAACAAAGGCCGAAAGGATTTTCTTTATGTTTTTTATTCCAAAAAGTTAGTACACGAATTAGTATGGACTATGGTGTGTGACAAGCACCATATTAACTCATTAAAATGGATTTGGAAACGATTTCATCACGAGAAAAGGCCGAAAGGATTCGTAGGAATTCTTAAGATAAGAAATGTTTTTCAAACAACAAAGAGTTTAATAGAATTGTCGAAATAGTTAAACTAGGCCGAAAGGAATTAACTAGGAGATTGAATTCTTAGAGATGATTTCTCATGATAAAAACCATTGATTGTGAATCACTCATTTTAAGTTGTGCATCATTACAAGTTACACCCAACTTGGTAGATTACTCTATACAATTAGTCAAGGAATTACACACAAGTATATTTGTTTTTTATTGATTGGATTTTACTTACCTTAGAACTTACACCAAATTGGATTGACAACCCTTTTTTGTTAAAACTTATTTTTACTAAATCCAAACAACAATTCCCCTGGGACGATCTCGACTTACCCACCTTTACTACCACGGACGAGTATACTTGCTCATATGTGTTGATTAGAGAATTGGATAAATTGTGTTTATAAATTTTAACAAATTGCACGACCCGCGACACATCAATCCATAAAAACCATATCATGTTTATAAACTCAAGAAAGCATTATATGTTTTTAAACAAGCCTCTTAAGCTTGGTAAGGCATATTAAAGGCTCTCTTTCATAAACATAAATATACCATGAAAATGGTTGACAACATGCTTTTCACAAAGAAACGAAATTCACATCCCATCATGACTCAAATATTTGTCGAAGACAATTATATCAAACTCAACTTGTCAAGAAATGTACAATGATCGCTCAAAGATCATGCGTGACAAGTTTGAGATGAGCATGATGAGTGGATTAAGTTTCTGTCCTAGCCCTCATATATTATTACTTGAAGATAGTATCTTCTTAAGTCTAAGTATACTAAAGATATATATATATATATATATATATATATATATATATATATATATATATATATAATATATATATATATATATATATATATACACTAAGATATTTAGCTTAGAACAATCTTAATCGATATAAACGCCCATGTCCGCGGAAACGAATCTCACAAGAGACGATGAAGGTGAGTGCGCGGATAGTACTAGGTTAGGGGCATGATAGGTAATTTATTTTACCTAACGGCAAGTAGGCCCGATATCATGTCTAGTGCCTGCCCTTGTGCTCGCTTGTAAGAAGGATCCCAAAACCTCTTACCTTAAAGCGGTTAAGCGTATCTTCCGATGCATTAAAGGCACTATACACTTGGGATTGTAATATCTCAAGAGTGATGTTTGTACCTTCATGGGTTGTTGTCTAACTTCTTGGTTCTCCAAGAAACAAATGATTCTTGCTATCTCCACGACCGAAGCCGAATACGTAAGCGCCGGAAAGGCATGACAACAAGCACTATGGATGAAACAAGCTCTAATCGACTGCGACATCCATCTCAATGACATTCCTATGAAGTGCGACAACCGAGGTGCAAATTGACTTGACCAAGAACCCCGTGGATTGCTCATGTACGAAGCACATCGAAGTACGTCATCTCCTCTGTCGCGATAATGTCCAAAGAGGAATCATTTTCCTAGAAAAGTTTCCCTCAAAGGACAACATCGTCGATATTCCAACCAAACCTCTCAAATGAAAAACCTCTAAATATCTTCGTCTAAATCTAGGAATGATGGAACACATTCCGTGAATTTCACAATTCCCATGTGTTCAAATACGTCCTTCACATCCCTCTTATGACTATTTGAATATTTCACTAGAAATATTGAAGTCATCTCTCATATCTCATCTCATGACTTTCTAAATATTTCACTAGAAATATTGAAGTCATTTCTTACGCCTCGGCTCATGAATTTTTAAGTCATCTCTCACATCCTCCTTATGACTACTTAAATATTTCACTGGAAATATTAAAGTCATCCCTTACGTCTCATCTCATGACTTGCTAAATATTTCACTGGAGATATTAAGTCATCCCTCACATCCTTCTTATGACCACTTGAATATTTCACTGGAATATTGAAGTCATTTCTTACGTCTCGCCTTATGACTTTTCGAGTCATCCTCTTCATTCCTCTCATGACTACTTAAATATTTCATTGGAAATATTGAAGTCATCATTTACGTCTTGTCTCACGACTTTTAAATATTTCACTGGAAAATATTAAGTCATCCTTCACGTTCCTCGTATGATTACTTAAATATTTCACTAGAAATATTGAAGTCATCTCTTCAGTCTCGTCTCACGACTTTCTAAATATTTCACTGGAAATATTAAAGTCATCCCTCGTATTTCTCCAATGACTACTTATGCATTTCCTCGGAAATATTAAAGTCATTTCTTGTCATCTCGCCTAGTCATTTTCGTTAAAAGAGCTTATTAGGTATAAACTCTTCCCTCGCGTCAAAAAGTCTTACTAATTAAGTAAGATTAATTCGTCAAAATTCAAAATGGAACAAAAATGGGTCTCAGACATGCACGGCTCTACTAAAGTGGCACGGCACCACTAAACATTAGTGGTACGTGGTACCGTGTGTCTGATAAACCCGTTTTCTTCCCTCTTTCCCTCTGCACATTCATTCAAAACAAAATACCCACTTCTCTTTTGCTGTCAAAACCGAACACCACACCCAAATCTTACTACACTCTTGTGAATCAAGATCGAGGCATTGCAATTAAAGAATCTCAATCACTACAACATCAATTGTAACTAAATTAACCTTAATTTCTTTCTAATTTGAGTCTAGGATTTGTTCTTATGCATAAAATCGAATTGGGGTTTTTCATTTTTAGTTGAATTTTTATGCAATTAGGACTAGGATTAGACAATGTATAACATACATGATTCCCTAATCATAGGATTTGCATAAACCCACTTATCACATATATTCTATTCCGAATTTTAATATTTATATTGGATTAAGATTAAATATTTTTAGTGGAATCATGTCTAGGATACTTGAAATTGAATTAGGAGTCATCAACATTGAAGCTTATCAATTTTAAGAATTTTGGCGCCAAATTGTCGCCTTTGCCAAACACCCCTAATTCCATTGTTTTCGAAAAATCTCACGAAACTAGGATCATGAAATATTTTTCGTGCATTGTTGATGTAAACGAAAAATGTTTTTGTATGCATACATGATCTCACAAATATTGATCGAATTACATAACTAATGTGTATTCTTCGACATATTTGATTTTTCAAAAGTGAAGTTAGGAGCGTTTGGGTAATCTCATTAGTTTTGTTTTAGAGTCGAGATTACCGCACCTCCACATTGTTTGCTCTTAGGCACACACACACTAGAAATGTGATCATCAAAATGCAATAAGTTAACATATACATACTTATATTTTTGTAGGTAACAATGCCTCGTACCGATTACCAAGACACCAAATCTTACATTCCTATCTTAGTCGATGATCCAAACATCTCCGATGAGCAAAAAGCTTATCTTCTTAGAGTCCAACATCGATATATACACGAAGGTCGTGTAGTCGATGCTTATTTTGTTCCTTTGAGTGGCATACAAGCATATTTTCCCACTATCCAATTTGATAGTTTATATAAAATAAATGATCAAATTTGTCCTCGTTTCGTCCTCGAATTCTACAGTCGTGTCCGTACCTTCATTGATCTTGAGGGTAATGTCTTTCTTGATTTTTGGATCCAAAACCAAAATATCATGTTGTCCATCACCGAGCTTGGTGACATTCTCGGTGTTCTTTCATATGGTCAATGTGCATACACAGAAGACCATTCTTTAGAGTCACTTCACTATTACCTTGAAAGTGAAGGTCCATATTGTACCGAAGTCCCCGACCTTCAAAGCATCAAGCAACATGTCCAAATTCCTCGAGTCTCCAACACGTACCAAAAATGTGATGGTTTCATAGTTCATCTCGACCCCAATCGCATCTATCTCAAAGAGATTCTTTCCGATCTTAAAAATTGGGAACTCCTTCTACGTGAAATCGTCTTGTGTCTTGCGGGCAACCAGGATCATGTTCCGGCAAGTCTTGCCCATATGCTCTATTGCCTATGTACCGAGGAGCCATACAACCTCGCATACTAAATGGCAAAAAAATGGCAAACATTTACAGTCGGTCCGATAAGCTCATGCCATATGGTATGTTGCTTACTCATCTCTTACGTTGGGTTATGGCAAATTACCCACATCTCAATAGTGTCGACTATTATCTTGTTGATCCTATCATGAAACCTCTTGGTGGACCACAACGCCGTACTAAGCCACGCAGTGACAAAGGGGCTAAACGTGGTTGTAAATCCACCTCCGATGCTACTTTCTCTTCTTCCTCCTTCGGTCATGGATCGTCATCTCAACCTATGGATGAGGATGATGATGAGGTGAACGAAGAAGGAACGTCTCGTGCTCGTACTCCTTCTCCCGACACTTTCTTTCGTAATCTTGACACGTTATCCTTCACACCAACAACCGACCTTCCTTACAACCAAACCAATCTTAGTTCGGTGATGAGAAGGCAAACGACGATGTATAATCGGCAAGTGTCCATGCATGAGCAAACAACCAGGGGGTTCAAGTCTATTGGAAATGTACTCAAGGGGATTGGGAACAAGATCAAGAAGCTATGGAAATCAAGAGATTAGTAATTACTAACTTAATTAGTATTAGTAACTCAAGTAGTATTAAACTATTACTAATGGGGTCTTCGCTACGGCCATTTAGCATTAACAAGTTTGAATTAACTTAGTATTTTTAACTTGGTATGAGTTACTTTGGTTAATTAATGAAGCTTTATGCTTGATTATATTTATGAGCTTTATCTAGTTCATATTCTTTATTTTACATTTTTCTTGCATGCACTAGATGATCATATTACTTGAAATATAGCATGCTTAATAGTAGCCTAAACATAGATAATCACATGATCTTATTAGTTGCTAGTTGTGGCTAGTGTTAGGAAAACAATGTGATTATTCTTTAGTGAATTGAGGCAATAGGATTTGCTGCAAATAGTTTCCCTAGGATTACCCATTTAGGCAGCCTAGATCCTGCAGAACTAGAAAAAATGTCAACTGCAGGTCACGGCACCACTAAATAGGGCACGACACCACTAAATTTAGTGGTACCGTGGGTGATTTAGTGGTACCGTCCCCTGGGAAGACGTTTTTAACTGTTTGCTTCCACTTTTTGACCTTCTTTTCCTCAGAATCTGCAAACATGTGCTGATTCCAACACTCCCAAATCCCTAAACTCACCATCCTATCCATCCTTGCATGCTTTGATTTGGCTATTTAAGCCCTTATCATGCATTGATCTTCCTCACCATTCCACATTCATCATAAACTCACCATGGCTATCACCTCTCACAAAGCAAAGAAACCTAGGCTAAACATAAAACCACCCAATGAGATACCTCTCATTGATCTTACCTTGGATGATGATGAAGACATTCACACACCACTACCCTCAACCAATTCAACCGCATCAATTTCTACACCTTTGGCTCCATCAAAAGCCACTTCAACTAGGCCTACCTCATCATCATCTTCCACCATTAGGGCTACCACACCTTTACCTCCACCTAGTCCTCCTCAACCATTAGCACTAACCTTCACCCTATCTCCAACAACTCCTTTTGAGTTTGGGTCCAACACATCATCATCTTCCGCCTCTCCATCACCACAACCACTAATGGGTCATCCCATTTTTTATCCTTTAGAGCCACATAGCTTGAGTTGTGCATGTTGTCATCACAACTGAAACCTCATCTTCAACCTTAGGGATGAGTTGAACTTTATGTTCTCCTACCTTGAACACCTCCTCACACCACCACAAGGACCCATCATACCACCTCCTCCACCAACCAATAGCCCAAACAACTAAACATCTTCATGTTTAGTTTCCAAAATAAAAACTTAGGATCCCTTTTGTCATTGAAGCAAATCTTAGGGCCTCATATCACTTAAGATTTTTATGTGCTTCTTGTAGATTGTTTTTCTTTTTATGTTGTAGTCATACTTATGTATGACATTTCTTTTAATGAATGGATATTTGTTGTGATTGCTACATGTTAGATATTGTATATTTGTCATCTAACTTTGTTTGTAGCAAGAATCATTGCTCGATTCCTTGGTGTCCTCCAAACGAGGGGGAGTATACATCAAGGGGGAGCCTTAGCAACCTTTTTGCTTCGACAAAAAGGGGGAGAAATGGGATATAAACTCATTAAAAACTTGTTAAAATTAATTTTAACTTAAAATGAGTTTAGGTTTTGTCATCATCAAAAAGGGGGAGATTGTTGATGCAAATAATGTTCTAAAAACGTTATTTATATCTTTCGATAACTTCACGTTTTGAGGATGACAAAATGTGAAAACACTTTACGTTAAAATTAACGTAAACAAGTTTTTAGTCGAAAGATCCCATTTCTAAGCAAATCACTCTTTGTATGCATAAAAAAATTTACAACTTGACAAATGATCAAAGAAGTGAATTTGTGTTTAAAACTTCACATTTTTAATGTGACAAAACATTTTTTCAAAAATACACCTTACAAGTTATTTTTGAATTATTAAAAAATGTTTTATTGGAAAAATAAGTTTAAATATCATAACAGCTATTCCCCCTCCCCCCCCCCCCCCCCAAAAAAAATCAGCTCCAAACTTCCCCAAATAAACTTTCACCACTAAAGACAAAAAGATGAGTGTTTTTGTCTGGCACGGTACCACTAAATTTAGTGGTACCGTGGGTGATTTAGTGGTACCGTGTCCTCATAACGGCTAGAATTTTTCTGCCTATAAATACCAGCCCTCTTCACAGTTTTTGGGCATCCTTTTTCACACATATCTTTCTGAGTTGAATACTCTTATCACATATTCTCTTCTTGATCATTTAGTTTAGTTTTCTTTTGTTTAAAGAGTGATCCAATCATCCAACCAAGTGATCACCTTCATTCCTCTGCTAGTGCAAGAGAAGAACACAAGGTATCCAAGAAGATACAAAGTGTTATAGTTGTAGTTAGTGCAATTGTAACATTTGTTACACAGTTGTTGTATTCTAGCATACATCAAGTTCATTTTTCTTTTGTGAGTTTGTGAGAGTAGATCTTTGTGATCTTGTAGAGATATTGAATATCTCTTGTAGCTTGTGAGCTAGTGTGTTGATCAAGTGGATCAAGGGTAGATCGAGATCGAGTCAAGTGTGTTGATTGTGTGAAGTAGAAAGGATCGTCTGGATCGTGGTAGATTGGTACTAGCTAAGATTAGTACTCGACATCTAGCTTAGTGTCGGAAATTAGGATAAGCGACGTTGTACGATTTTCTCCGCCTGAAGGGAGGTTTGTTGACATAGTGCTTGAAACTCTCGAGTGTGGTACTCGGGGAGTGGAGTAGGGCGAAGAAGAGCTTTGTGACCGAACCACTATAAATCTCTTTGTCCTAGTTTGATCTTTCCATCTCTTTTCTTTAAATTCATTATTTACATTAGATAGTATAGTTTAGGCTACTATTAAGAATGTGATTATCTAAGTTTAGTTTTCATATTGGTGTTGATTGATTACACATGAGATTCTAATCAAAGTTTTTCAAAAGTAAGTTTTGGAAACAAAGTAAAAACCGGTAAAACTATTCAACCCCCCCTTCTAGTTTTCCGAACCTATGTATTTTTTAACAAATTAATTCCGGATTTCTTAAAGCAAAAGAATGCTTAGGTGGCTTTAATTGTGATGACTTGGCTTTAATCCATGATTAGGTGGACTTCCATGTCATTGATAACGTCGTACACCTCCAGTTTTATATATATATATATATATATATATATATATATATATATATATATATATATATATATATATATATGTATATATATGATGAAGCGAAAAGTGTACCGCTTTTAGGGGGTCATTTAAGCCCTAAATCGTATTTATTTGATCAAATATTGCCCTAAATCGTTCCTTTTGTCATTTTAGGTACTTTGGAGAAGAAATCTGGAAAAGGAAGCATTTTGGACGTTTTTGGAGCATAAAAGTGAAGAAATCGACAAAGTCTCAAAATTGGCTGAAAAGTACCTTTGACGGCGTCAGGTATTGCCCTGGACGGCGTCATGGCTTGGCAAGAAAAAGGTGGATATGAAAATTACTCATGGTAAGCCAGAGAATTTTGCATGAAAAATCTGACGGCGTCACCCTTTGAAGTGAACAAGGTCGTCACGGCTTAATTTAAAGAGGGACGGCGTCAAGCCATAATCTGACGGCGTCAAGCCTTGATAAGCCAGAACGGATTTTGGAGGTCTAAAGAGGGACGGCGTCAGGAAGGCCATCCGGGAACCCTAAAAGCGGCGAGGTGACGGCGTCAGAATCTACAACGTGACGCCGTCAGCCCTTAATCTCTATATATAATTTTGCAATTTTTTGTCATTAGTGTGGAACTTTTGTGTGTAATTTTGGGAGGAAACCCTTAGACGATTTTAGCAGCTTTTTCAAGGCTTTTTGCCTTGAGATCTTCCATGTTACATTGAAGATAAGTTATCAATTAATCATTCAATATGTCTATGTGTTGTTTGATTCTATCTTGTTCTTGTCTTTTGTTTAACATGCTAGGCTAGATTTATCTTGTGTTTGCTTAGATCTAATGAAACCTAGCTATTGATTATTGATTATTAGTGTGTTATTAGTTGTATTGGATGATTGTTCATCTATGTTAGGCTTAAGAAAACTGGCTAACTTCCTATACGGTAACTTGCTTGAACGTCTTAAGAAACATGAACCAATGCGTACTAAGGTTTTTATGGTTGTATTTAATGCATGAGCGAATTCTAGTGATCCCATGTTAGGAGCTTCTTAGCCGGCTTGACATAGGAGTGAAGTAGGAGTTCATAGAGTTGGGGAAGTACGTACGCCACCCCACGATTGGTATTAAGGAATACACCCGTCATCCACGCAATTAATACACACTAATCAACCGGTAAAAGATAGTTAGGGAGTAAGGAAATCTAAGTAAACACATTTCTCTCCACATAAATTTCACCACATTTTCATTTTCTGTTATTTTATTTTATTTGCATTCGTAGTTATTTGGGTTAGTTGACTAGCAACTAATTCCGCCCACTCTTTCAAACCCGAGATTTTACTTGCTTTCATAAAATTATAAAAACATAAAAAGAATCTTCTCTCACCCTTAGACCTATTAGAGTAGTTTTTCATACCTAACGAACACTATTCCCTGTGGAGAACGATCAATCCCCCGTACTTACCACTACACTATACTACATCGGTCAGGTACACTGCCTGGTGGGGTTGTAAGCCTCTTGAGATCCCTCGAGAGGTAAAACCTGTTGTAAGGTTGCAAAACCACGCATCAAGTTTTTGGCGCCGCTGCCGGGGAATAGTTATTGTTTAGGTTGAATTTTTTATTTTATAGGTCTACTCACTAGATTCCTTTCTAGTGAGATTTTTATTTTATTTTTTTTAGGTTTTCTTTAGTCTATCTATTTTCTTCGTGCTTTTGTTCGTATAAGATTTTCATTGACTATTCAGTTTGCCATTATGGAAAACGCGAATCCGCCCCTTACACCTGGCGAAGTAGCTTTGTTGCGTAGCCAACTTGAGAATGAGATTAGTGAGCTCAGAGAGCTCAATAGAATGATTGATATAGAGCTCGATTATGCCTTGAACAACTTAGAGACCGCCATATGCTCAGATAATTACTTAGAATGTAATAATCTTACGGTTGAGAAGTTGATTGAGAAAATTGATGAAGTGAAGGTAGATCCTAGGTTTGATGATTATTTCAATGAATACCCCACTAAGGAGGAGATTGCTTACTATAACAACCTAGTTGATAACCCTCGACCACCTTTTGTTAGAATTGACCCAAAGATTAAGAGGGGTGATCCCGGGAATGTGAAGATACCATGTACGATTGGGTACCAATACGTTGAGCATGCTTACATTGACTGTGAATCCCCAATCAACGTGATGTCCTCAGGCCTTTATAGCCAGATCATAAACACACCACTTGAGCCTAGGATGGACCCCAAGTGCCCAGGCGGAGTTTGCAACTTCGTTGGAAGGATTAAGGATATGCATATCCTTGTCGGGAATTTTACCTTTGTCACCAACTTCATGATCTTAGAAGATTTGGCAAGTGTTGTTGACTGCCGCCTATCTCGCGTGGTGTTAGGTAAGCCATTTATTGAAGCATCCAATTTAAGGTATGATCGTTTGAGAGGCACGGTTCAGTTTTCTAATCACATAGATAGGATCACATATAGAATGCCTTATCGGGTAAATGAATTTCGTTTTGTGCCTCGATTTGACAAGGACAACATTGGTGCGATTGAGGACATCAATGATGAAGATAAAGAAAAAGGCATGGACTATGTTTGGAATAAGAGAAACCTTTATTATAAAGATTGCTTGAACCTTGGACCTAAATACAAAATTGATATGGAGGTTGTTAGGATGATTAGAGGGGCAATTGAGAAGCAAAACGGAAAAACGTAGAACCCGTGACTTTGAGTCTAGCTACAAGACTCGTTAATAAAGAAAAGCGCTTCTTGGGAGGCAACCCAAGTTTTATTTGCTTTGTGTGTTTATTTATTTGTTCGTTTGATTTTATTTGTTTCCGTATGTGTGTTTAATTTTTATTTTTATTGATTCATGTTCAAAACTAATTTGTGAAAATGCTCTATCTTGTTTTTAACTTTGTCTTAACTACATATAAAGGTATTTTGCAAAAGTTAAGTGTAAGGGAAATCCAAACCGGTTTATTAGAACAAATGAACATGAATCGTAATAATAATAAATTAACATACATATTAGTATTTGTTTGAGTCAAATGCTTGTATCGAGTCATAATGATGTTTTGCAGGATTTCCAGGAAGTAAGGTATAGGTTTTTCCAAAAATTTTCCGGAAACTTAACATGAGAATTCTGTCAGATCATTTCTGACGGCGTCAGGATTTACAACCTGACGGCGTCAGGTTTAATTTTCTGAAAATTTTTGAAAGTTTTGTTTTCATAAAAAGTTTTTATTAAATCTCTAACTTATAATCTCCAGGAATCTGCAAAATTATCATTTCACAAGCATTATATCCTTATATATAGAGTTTATCCTGCCGATGTTATGCAGGTTTTCGTGTTTGTTTTCTCAGGTTTAACAGGTTATTTTTGACAAGGAAATGTTTGTTGGATCAAGCTTATGACGATGCATTAGTCATGGAGCTTCATCATTACCTTGGAAGAAGATCTAACCGTGTTACCACATTATCCACCGAGCGAATCAGGGGAGTATTTGATTTCATTCTTTTACTTTATACTTTTACATTTTTTTATTTGAACATTGGGGACAATGTTCATCTTAAGTGTAAGGGGGGGTAAAAGTACGATACTTTAGAGAATACAATTGCACTTGATTTTTGTTTGTTTGATGGTAGATGTGTAATAAAACTGAGATAAATACTTGTTAGGGCAATTTTAGTGCCAAATTTAAAATTTTTTACAACATTTAGGAGTGAAACTTTGATCTTAATGAGCGTCTCATGGATAGGAGTTATATGACTAGCATAAAAACCGTACCACTAAAAAATTTTCCACCCCCAAATATGTGAGGTTCGCCCCTAGAATTGGTAGGAAAAGCATTTATGCTATGATGTGTGTACCGGTAGCACTTAGATTCTAGAACTTGCGTTAGGACCATTCCGAGGCCACAAGTGAGACTACATTCGTGTAGTTAGATTTACTACATGATAAGAGGCATTAGGATTAACCCATTGTTTTACACCTGTGTTTTTGTTATAATTACTTTGGCTACATTGGTCAAGTAATTCTCCCACACCCTTTGCGTTGTACTCATTTTTAGTACACGATACCCCTAGTACACCCCTCAGAGCCTATCTTTTCGTTTTGACCTTTAAGCATTTTACTTAAAGGAAGAATTTGTTACACCCCACTTAAATGTACACCAAAATCGCCTTAGCCTACCTTGTATGCACTCATTTTTAGTGCATTATTGTGACAACATTTGTTTAAACCCCAAGTTAATTATCTAATTGATTACATGGTTGCTAAGTCGAGTCATATCCTTGTACATATTGTTTTGGGACGATTGGGACTCATGGGTAAAGTACTAGTGTAATGGAATAATGGGGAAGAACATCATTTATTACCCCCATATGTGCTAAATATTTTAAAAGTACTCTAAGTGTTTTGATTATCTTAATTCGAGTCATTAGATTAGTTATTTATAAAGTTATGTAAAAGTTCAAGTGTAAGGGGAATGCAACGCCCCTATGATGTATTATTTTGGATGGTAGGGCAAGAGTGTATGAAAGAAAAAAAAAAAGAAAAAAAAAAAGAAAAAAAATCGAAAAAATCAAGAAAAATACAAAAAAAAATGAGAAAAAGAAAAGTAGAAAAAAACATACGGACTACCATCCCGTTTCATTTTATGTTTGTTTTATGTTTTTGTTATTTTGTTTTTAGCTTAAGATTGAGTCGAGTCTTGGCTTAGCAACATTGTATAGTACATGTAATTGATCAAGATCTTTAACTCGCCACCAGTAAAATATCCCTTATCCAACAAAACCGTGTTTTCCTTTTCCCTACACCTAACGTTATAACCCATGTAAAAGCCCTCTTTGATAGTTTATCTTAGGTGCTTACGCCTAGTGGAGGAGGTTTTCGATCCTTTCCCAAGCCTATGGTAATCTATTTGCTATGACAGGTAGTGAGAGATATTATCCGTTTTCATTTATGAGATTTATTTTGATGACACTTGAGAGATGTGAGTATCTAAACACTACTTGTGAGGTGCTAGTTTGTAATCTCCGTGCTTATTATGATTAAAGTGGAACGAATATTTGTTGTAATTACTTTTATATTAGTGTTAAATGACCCCTAACTTGTATTTTGATTAGAATAAAAGCGCATTTGCTTGAGGACAAGCAAATCTCAAGTGTAAGGGTATTTGATGAAGCGAAAAGTGTACCGCTTTTAAGGGGTCATTTAAGCCCTAAATCGTATTTATTTGATCAAATATTGCCCTAAATCATTCCTTTTGTCATTTTAGGTACTTTGGAGAAGAAATCTGGAAAAGGAAGCATTTTGGACGTTTTTGGAGCATAAAAGTGAAGAAATCGACAAAGTCTCAAAATCGGCTGAAAAGTACCTTTGACGGCGTCAGGTATTGCCCTGGACGGCGTCATGGCTTGGCAAGAAAAAGGTGGATATGAAAATTACTCATGATAAGCCAGAGAATTTTGCATGAAAAATCTGACGGCGTCACCCTTTGAAGTGAACAAGGTCGTCACGGCTTAATTTAAAGAGGGACGGCGTCAAGCCATAATCTGACGGCGTCAAGCCTTGATAAGCCAGAACGGATTTTGGAGGTCTAAAGAGGGACGGCGTCAGGAAGGCCATCCGGGAACCCTAAAAGCGGCGAGCTGACGGCGTCAGAATCTACAACGTGACGCCGTCAGCCCTTAATCTCTATATATAATTTTGCAATTTTTTGTCATTAGTGTGGAACTTTTGTGTGTAATTTTGGGAGGAAACCCTAAGACGATTTTAGCAGCTTTTTCAAGGCTTTTTGCCTTGAGATCTTCCATGTTACATTGAAGATAAGTTATCAATTAATCATTCAATATGTCTATGTGTTGTTTGATTCTATCTTGTTCTTGTCTTTTGTTTAACATGCTAGGCTAGATTTATCTTGTGTTTGCTTAGATCTAATGAAACCTAGCTATTGATTATTGATTATTAGTGTGTTATTAGTTGTATTGGATGATTGTTCATCTATGTTAGGCTTAAGAAAACTGGCTAACTTCCTATACGGTAACTTGCTTGAACGTCTTAAGAAACATGAACCAATGCGTACTAAGGTTTTTATGGTTGTATTTAATGCATGAGCGAATTCTAGTGATCCCATGTTAGGAGCTTCTTAGCCGGCTCGACATAGGAGTGAAGTAGGAGTTCATAGAGTTGGGGAAGTACGTACGCCACCCCACGATTGGTATTAAGGAATACACCCGTCATCCACGCAATTAATACACACTAATCAACCGGTAAAAGATAGTTAGGGAGTAAGGAAATCTAAGTAAACACATTTCTCTCCACATAAATTTCACCACATTTTCATTTTCTGTTATTTTATTTTATTTGCATTCGTAGTTATTTGGGTTAGTTGACTAGCAACTAATTCCGCCCACTCTTTCAAACCCGAGATTTTACTTGATTTCATAAAATTATAAAAACATAAAAAGAATCTTCTCTCACCCTTAGACCTATTAGAGTAGTTTTTCATACCTAACGAACACTATTCCCTGTGGAGAACGATCAATCCCCCGTACTTACCACTACACTATACTACATCGGTCAGGTACACTGCTTGGTGGGGTTGTAAGCCTCTTGAGATCCCTCGAGAGGTAAAACCTGTTGTAAGGTTGCAAAACCACGCATCAATATATATATATATATATATATATATATATATATATATATATATATATATATATATATAAATATATACATATATATCTACATATTATATAGAACAATATGCGTATGACGTCATCAAATGACAGATTGCCCAGTAAGCGGCCTTAAATGCCTAGTAAGCAGGCATTAATTCCACCTCATCATGCCACGTGGCAAAATTCGGAAATTATTTTAAAATTTTGCCACTTGCAAGCTTCGAACTTGAGGTGTTGGTAACATCAACAAAGTTGATTACCACTAGACCAACACATTTTTTTGATTATATCTTGCAAGCCCAAATCTATAAACCTATGCAAACAAATATATGAGATAATTAGGAGAATCCCTACAAGTTAGGTAACCCTAATTAACTAAATCTAATATTATCAATATTCACTCCATTCATTATTCATTATCCGGAATATTTTTTTTCCTAAAACCCTAATATCACTCATTCATCTCATTATCACACACACGGTATTATTTTTTCTTCTCTGATTTCATGTGCAGGTTGTTAAGAAGATATATCAATTACAATTACAAAAGGTACCTAATACACAAATATATTAATACATTATAAACACCTTAAAAAAGTCTACAATAGTCGTATTTTAGATGAGCAGGGGCAATGAGGCAGCAACTTTCAATCAATATCTCACAGAAGCAATTATAACGGGTGATAGATATTTTCTAATGCTCATCTAATTATGTTCGACTTTTTTTTTCATGTATTAGGGGTTATTGAAAGATTAATCTAGAAGACAACTACTGATAATACATCAAAGGTAAAAACCCTAATGATGAAACTAACTGTTTTATATTTTTTTATACTGTACGTGTATGTATATGTTGATTTTGTTGCTTCATATTGGGTTCAATAGAGATGTTCGACTTTTTCTAGGTTGGTCGTCTTCTTTGTTTAGTTTATTTATCCAGGTTGGTCGTGTCTTCATTCATGGTTTCTGATTAGGTGTACTGATTAATAATATATTCTTTGGTCGAATTCAGAAGGGAAACAATGATTTTGTTATGTCTTTAGAACTCATAATATTTTGCAGGTTGATTTACATGCACTTTGGGGAGGTACAAGAGGTACTATATTATTAAATTATTTTATTGTAATTGTGGTTTTTTTTAGTTACTGATTATGCATCATATATGATAAGATAATATTAAAGAGGCTTATGGAATTGCAAAGTAGTACCATTCACATGCAAAGATTCTAGAATGGATATATTAAACCAAATCATATATAGTGATGTTTTAGTATGCATTCATGGTTTCTGATTAGGTGTACTGATTAATAATATATTCTTTGGTCGAATTCGGAAGGGCAACAACGATTTTGTTATGGCAATATTGACACAAATCTGGAAACAGGTCTTAGAAGGAGCTTTCATGGAGTATGGTGAGTTATCGGCTCTTTATGTATCGGTAAGTGTTCTCACGTTTGCAGATTGTACACTTATTATTTTTTGCCTAAACTGTAAAAAGTTGCGCCTATAGAATTTGTCGCTTCGTTTTCTTCGAATGAGTTATTTTTTAAATGAATCATTGGCATGCGAAAGTGTTGTGGTGAAAGTGAAGGAGGAGGAAGAAGAAAAAAAATAGTAAGATGGCCAGTGGTCCAAAAATATTTAGTCAACTTTATGGAGGATAAGTTTCATTTACTTCAATTTTTGTAGGAAAAACTATGAATATCACAAAGTTAGATAGAGTAACAAGGTCCATCAATGCGTGGTATATGGAGCGTGGCCTTTTTGGCTTGGTTAGCATTTGATTTCATTTCCATTTGTTATTTTTGTGATGCAACAGTATGTTATATCCGTCATTGCATCGTTCATTTGACTGTAGGATGAAGAAGGATGAAGAAGGATGAAGAAAGCCACATAGTAAATGTATGAGACACTGAGATTGCTATAGCCCACGGCAAAAGGCTCATTACAGGTAAAGCAAAACTACAGTAATGTTTGTGGTAAGTACTATAATACATTAAACAAGGTTGTTTTTTTTATAGGCTTATTATGCATGGCTAATATATCTTATGCCACTTTTTAAAATTGTTCAGGTTATATGAGTTCCAAAATGCTGGCCCGATTGATGTTGGTACATTCATTTGCAGTCACATTGGATTCTTCATATCCTTGCCAGCGGTGGATATTCATCCGAGCTCAACGAACTATTCATAATTCTGCAGCACAAGATTAATTTATCTACATCCTAATAGTGGTTTAAAATGACCACTTTTGTGTCATTTTGGGTTGTTCCTGTTTCGTAGGGTGAACAGAGCTGTGATTGCAGGTAACCACGGGCCTGATGGAACAACAGTGGTTGCTCTCAAGGTGGTCGAAAAGTATTTATTTACGTTTGCGTTTTGGTCATTTTACAAGCATAAGCTAATCCAATCACATTAACTTATAAACATAAGCTGACACCTATTTTAACAGTAAGATTGTTAATTCTACTTTTGATATATCCTTCAGAACTATCTAAGTGGAAACAGGTCCCTGTCTGTATCATGTCTTATGATAGTGACGTTGAACAGGTTGAGAGGTATGATTCCCAATCAATTCCGTCAATTCTTAATCTATATAATTGCTCGGTATTTTCCATGTTATTAGAAGTGGTGAAATTTTTCTTATGAAATTCAGAAATCTGTCCATGACCTTAGGTGAAATACGTTTGATAGTATCATAAAGGTTTAAGACTAATGTCTCTCTTTGTTTTCAATATTGCATCTATTTTAACTTTGTGTTTTCTATCATTATTAAACAAATGTTACAAAGAAGGGGCTGTAGATTACTTGGCTAAACCCGTCAAAGCAGATCAAGTTGAACGCCTCAAGCAACTGATTGTTGCTCACAAGACTACAAACTGATGGTAATTCACTAATTCATATATTTCATATAAAAGTGCCTATATATTGATGTCATGTAGATAATACTATCTTTTTGGTTAATATCGGACCTTTTATTCATTCATCACACAAAACCCTAATTTCATTCATATCATCGAATTCTTTTTTTTTCTCTAATGCTCATCTACTGACTTTTTTAGGTGTTCATGTATTAGGGTTATGGAAAGGTTAGTAAAGTTGACAACTACTGCTCATACACCAAAGGTAAGATCTTTCTTTGGTTTTCTGCTTTTATCTCTAAAAAAAATTAAAGATCTATATTTATTGGTCATTATATATTTTCTGCGTAGATTTACTTTTGTTAGTTGTTTCAGTCTTTGCGATCGTTAAAAAAAAGTGATCCTCGTTACATTGCCTGAGGTTTTCTGATTTTTTTTTTGGCTGCTCCGGTCTTTTTTTTCTCAAAACCCTAATATCATTGCTTTCGTTGATAATTTAATGCTATATACACCTTTCTTATTGACAGGCTTATCAAAGAGTATACTAGAGAAGTCAAGGAATTGGAATATACGGCTGATGTAGACACCATCAAGACACTGAATGTGAAAAAGCAATCAATGGTACACTCTTATCTCAAATTTGTTATTCTACTGTTCACATGATTGCAATGTTTATAATACATGTTAATGTTGCATGATATAGTTATTTTATTTTTTTGAGTTTGCTATGCTTTTCTTTCAAACCTTGCTGATTTGTTGGTTTTTTCCATATGGAAATCGACCTAATGTTTGTGCCCTTACCTCTGTCAGCCGTTTAGTGCTTTTTCCCTTTTTTTTGGTTGTCGTTTTACTCTTATTTCTAGATGCATGGGAACTAAATCAAAGCCTGCTCCAAAGAGTAATGATAACAAAAGTAAGATTTTCTTATTACTATACTTTTCTCTGGTGTTTTATATCTGATTGTTGTGTTTTGAATTATAAACAATGTTTTTGCTCATAAACTATCCATCTTTGTAGGTTAAGCTCATTGAGATTATATAAAACTTTGGCTGAGTGTGATGAATAAAGATGCTGATAATTATATTTTTCGCAATCAAAAGGTACATTCAAACAAGCTCCAACTCTTTTGAATCTAGCCATGGTAGTTTTCTCAATTTCATTAGTTTCAAAACCCTAATATCATTGCTTTCGTTGATAATTTAATGCTATATACACCTTTCTTATTAACAGGCTTATCAAAGAGTATACTAGAGAAGTCAAGGAATTGGAATATGCGGCTGATGTAGACACCATCAAGACACTGAATGTGAAAAAGCAATCAATGGTACACTCTTATCTCAAATTTGTTATTCTATTGTACACATAATTGCAATGTTTATAATACATGTTAATGTTGCATGATATAGTTATTTTATTTTTTTGAGTTTGCTATGCTTTTCTTTCAAACCTTACTGATTTGTTGGTTTTTTCCATATGGAAATCGACCTAATGTTTGTGCCCTTACCTCTGTCAGCCGTTTAGTGTTTTTTCCCTTTTTTTTGGTTGTCGTTTTACTCTTATTTCTAGATGCATGGGAACTAAATCAAAGCCTGCTCCAAAGAGTAATGATAACCAAAGTAAGATTTTCTTATTACTATACTTTTCTCTGGTGTTTTATATCTGATTGTTGTGTTTTGAATTATAAACAATGTTTTTGCTCATAAACTATCCATCTTTGTAGGTTAAGCTCATTGAGATTATATAAAACTTTGGCTGAGTGTGATGAATAAAGATGCTGATAATTATATTTTTCGCAATCAAAAGGTACATTCAAACAAGCTCCAACTCTTTTGAATCTAGCCATGGTAGTTTTCTCAATTTCATTAGTTTCAAAACCCTAATATCATTGCTTTCGTTGATAATTTAATGCTATATACACCTTTCTTATTAACAGGCTTATCAAAGAGTATACTAGAGAAGTCAAGGAATTGGAATATGCGGCTGATGTAGACACCATCAAGACACTGAATGTGAAAAAGCAATCAATGGTACACTCTTATCTCAAATTTGTTATTCTATTGTACACATAATTGCAATGTTTATAATACATGTTAATGTTGTATGATATAGTTATTTTAATTTTTTGAGTTTGCTATGCTTTTCTTTCAAACCTTACTGATTTGTTGGTTTTTTCCATATGGAAATCGACCTAATGTTTGTGCCCTTACCTCTGTCAGCCGTTTAGTGCTTTTTCCCTTTTTTTTGGTTGTCGTTTTACTCTTATTTCTAGATGCATGGGAACTAAATCAAAGCCTGCTCCAAAGAGTAATGATAACCAAAGTAAGATTTTCTTATTACTATACTTTTCTCTGGTGTTTTATATCTGATTGTTGTGTTTTGAATTATAAACAATGTTTTTGCTCATAAACTATCCATCTTTGTAGGTTAAGCTCATTGAGATTATATAAAACTTTGGCTGAGTGTGATGAATAAAGATGCTGATAATTATATTTTTCGCAATCAAAAGGTACATTCAAACAAGCTCCAACTCTTTTGAATCTAGCCATGGTAGTTTTCTCAATTTCATTAGTTTCAAAACCCTAATATCATTGCTTTCGTTGATAATTTAATGCTATATACACCTTTCTTATTAACAGGCTTATCAAAGAGTATACTAGAGAAGTCAAGGAATTGGAATATGCGGCTGATGTAGACACCATCAAGACACTGAATGTGAAAAAGCAATCAATGGTACACTCTTATCTCAAATTTGTTATTCTATTGTACACATAATTGCAATGTTTATAATACATGTTAATGTTGCATGATATAGTTATTTTATTTTTTTGAGTTTGCTATGCTTTTCTTTCAAGCCTTGCTCATTTGTTGGTTTTTTCCATATGGAAATCGACCTAATGTTTGTGACCTTACCTCTGTCAGCCGTTTATTGCTTTTTCCCTTTTTTTTGGTTGTCGTTTTACTCTTATTTCTAGATGCATGGGAACTAAATCAAAGGCTGCTCCAAAGAGTAATGATAACCAAAGTAAGATTTTCTTATTGCTATACTTTTCTCTGGTGTTTTATATCTGATTGTTGTGTTTTGAATTATAAACAATGTTTTTGCTCATAAACTATCCATCTTTGTAGGTTAAGCTCATTGATTATATAAAATTTTGGCTCAGTGTGATGAATAAAGATGCTGATAATTATATTTTTCGCAATCAAAAGGTACATTCAAACAAGCTCCAACTCTTTTGAATCTAGCCATGGTAGTTTTCTCAATTTCATTAGTTTCAAAACCCTAATATCATTGCTTTCGTTGATAATTTAATGCTATATACACCTTTCTTATTGACAGGCTTATCAAAGAGTATACTAGAGAAGTCAAGGAATTGGAATATACGGCTGATGTAGACACCATCAAGACACTGAATGTGAAAAAGCAATCAATGGTACACTCTTATCTCAAATTTGTTATTCTACTGTACACATGATTGCAATGTTTATAATACATGTTAATGTTGCATGATATAGTTATTTTATTTTTTTGAGTTTGCTATGCTTTTCTTTCAAGCCTTGCTGATTTGTTGGTTTTTTCCATATGGAAATCGACCTAATGTTTGTGCCCTTACCTCTGTCAGCCGTTTATTGCTTTTTCCCTTTTTTTTTGGTTGTCGTTTTACTCTTATTTCTAGATGCATGGGAACTAAATCAAAGCCTGCTCCAAAGAGTAATGATAACCAAAGTAAGATTTTCTTATTGCTATACTTTTCTCTGGTGTTTTATATCTGATGGTTGTGTTTTGAATTATAAACAATGTTTTTGCTCATAAACTATCCATCTTTGTAGGTTAAGCTCATTGATTATATAAAACTTTGGCTCAGTGTGATGAATAAAGATGCTGATAATTATATTTTTCGCAATCAAAAGGTACATTCAAACAAGCTCCAACTCTTTTAAATCTAGCCATGGTAGTTTTCTCAATTTCATTAGTTTTGTTGTTTGATAAATAAGCTGATGATGTAATGTATGTGTGTGTGTGTGTGTGTGATAAAATGCAAATTTTTAGAATACTGTTTGTTCAATCATACTGATATGGCTTTTTGGAGTAAAGATCACAAGCTGGGCATCTCAACCGAGTACTAGGTACTGAAGTGTTAGTCGATGAAAGCATCACGACTGATTCATCTTCTTTAAATACCATTGAGTACTAGGTACTGAAGCATAGCACGGCAGTTTGGCTTTTGAAGGTGGTTGTTTGATATATGTTGTATTTGATTGGTTTGTGCAGATGAACATCTGCGACTGAATGCTACGACGTCCCAAGCTGAACAAGAATGTATACATATTTTGTGCGCATGAAATTCTTCGTATTTTTTTATGTGAGTTTGCTTCTTTTCCATGCACTTTTAAAACCTTCATTTTTGTAACTGACTCTGGGCTACACGATCTTACACAGACGCTTTTTTTTGTGGGAATCCGGGAAAAAATAAAAGAGGGTCTGAAAATGAGGCATATTGAGGCTGCGAGGCAACTGGTTTTTTCCTCCAAATGGTGAATCAGGTAACACGACACTTCAATACACAGGCTGCCATGGTTTCATATGTTTCTGTATAGGAATTGGAATTAGCAAATGCTCAGTCATGTCCAGGAAAGCTTTCTGACACTCCAACATTGACTTATCTACACGTACTGCAAATTGCTACAGACTTGGCCTGTACGGAAGCCAGTCAGGTGGCGAGTGATGCAGTTCGGAGTATAAGGACAGTGGCATCTTTTTGTGTAGAAGAGAAGTTGGTGAGAGAGTACAGAAATAAATGTGACACTCCAAAGAAAAAAGGGATACAGCAAGGTTTGATCAGTGGGGTCGGGTTTGGTGTATCGAATTATGTACTTTATATTATGTACGCTGCCAGTTTTTACGTTGGTGCTCGGTTTGTTGAGGCGGTAATGACTACATATTCAGACATTTTTCGGGTATTTTTTGCTCTAACAATGACAGCATATGCAGTTTCTCAATCAAGCTCATTTGCACCCGATACAGGCAAAGCCATGAGTTCTGCTGTATCAGTATTTAACATTCTAGACCGGAAGTGAGAGATTGACCCGAGTGACGAATCAGGAATAAAATTAGACACGGTCAAAGGGGAAATCGAGCTTCATCACATTAGTTTTAGATATCCCACTAGACCAGATGTCGAGATATTTCGTGATCTATGTTTAACAATCAATAGTGGGAAAACGGTCGCGTTGGTTGGCGAGAGTGGAAGTGGGAAATCGACGGTTATTTCACTTCTCCAAAGATTTTACAAACCAGTTTCAGGGTGCATTACACTTGATGGAGTCGAGTTACAAAAACTTCAACTCAAGTGGCTTAGGCTGCAGATGGGCCTGGTGAGTCAAGAACCTGCATTGTTCAATGAAACCATCCGAGCAAACATTAGTTATGGAAAGGACGGTGAAGCAACCGAGGCTGAAATAGTAGCTGCTTCTGAGCTAGCCAATGCCCACAAGTTCATTAGTGAGCTACACAAAGGTTATGATACAGAGGTAGGGGAACGAGGTGTGCAACTGTCAGGAGGGCAGAAGCAAAGAGTGGCGATTGCTAGAGCGATTGTGAAGAGTCCCAAGATACTACTACTGGACAAGGCTACAAGTGCGTTGGATGCAGAGTCAGAAAAAGTGGTTCAAGACGCGTTGGAAAAGGTGATGGTTAACAGGACCATAGTTGTGGTTGCTCATCAGTTGACAACTATTAAAGGAGCTGATTTGATTGCGGGTGTGAAAAATGGAGTCATCATCGAGAAAGGAAAGCATGATAATCTAATCAATATTGAAGGCGGATTCTATGCATCTTTAGTTGCATTGCACATGACTACTTGAGCTCTAAAAACTGTTGTAACCTTAATTATAAAGAATTGTAATGGCATATAAGATCTGCTTTGTTATATCATGGTACAACAGAGATAATATATGTTTTTGTTTTTTTAATTCATCTCATGGTATGCAACTGTCTATTTTTTAAGTATGCGCCTATGCTATTATTATGCTGTTATAACAAGCTCGCAGGTCAATAGATGGGTTGAAAAAATTGTGTAAGTAAAGTGAATCATGTTGTGTTTATCTATGTGGTTGCCTGATTATGTTTTTATTGAAATAGTTCGTTGTTCGTCGAAGCAGAGTTATGCATCACTACATCATATGGTGTTGACATGTTTTAGTATTTATGCAACGCACACTAAATAACAACCACCGGATATGATACAAGCAGAAAAGTTCAATATTTCTTTTGATCAAAGTTCTTTATATTCCTGTGTTTCTAGGGGTGTTTGGGTTAGTGCTGTGATGGTTTATTTTTTACATATGAGTTACAGTTGCGTAACAGTAAGAGAGAAGACAAAGATGAGACGAAGTTCAAATAGGGATGATTACAGCCTGAAGATACGGAGCCGTATACATTACTTACAACAGGTCTGGGTCAATTACTACTTGGAAAAAGGTATGTGAGGACTGTAATGGATCAAACGGCCTTTTTTAAAACCGATAAAATAGTTTTTTTTTTTTTTTTTTTTTTAAGTTAGCTCAGCTCTGTTTTAAATGCCTATTTGGTAAAGATTAGAGTTTTTTGGTTTGTATGAATTAGATTTTTGTTTGAAGTTTGAAAGATGTGATATTGGTTATAGTTACTATGGTTAATGATTATTTAGCAGAGATTGTTATAATACTGCACAATTTTGAGAAAGGATGGCATTTGTAAATTTTCGACTAAGAGTCTAACAGCTTTTATAAAAGCATGTTAAAAGATCTAGAGGTTTATAACGTGATAAATTGAGTTATGCACATCAGTAACCATTTGATTAAATAATTAGCATTTGTTTTTGACGTCTACTTACTCATATGTAATCTTTTTAACATTAAATCAAAAATAACAAAGACACCAACCTTTGAAAATCTCTGTTTGAATAGTTTGTAAAAACCTATAGGGAGTTCTTTGTTCCTAATCAATCTGATGATTTATCACCATTGGCACACTGTATTGATTAGAAAAATTATTGATTTATATTACTTCATAGTGCAATGGCTGAGATGAAGGCATGTGGCTGGAACGAGCGTGATCTATCAAAATAATTATGAATGCAACTTGAGCTGTAAGTACCAATACTTGGAAAAAAGTGATAATAGATACCAATGGAGTGAGGTAACAGTATAGAAAATTTTGGTTTATTGTAGTTATGTCATTCTTCCATCGAGTCAATTTTACTTATATTTAGCTATGTACCACCCTCTTCTCATTCCATGATATGACAAAAAAAAATTGTTTCCCGGATGGGTTTCGGTTCAAAAACTAAGTTTCTTATCCGTTTTAAAAATACTCCGTAAGTATGTAGACTATTTATTTTGAGTTTTTAGTTGCTCTAAAATAAGTATATAAGGAGTTTAAAGTTTTACTCAGACACACATGCTCACATATCTTAAGCTGATATGCACATAAATAAGGAGACCGAAATGCCCTTTAGTAACATTTTGAATGTAATATTTTGTTGTCTATGATCGTCTTTGTTGTGTAGGTTATTTATGGTGGACATCGAGAGGTGTAGTTGTATTATTGTGAAGGAAAAATAGAAGACAGGTTAAATTGGGCACACAAGCATCCCTATGTGTTTTCACGACACTATTTATATAGCCTACGGGGTGTGTGGGATTGCTTACGGAGATTTATTTAGAGTAAATTGCATGTAATAGAGTACTCATCAGACTTGCGCAATGTCTCATTGAGATTAAACTTTGAAGAAAATTTACATTAATTTACTTTGTATATTTTAATTGTTCTATAAATCTTAACGTTCATTTATTTTCAGTGTTAATGCATTCAATATAGAAATTGGTACGTTTGTATCTTTTTCATTTGACGAGATGGCAAGTTATGAAAATACTTTGTTAGTTGACTACAAGTAAGCCCAAATTTTACAATAAATATTATTGTTTGTATTATATAATACTTGATCAAAATTATATAAATGAAAATACATTTAAAACTCAATCCATCTATATATTTTGAAACAACTATTATATAATACAGAGCAAAAATATTTAAGAACAAAGTTGCATACAAAATGTCAAACTATACTCATATTCTCGGACAAAGGGACAATAATATCTTAAGAAGTATATAAATAGACCACTTATTTTAAACTAAAAAGTAAAAAACATAAACAAATTTACAGTTGTGAATTGCTTTTTCTCAAATTGTTTAATAATTAATAACGGTCAACACCACTTGCATGTTCTTGAAATAACCTTCCCTTAAAATTTTACAAACATAAACTAATACCATAACAAAAATAAATGAAATCGACGTACTTAAAAGTATTTTTCCGTTAACTGACACCATCAAAATTATAATTAGCTTTCGCTAAAAATTACCAAACTGTAAACTAATAGCCTAACAAAGTAAAATAAAATCGGCGTCCTTAAAACTAATAATTAACTTTCTCTTAAAATTTATCAACCGTAAACTAATAGCCTAAAAAAATAAAATTAAATCGGTGGGTTTGATTCTGTGTTTAAGCAACCGTTTGAAATAATCTTTTGAGTGCTTCAATGTAGTGGGTGCTCGAACCAGTTTTGACATTGGAATGCCAATCACAAGGTTTGTATTTCTCCCTTCTCTTGATTTGGCAACTTAATGGTTAGGTCAAGTTAAAGTCACGAGTCAGACGAGTCAGCCCACTCAAAAAACACGGGTCAGACGGGTCACTTTACGTTGGGTCACTACAGTTAAAAGGAACGGGTCAGACGAGTTTTTTGTATCAGGTGTGCCAAGTTGTATATGTTAATCCAACACATTGATGGTCAAGTTAAAGACACGGGTCAGAAGGGTCATACTAATAAAAAAACACGGGTCAGACGGGTCACATTAAGATGGGTTACTGTAGTTAAAAGGCATTGGTCAGACGAGTTTTTTTTATCAGTGTGCCAAGTTGTATATGCTATTTCCAACACATTGATATAATACATTCAGATGGAGTCCAACCTAGATAACATTAACAAAAGCCAATACATATTGCGCGAGCTTCGACAACTATTAAGAAAAAACACAACTAAACATAAACTAATACATTTTAAACAATGATAAAAAACACCGTACTTAAAAAACACATTTCCGTTAAATAACACCATCAGAAGTGAAATTATAACAACCCAATAAATAGTGGCCCAGTACGATATTAAAAATAATTTACCACTAACTAACACCATCTAACATCTTATAATTATGATATTAAAAAATAAAATAAAACAAACATCCTTAAAAATAATTTTTGAATAACTAAAACCATCCAAATTATACGCTATACAAACATATGTCAATGATAATTATAAATCATGCCCGCCCAACGGGCGGGCTTATCTGCCCGGGAGGGCTTATAAGTCATGCCCGCCCATCGGGCGGGCTTTGAAGCTTATAATTAAAAGTCATGCCCGCCCATTGGGCGGGCTTTGAAGTCTAGTATATATATATATATATATATATATATATATATATATATATATATATATATATATATATATATATATAGGATAAAGATCAAATAAAGAGACAAATATTCGTACATTACGTATGTATATATATATATATATACATATATATATATATATATATATATATGTATACATACATATATATATGTATATATATATGTATATATATATATATATATATATATATATATATATGTATATATATATATATATATGTATACATATATATATATATATATATATATATATATATATATATATATATATATATATATATAGGATAAAGATCAAATAAAGAGACAAAAATCCGTACATTACGTATACAGATTTTTTTTTTTCAAAAATTTTCGCTAAAAATTCCAAAAAAGTTCCACAATATCAGGTATGTTGGTACGTGAAAAAGTTGTGAAGGAAGATTTTCTAAAAGTGGATATTTTTTCTGAAAAAAAATTTTGAAAAAATACGTTTGTGCATTAAATCGTTTTTTTGTGCATCAAAAATTTTTTTTTGCACCCAAGTTCTTTTGACTTTTTTAATCAAAATAACATTGCGCATCTAACTCAAACAATTTTAAAATTTTGTGCATCAAATTTTTTTTGCGCATCAAAATTCGTTTTTTGTGCATTAAAAAAAACGTAATAAAAACTCAAAATCAGAAAAACTTCTTTCCCGAAAGTTTTATGCACCAATATACCCGATCTTTTGAAATTTTTTTGGATTTTTTCGCGAATTTAAAAAATATATATTTTTACGTAATGTACGGATATTTATATTTTTATTTTAACTTTACCCTATATATATATATATATATATTATATATATATATATATATATATATATATATATATATATATATATATATATATATATAGGGGGACTTTCATTTCAGAACCATCTTATCTGCGAGAACTGACAGAACCACCAAAAACATACATGCACGCCTTTTAAAATAAAATAAAAATACACGCAAATCATCAATAATCGTAAGTATCCACCTATGTTCTTCAATATCATCATGAACTCATCCTCTTTTTTCACAAAAACCTTACACACGGCCGCAATATTGTCGTTGCACGCCTTATAAAAACATACACGCACACCTTCAAAGAAAAATTTTGTATTTCCAATTTCTTATCAAATTCTTTATAACAACCATGTTTTTTTTAAAACATATGTGTTGTTTTTAGAACATATGTGCAAAAATACAATTATTGAAGGCGTGCATGTATGTTTTTGGTGGTTCTGTCAGTTCTCGCAGATAAGATGGTTCTGAAATGAAAGTCCCACTATATATATATATATATATATATATATATATATATATATATATATATATATATATATATATATATATAATCAATTGCGATACATAGACATCCCCCCATTTGAGATGACTCATATATGAGGAATATGGGGGGTCTTCAATGATCTTCAAAAATGTATCTTCAATGTAGGCGTGATTCCCGAATCTCTGAACTCAAACCTCAAACTTAGGCAAACGGCAACTTCCCAATCATGAACCAAGACTACACGGTAGGCTAAGGCGAATATTTGTAACGAAGCAATATTATATGGGTTATGAAATGAACAGAATGGCTCAGAAGGGCGTATCTAGGGGTATCTTGCAAGTAAGGTGAGTGCAACAAAAGGGTTTTACATGGGGTTCAAAACGTCGAGGTGACTAATCGATAAACACACACAATTTTACACATATGGGCTATTTGGGTGTAAATCCTAAAACATTACCTTCTCTCAAATTAGCCATTCCAAATGTATCAAGATAACATGACACACTACTCATCTATGGTCTCGAAATGATGTAAAGGCCAAGTTCTAAAGTTTACATACTACCGGCACACTCAATATTTAGTGGATTTGAGTAATATGGGGAAACGGAAAGGCTAAATCGTACCAAGAAAACCAGGGGTTATAGTGTGCTCAGCTAAGGTCTCTTCTAGTTAGGTTAAGAAAAACATGTCAAAATTTTAAAAATGGCATAGTTTTTCAAAATAAACTAGAAAAACGAGGGCAAATAAGTTCAAGTAATAATTCTACTCCCGTCCTCCCACTTGAAATGTCCAAAGTCCCTTTTGTACGAAAACAAGTAATAAAGAGGAGAAAAGTAGAATTGGAACGAGAACTTTGCTGAAATTTGCTTGGCATGATCAAAGATACACGTGTTGAAACGTGTCCCGCCTTGAGATTCATAAGCAAACTTCAATCCCCTGATAATTAATGCATACTGGGAAATAGTTACGGCGTAACCACAACGATGCAGTTACGCCGTAAAAAGTTTTTGATATAAATCTGAGAAAACTCGACTTCTTTAGACCACTAAGAGGTCCTTCCAGCACTTCTCCTGTATTTCTTTGTAATAGAAACGTGTAAAAATGATGCACAACATACCAAGCATAAAATCCTATAAAACTAAAATAAAAAAAATAAAAATAAAAAGATAAAAATGGGGTGCCTCCCACGAAGCGCTTGTTTTTGTTTGATTCTCGAGCTTGACTCCACCCTTATTTACTAAGTAAAAGGGTGGTCATCCCCTCACTTGAAATCAAGTGTGGGTGAAAATAGCAATAAACACCGTGATGGTGTAAATTTGCTATTGGATAGAGAAATGATGAATTATAGTCATACCTTAAAGGAGATGTCATTTCCTTCCTTACGTTACCCAGATTGGTTGATGCCTTGGATGATTTGAATACTCCATGTTGTGGTTGAATTAATGAACTCCGTGCCACGGTAGTGTCCAAGATTTCATCTCCTAGTTCCTTCGCAAGCTCAACCAAAAGTGATTCGGTAGATTGTGCTACATAACCATCATCGGGTGGTGTGATAAACATGGCTTGTGAGGTTAAGGGTTGAACTATTTCATCCATAATTTTAGCAACCTGTATGGCAAAACTAGCAAAATCGTTAGTAATAAAAGAAGAGTTAGAAGTCATACCATTCTGTGTTGTAGTTGATTCCACATTAGCGTGTGGAATTGCTTCTTCACACCGTAAGCTTCTTGCTTCCATCTTCTTCAATTGATCCTTGCTCGTTTCTTCTTTCCTCACAACCTTCAAACGTCCTGGAAATGGGATAGGTGGTACATAAGGTTTGACATTAGATAAATCACGAGGAACCGGCTCCTCATTGAATTCTTCTATCTTTACCATCATTGCATTGGCTTTTTCTACCGTATTCTTATTATTTTCCAGGACTCTTCGGTTTAATTGTTCAAGCTTCACGTCCACATTCTTCCTCTTAGCATCGAACTTCTTTAAGTTCAAGTCCGTGTATTCTTTGAATTTCCTAATCCATTCATTTTTTGAGTCATGCATCGCCATTGATTCTTCATAGAATTTGTTGATGATTTCCTCCAAGGATTCCATATACTTAACCTGCTCATATGCTTTACTTTCTTCTCGGAGAGGACACTCTTTTGTAATATTCATCCCTTCACAAATCTCGCAACCTACTTTTATAGCATGAATATTCTCCGTAACCTTTTTCATATCACATCCAAGTCTATCAAGTTGTTTGGTAATGTCACCAATGTCATCCAAGCTATTGTTATTCGTTACCCAAGTAGTTGCTCTATCATACTAGTTTTGTGAATGGTCTGCCATCTTTTGTATTGATCTAAGGGCTTGTGCTGGCGGCATCATAGGGATCGGCTCTTGAGAGACAAGCATTTGGCGGGAAGGGATGTTTAAACCATTGTAGAAAATAAGGACTTTCTGACGGTTGTTGAGATCATGCGTTGGGCAAATATAAAGAAAGTCATTAAACCTTTCCCAAGCTTCATATAATGTCTCATCCTTCCCTAGTATGAAATTCCTTATCTCTTCCATCTTCTTGGCAATCCTTGAAGGCGAACAATATCTCTGAATAAATGCTTTCTCCAGAAGATTCATATATTGATCGACCCAGCAGGAAGCCTGTACATCCATCTTCTGGCTGCACCTGTGAGTATAATTGGAAACACTCTAAGCATTAATGCATCTTGAATGACTCCTGGAGTGTGGAAAAGATATGCGATCTCTAATATTCTTCGAACATGCAGGTGGGCATCTTCATTGTCAGTTCCCGCGAAAAGCTTATGTCTGAGCTCCTTCATAAACTGGCTACTGATCTCAAAGCTGATATTATTATTAATTTCGGGACTTACGACACCCGGTCTTTGGTTAGCTTGAGTCAAATACATGTATTCCTCCATAGTGAGCATGTCAAAATCTGAATTACCCATATCCTGAAAGTTACAAAAACAAACAAAAACAGAAAAGAAAGGAAAAATTGAAATAAAAATAAAAATTCCTAAAAAAGCAAATAATAACCTAAAATTATAAAAGCAAAGAAAATTTTTACAAAACTTAAATTAAAATCCTAATTAGCTCCCTGGCAGCGGCGCCAAAAACTTGATGCAGGTTTTCTGACCAGGTTTTAATATTTATAATTTACTCGTCTACCTATGGTCTACCTTATGCACTAACGGGCAAAGAACCCGATCGTGTGTAGCGTAGTATTTGGTAAAACCGAGGTCGTCCCAAGAGCTATGTGTGTGGATTCTAACTTAAGTCTATGTCACGTTTTAAAAGGGGTTTTAAGTTGTTTGATTAATTAAACTAAATAACAGAAATGAAATACTAAAATTAAATTGAGTTGAATGTAGTAGGGAGAAAGTGTATTAGCCTTGCAATGACTATGTTCTCTAATTATGCTTCCTATCGCTTCAAGTGGGGTTTAGATTCACTAGACTCCTATGGTCAATTCGTCTAGCCTATATCCCCTAGAATCCTACTCCGATATCAAAGGTTTGATCCTTTGTGATTAACAGAGGTCGCTGGTAGACTAGGTTAAGTCATTAAGTACCGCTACATGCTAGATTCATTCTAATGTGTGATCCGGCCTCTCGGATCTTAGACCACACATCCCTAACTCCTTAAGTTTATCCAACATCGGAAGGTGATCCTTTGGTCCATTCGCACACAAGGAATTGGTAGTCCTATGGTCAATTCTTACCAACCCTCGCAACCTACTACTCTAGGGTCCTTTGGTCCATTCTCCTAGTGTAATAAGTACAACCGCCCTTCAAAACTACCAATGGTAAAGGATCTACGAATAAACTAAGCATGCATACACTAGATGAAATAATAAAAGCGCGAAAATATAATCAATGCAATAAAGGATTCATAGCTAGGCTAGCACCAAAGGTGCTTAGCCAAACATTTAGTAAGTTATGCCAAAAATAATGAATAAAACATGAATTGAATTGAACATATTATTTGATACAAATTACTTGATGTAGAGCTAATAATGACGATGATTGCAAGCGAATTCTCCCTTGAAAGATGGCTTGGAACTGCTGGAAATTGCCCTGAAGTGGTGCCCTAATCGACCCCTATGAAAGGGGGGAAAAGAGATACTAAAAAATGCTGAATTAGGGCTGTATTTATAGGCCTCGACAAGGTTACGGCGTAACTATAAGTGTGAGTTACGCCGTAACTATTTTAGTAAAGAAAATCTTTCATATTTTGAAAGTTACGCCGTAACTATTCGATTCGGTTATGGCGTAGTCATCTCGTACTTTATTTTGCCTTCATATTGAAACTTCCATGGTCTTTTCCGCATTAACCCCCTGAAGTAGCGCATGGTTTCATTTCAAGTCCTTGTGTATTTATAAGTGTAATACTTATTATTGTACGTTTTCAGCCCCTTATCGTTCTGGACATTTTTATACTTGGTCCTTGTGACATAATTAAACTTCATTTGAATTGTCACCTTCAGTCCCTTGTCGTTCTTGTTATTTTTATAACAAGTCCTTGTGATAATTAATTCTTCATATGGTTTGCCCAGCTTTAGTCCTCCATCGTATTTGTTATTTTTACTTAAAGTCCTTCAGTAATAAATAAACTTTGAATCAATTTACCTCTTTTAGCCCTTGGACTTTAACTCCTCGTCGCCTAAGTTTAATAGTTACGGCGTAAGCTTGAGAATTGGTTACGCCATAACTATCGTATCTCTAGCGATCTTATCCAAAATAAATATTTATGGCGTAACCTTATGAATGGGTTACAACCATAGTCTTCAGAATAAATGCTTACGGTGTAACCTTATAAGTGGTTACGTCATAATCTTCACTGGATGACATTTACGCCGTAACATGTAAGTTGGTTACGGAGTAATCTTCTTGACCATAAAATTCTATGCCGTAACCTTGAGTTGCGTTGATTTTGGTCTTCTTAGAGTAAATCCTAGTTACGGCATAAGTGAGAGTGGTAGTTACGCCGTAACTTCTTCTTGGCCAGCATACTTGTGTATATCTTTGTTAATAATCTTCCAATTCCACGTCTCTTTGTTTCTATGCTCATATACAACCTGGAAATGAAATGTAAATAAATAAAAGTATATATCCAAGTAAAATGATATAAATGATGAGCATAATATGGGGAAATTGACATTAAATATCAGGATTATTTAATGTCATCAACTACCTTCATTTCAATCCGTTGAGCGTATTGCTAATGAACCTCCACGTCCAACTTTTGTCACGGACCAAATGCAAGTCGAACCACCTCAACCATACTTTCCCACTTATCAAGAAATTGATGGATATCTTTGGATCAATGGTCCACCACCACCACCACAACCTACTCATAACACAAATTATTGTGAGCATGGTCAACGCAATAAGTTCTCATGTATGAAGTTTGTGATGAATTGCGTTTCGTCATGAACCATATCCTCAAGCGCTTGGACGTTCTTACCCACCAAAACATCCCATAAAAACCTTGGTGTCAAAGATGCAAGCTTACTAGTATGTTTATTTTTATTTTTCTTTTAATATTTATTTTTCTAGTTTTCTAGGCATGTTAGGAACTAGTTATGTTCTTAGTTTTCCTTATGATTGTATATGGTCTAAGTTACCACTTTTCATGAGACATTTTTATTACATAGCTATAGTTCTCACTTTTATTGTGATATTCTTATGTTGCTTTAATTATTGCTCCATCTTTAAAAAATTTATATATGGGACAATAAATATTTAACTAACACTTTTTTTTTGTATGATTATTTTGACAACCTCCTAGTAAGGGGGAGCATTTGTCATATTGGCATATACTAGTCCTTTGACAATGACCATATTATTGTACTAACATTTTGTTTGTAGCTCCAAAATCCATCGTATTCTCTTGACGCCCTCATCAAAGGGGAGCAACCGTCAAGGGGAAGCATGCTCATTTGTTAGTTTTGTTTCGACAAAAAAAGGGAGAAGGAAGTAAAAACTAAAACATAAAACTTATCCATTTTTACTTGAAATAAAAGTATGTTTTGTCAGCAACAAAAAGGGGGAGATTGTTAATACAAATAAAACACGTAAAAATGTTTATTTATATTTAACGATCTTTCTAAGTTTTATCGATAACAAACATAAATTTATTTTAAGTAAAGTCTACAAGTTTTAAACGTGTAGTTTTCTAACTAAGCATTTATATCATTAAAGCTATGAATAAATGATTATTGAAAGTATTTACTAATGATCAATGAACAATTTTAAACAACACGTTACTTACTAGTTATATAAATTATTTTTCAAATGTTTACACTATTTTTAAAAAATAACTTATACATTTTTACTTCCACTTTTCTTTTAAAACAACTAGACATACCCATTTTGTATTTACCTATTACTTTCATTTAAAAGAAAATCAAAATACATTATTTACCTCATCCATGATGTCATACACAAGTTGACTTTTATGATAAGTCACATAAAAACTATTGCAAAATCTGGAGTTGACTTTTGAGGATTTGATTTGATTGTGTTTGATATTTTGTCCAAAATTTTTTCCAAATCCGGATTTTTCAATCAGACCCACAGATCCCTTCTTTAAAGAAGCACGGATCCCTTCCAAAGGGATCTGCAGATCCGCGTGGCCTGCTTGTTTTCTGCCTATAAATAGCAGCCCCATTTCACCAATTCAAGCTACGAATTTCATTCACATTTATCACGTATCTCTAATACTCTTCTAAACTCAATTCCTTGATAATTACGTAGCTTTCTATATTCATTCTTGTGATCATCTACTAACCTCTTTGTTGAAGAAAAGATCACCACTTGCATTCAAAACATTCAAGCCACAAGCTTCTTGTAGCTAGTTTTCATTCACATACTTAAATCATATTGTTTATATCTGTATATCATTAAACATACACATACATTGTACATCACATTATACACCTTTTTAGAGTTTAGATCGGTTAGATCTTAGGTTGGTTCTACCTCGAACTAGAACTCGGTATTTAGCTTTGTACCGGATAAAGTGTAAGCAAAGTTAGGTTAGTTCTACCTCGAACTAGAACTCTGTATTTAGCTTACCGGATAAAGTGTAAGAGACGTTGTAAGGTTTCTCCACCGGTTAAGGAGCTTGTTGACATAGTGTTTACAAACTCTTGAGTTAGGTACTCGGAGAGTGGAGTAGGGCGAGAAAATGAGTCTTCGTGTTCGAACCACTATAAATACTTGTGTCTCGGTTTAATTTTTCCATTATTTACTTATTTATCTTGCCTCTTACTTATTCTTGTAATTATTATTTACATTCTTGTTATTTATTATTTACGTCGGAAGGTTTCACATAAACTTGAATCAATTATTTTTGAAACTAAATTTTAATCAGTAAAACTATTTAACCTCCCCCCTCTAGTTTTCCACTATTAGGTTTCAGGAACAGTCCTCTGAACTATCCTCAAAACCGGATGTTGTTTTGTTACGAATGGATTTACTTCCAATTAACTAATTTGCAGAAATGTGATATGAGACTCCCATTTGCTATGGATCACATTCATGTAACTCTATATTCTTCTAGACCTCAGAGTGGAGGAGTATATGAGTTAATCATATTTACTACCAAAAGGTTCACAAGTAATTCCATTTCCGTGTTCTCAACCTTATTTGATGAAAAATCTAAAAAAGCACTCGGGGGACTAATGTCAAACATGTGTTATTTCTTATGCAATAGAGTAACACAATATTTCATCGAGGCTTTCCTACTTTTTCTTTGCATCTTACGAATGGGTGATGTTTTTCACACAAAAAAAAAAAAAAAAACAAAAAAAAAAAAAAAAAAAAAAAAAAGGAAAAGGGAAATATGAAGTACATTTCATGCTTAGGACTATAAAATTGTCTTTTCTCTCTTCTTTGGCTACGAAGAGGTAGAAAGCAGTGAAACATAGCAATGAAGCATAACATGAGAACTTCATATTTTAAAACAACTTTGATATAAGTCAATGAAGCACAACACGAGAAATGGAATATAACGCCAAAGTCATTGAAGCACGAAAAAAAAGTAGAAAGTCTATCATTCTTGGAAATTATGTTGTATTTTTTCTAAAGTGATTGTGTTGTAAAATTCATATAATTACGATTTGATTACGATTCTCATTGCCAATTTCAATACATAAACGTTACATTTTACATAGCTTGTGAAACCTTGATTGTTACAACGAGATTAACCTATGATAGGGAAATTGCCACACGACATAGATTTATCATGGGGAAATGATAACATCAAATAGTCCTGATATTTTAGTGTCAATTTCCCCCTAATATGCTCATCATTTATATCATTTTACTTGAATAAATACTCTTATTTGTTCATATTTCATTTTCAGGTTACTAATGAGTATAGGAACAAAGAGACGTGGAATTGGGAGGTTACTGATGTAAATATACAAGAGTATGATGGCCAGACAAGAGTTACGGCATAATTCCTTACTCTGCTTACGCAGTAACTGGGACTTACACTAGAAGACCAAAGTCAACGCAATTCAAGGTTACGGCGTAACTCCACAAACATAGTTACGCCATATATATTCCCAGACTTAGAAGAATTTCATGGTCAAGATACTTGCACCGTAACCATTTGTAAGGTTACAGTGTAGAAGTGTTTACGAGAGTTCTACAATCGTAACCTACCTCAAGGTTACGCCGTAGTGACCAAGTGTGAAGGTTACGGCATAACTTGCAATTTAGTTACGCCATAGTAGTAGATATACATGTGGATAATTCATGCTGACGAAGATTTATGGCGTAAGTTATATTGGACATACGCGGTAACTTTTACCTTGGGCGCGAAGGAGTTAAGGTTCAGGGCTAAAAGCGGTCAATTGATATAAAGTTTATTTATTACAAGGACCAAAAGTAAAAATAACGTGTACGATGGAGGACTAAAGCTGGGCGAATCATATGAAGATTAAATTATCACAAGGACTTGTTATAAAAATAACAAGAACGATTAGGGACTAAAGGTGACAATTCAAATGAAGTTTAATTATGTCACAAGGACCAAGTATAAAAATATTGAGGGGCTAAAACCGTACATATTTTAGAAGTATTACACTTATAAATGGATAAAGGACTGGACATGAAACCATGCGCTACTTCAGTGGTCAAACACAGACAAGTCCATAAAAGTTCAAGTATGATGGCAAATAAAAGTACAAAGACGGATACGCCATAACCGAATACTAAGTTACGGCGTAACTTTTCATATCTGATGAATATTGATGGGTTTTAAAGGTTTCTTGAAGTTACTGCTGCTTACATTGTTAAGACTGCTCAGGTACTACAAAGGAAATACAACAAGTCATTACTGCTTCAGGTTATGAAGTTAATGCTGCTTATGGAAGATTAATGTTGCTACAAGATTAATACTGCTAGAACATTTAGTTAGTATTGCTAATACGCTATTAGTGTTACTAGAGTATTAGAGTCAGTTATTATGTATAGTATGTTTAGATAAATATAGAAAAGATTCTATAAAGATTTATCTTGTGTAGAAAGTTATTGTAAGCCGACTAGGACTCCTTAGTCTATAAAAGGAGGACCTAGGGCATAGATGAATATACGACTTTAAGATTTAAAACTTCAAGGTTGTAAACCCTAATACTCAAGGAGTATTCGTATTATTAATAATATTGAAGTGTTTAGTTTGATATTCATTGTTCATTGTTTCATTCATTCTTCTTAAGATCAAATACAAGATTCCGCATTGTGTTTGATAAACCACAAGACAGTTTCTATACCTAGTTGTGTTAGATTTATCTAGCATAGCTAAACCTTCACAAGCTAAGGGATTCGATAAAGTGTTCAACTGGGATCAACAAGTGGTATCAGAGCTTGTGATCTAGAGACTATAAATCAAGAAGAACCTGGTGCAACTCATCTCACTGAAGAAGGAAGACATTGACTCAGAATCTACTCACATGATTACTGCATCAAAGGTCCCCATGCTCAAGCCTGGAGAATACGAGCTATGGAGAATGAGGATAGAACAGTACATCCTGATGGTTGATTACTCTATGTGGGAGGTCATAGAGAATGGTAATCAACTACCTAAGACTGAAACTTCTGCTGAAGGTGTTATCGTTGTTATGCCTATCAAGACTGCTGAAGACAAGGCCCAAAGAAGGCTTGAAGTAAAGGCTAGAAGTGCTCTTATGATGGGAATTCCTAACGATCATCAGCTAACCTTCAATCACATCAAGGATGCTAAACAGTTGCTCAAAGCAATTTAGACAAGATTTGGAGGGAATGCTGCCACTAAGAAGATAAGGAAGAATCTCTTGAAGCAACAATATGAAAATTTTGTTGCTTCAAGTTCTGAAAATCTTGATCAAACTTTTGACAGGCTTCAGAAACTCATTAGTCAATTGGCACTTGTTGAAGTCTCAATTTCTCAAGAAGATGTCAATCAAAAGTCTTTGAGAAGCTTATCACCAGAGTGGAACACACACACTGTGGTATGGAGAAACAAGGATGATCTTGATACTATGAGTTTAGATGATCTGTACAACAATCTTAAAGTTTATGAACCTGAAGTTAAAGGGTCATCTAGCTCATTAACAAGCACACAAAACTTAGCTTTTGTGTCCTCTTCCAATAATAGTTCTAGCAGTCCTAATGAAGTAGTTAATATTGCTCATGGAGTTAGTACTGCTGGCACACAAGTTACTGCTGCTGGGTCTAAATCCCTTGATAACTTGAGTGATGTTTTTATCTATGATTTCTTGGCTGGTGCTTCTACTAGTTCTCAAGTTATGCATGAAGATTTGGAGCAGATCCATCTAGATGATCTTGAAGAGATGGACTTGAAGTGGCAGATGGCTATGTTGACTGTGAGGGCAAGAAGATTTTTGAACAGGACTGGAAGAAATCTCAAGATTATTGGGAAAGATAACTTGGGTTTTGATAAATCCAAGATTGAATGCTACAACTGTCATAGGAAGGGTCACTTTGCAAGAGAATGCAGAGCTCCAAGAAGCCAAGATTACAAGACTGGAGAAAGCTCTAAGAAAGCTGGGGAAACAACAAGATATACAGCTTTAGTGTCTCAATGTGATGGTCTTGGAGCATATGACTAGAGTGATCAAGCAGCTGAAGGACCTAACTTTGCTCTTATGGCCTACTCTTCTGCATCAAGTTCTGATTCTGAGGTATCTAACAGTTCTAGTTGTTCATATAAGTCTTGTTTAGATACTATTGAAGAACTTAAGACTAGGAATGAAAAGCTAATGGAAGAAGTAAAAATGGTAAAATTAGACAATTTAGGCTATAAGGTAGGTCTAAAATCTGTTGAGGAAAGACTTAACTTTTTCAAAGAAAATGAGTTAGAATATGTAGAAAAAGAAAATGTTCTTGAAGGTAAGCTTTTTGTAAAAGAACATGAAGTTAATATACTTTCTAAAAGATTAGAAATGTCTGAAAAAGAAAAAGATACAGCTTATAAGGAATTAGAAAATGATCAGGTTAAGGTTAATAAGCTTGAGTTTGCATCTGAAAGTGTTAATAAGACAATTGAGTGTCAGTTCTTGAGAAGAGGTAGTGGCATAGGTTATAATAAAGTTCCTCCTTCAATAACAGGAAAGTATGTACCTCCTATTCCAGAATTGTCTTGTTTAAGTGAGTCAAATGTTAAGTCTTTAGGAGAAAGTAGTAAATCTAATAAGGAAAAACCTAAGACTGAAAGAAAGTATTCTAATGCATTTATTATTGAGGATTGAGTGTCTAATGATGATGAGGAACAGGAAAAGGATAAACCTAAGGTTGAAAGTGTAACAGTCAAACCTAGTGTTGAGCAGATTAAATTTGTCAAACCTAGTTTTGGTACCAAAGAGTCTAAGAAATTTGTTAAGTACACTAAGCAACCTAGGCAGATCACAAACAGGCCTAGAGGTAACCAGAGAAGTTGGAATGGAATGATATCTCAAAGGTTAGGAAGTGACTTTGAGATGATCAATAAGGCTTGTCATCATTTTGGTAGTTTTGAACACTTACAAGATAATTGTTTTTACTATCAAAAACCAGTGTGGAACTATGCTAAGAGGGTAAATCATAAAAGTTTTTCTAAGAATACTCACCCACATGCTAAAAGAAACATGGTTCCAAACGCAGTACAAATGAGATATGGTGTAGTATCAGTTACAACTGCTAATCAAGATGTTTCTAAACAAGCAGTAGTAACTAATACTGCTAGATCAGTTAATACTACTAACACCAAAAGGACAGTGAATGGTGCAAATAAATTTTCAAAGTTTTCAAACAAAGCACATTCCGCTGTAAATCAGCCCATTTAAAAGCCAACAGTTATTAGTGCTGCTAAGGCTAAAACAGTAGTTTCTAATGCTAAGCCAAAAGCAATAACTGATACTGTTTTGGGAAATCATTTTTATGGTGTGAAGTCCTCAGCTTGTTGGGTCGGGAAGCCAAAAGTTAAAGTTTTAGATCATGTTTCCAGAAACAGCAGTGCATTTATAGTTTTAAAGAGATATGATTATGTAGATGCACAAGGCAGATCCAAGTCAGTATTGGCTTGGGTCCCCAAAAATGAACTAATTTTTTTACTTTATGTGCAGGGCAATCCACAGGTGGAACTGAAAGATAAAGGAGTATTTGACAGTGGATGCTCAAGGCACATGACTGGAAACATGTCCTATCTTGAAGATTTTGAAGCTATTAATGGGGGATATGTTGCTTTTGGGAGTAATCCCAAAGGAGGAAAAATCACTGGTAAAGGTACAATAAAAACTGGAAAATTAGATTTTGATAATGTGTACTTTGTCAAAGAGCTTAAGTTTAATCTCTTTAGTGTCTCACAAATGTGTGACAAAAATAATAGTGTTCTTTTCACTGACACTGAATGTATTGTCTTATCTCCTGACTTTAAGTTGACTGATGAAAGTCATGTTCTACTTAAAGTTCCTAGAACAGACAACATATACAGTGTTGATTTAAAGAATATGGTTCCCAAAAGAGGTTTGACTTGTCTCTTTGCAAAGGCCTCATCAGATGAATCTAAACTTTGGCATAGAAGACTTGGTCATTTAAATTTCAAAACAATGAATAAATTGGTTAAGGGAAACTTTGTGAGAGGTTTACCTTCAAAAGTTTTTGAAAATTCTGAAATCTGTGTTGCTTGTCAGAAGGGAAAACAACATAAAGCTTCTTTTAAGGCCAAAGTAGTGAAATCTATTAGTCAGCCATTACATATGTTGCACATGGATTTATTTGGTCCAACATTTGTAAAGAGTTTAATGAAAAAGATGTATTGCCTAGTTGTCATAGATGATTTTAGTAGGTTTACTTGGGTGTTATTTTTAGCAACTAAGGATGAAACCTGTAGCATTCTTAAGGCTTTCATAACCAAGGTAGAAAACCTAGTTAATTATAAGGTTAAAGTGATAAGATGTGACAATGGAACTGAGTTCAAGAATAGGGAAATGAATCAGTTTTGTGAGATGAAATGTATTGAGAAATAGTATAGTGTAGCTAGAACTCCTCAACAAAATAGAGTGGCTGAGAGGAGGAATAGGACACTTATTGAGGCTGCTAGAACAATGTTAGCTGATTCTAAATTACCTACTACTTTTTGGGCTGAAGCAGTTAATGCTGCTTGTTATGAACAAAATAGAAGTAAAGTAGTTAAGCCTCATAACAAGATCCCTTATGAACTTTTACATGGTAGAAAACCATTGCTTAATTTCCTAAGAACATTTGGGTGTCCTGTTACTATCTTGAATACCATAGATCACTTAGGCAAGTTTGATGGAAAGGCTGATGAAGGATTCTTTGTTAGATACTCATTAAATAGCAAAGCTTTTAGAGTATTCAATAGTAGGACCAGAAAAGTGGAAGAGAACTTGCATGTTAGGTTTAGTGAGAGTACATGTAATGTTGCAGGGAGTGGACCAAGCTGGCTGTTTGATATTGATTCTCTAACCAAGACTATGAATTATAAGCCAGTTGTTGCAGGAACAAAGTCTAACTAGTGTGCAGGTACAAAATCAAGCAATGATGCAGGTCAAGCTGGAAAGGAGCCAGGACATGACAAAGATTACATTTTGCTGCTTATTTGGACTGCTAATCCACCCTTCTCAACCCAAGAGCCAAAAAGTTCACAAGAAGATGACTTTGATGAAGCTCCTAAGGATGATGTATCAGATGATCAAGAGTTGAATGTAGAAAAGAAATTTGATGATCAAGCAAAGGATGATGTATCAGATGATGTTAACACTGGCAGTTCTAACACAGTTAATACTGCTGAGCCAAGTGTTAATGTTGCTGGCAAGCAAGGCATATCTATTGATGCTAATGTCTACCCAGATGATCCAAAACATGCCTATATTGAATGATATTTATCCTGATACTGATGAAGATGTACTTGGTGCATAGGCTGACTCAACCAATTTGGATGCAGAATTACCTGTCAGTCCTATTCCAACTACAAGAGTTCACAAGAATCATCCTAAGGAACAGATCATTGGAGAGCCAAAGTCTGCTGTTCAAACAAGGAAAATGTTTAAAGATTTGAAGGAACAAGCTTTCTTTGCAAGATCCCTTCATCAAAGAAACAGTCACAAAGACCTTCAAAATTGTTTGTTTACATGTTTTCTATCACAAATAGAACCCAAGAATGCCCACAAAGCATTACAAGATCCAAGCTGGGTGGAAGCTATTTAAGAAGAACTTCTACAATTCAAGCTTCAAAAAGTTTGGACACTGGTAGATTTGCCTAATGGGAAGAGGGCAATTGGTACTAAGTGGGTTTTTAGATGCAAAAAGGATGAAAGAGGCATTGTGATTAGAAACAAGGCAAGGTTAGTAGCTCAAGGATATATACAAGAAGAAGGTATTGATTATGATGAAGTATTTGCTCCTGTTGCAAGAATTGAGGCTATCAGATTATTCTTGGCCTATGCTTCATACAAAGACTTTGTAGTGTATCAAATGGATGTTAAAAGTGCATTTCTGTATGGGACTATTGAAGAAGAAGTTTATGTCTCACAACCACCTGGTTTTGAAGATCCTAATTTTCCTGACAAGGTGGACAAGGCACTATATGGCTTACATCATGCTCCCAAAGCTTGGTATGATACATTGTCAACATACCTGTTGGAAAATGGTTTTTGTAGAGGGAAGATTAATAAAACTTTGTTTATCAAAAGGCACAAAGATGATATCTTTTTAGTTCAAGTTTATGTTGATGATATCATCTTTGGATCAACACACAAGGCTATATGTGTTGAATTTGAGAAACTTATGCATGAAATATTTCAGATAAGTTACATGGGTGAACTCACATTCTTTTTAGGACTTCAAGTTAGACAGAAAGAAGATGCATATTTATCAGTCAAGATAAATATGTGGCTGAAATTTTGAAAAAGTTTGGTTTTATTGATGTGAAGCCTGCAAAGACAACTATGGAAACATCCAAGCCCTTGCTCAAAGATGAAGATGGTGAAGAAGTTGATGTTCATTTGTATAGATCAATGATTGGATCATTGATGTATCTTACAGCTTCAAGACCTGACATTATGTTTGCTGTCTGTGCCTGTGCAAGATATCAAGTCACACCAAAAGTTTCACATCTTAATGTTGTGAAGAGGATTTTTAGATATTTGAAAGGTCAACCCAAATTAGGCCTTTGGTATCCAAAAGATTCACCTTTTGACTTGATTGCATACTCTGATAGTGACTATGTTGGAGCTAGCTTGGATAGAAAATCAACAACAGGAGGTTGTCAGTTTTTGAGGAGCAGGTTGATTTCAAGGCAGTGCAAGAAACAAACTGTGGTTGCAAATTCCACAACTGAAGCTGAGTATGTGGCTGCTTCAAGTTGCTGTGGACAAGTGCTCTAGATTCAGAATCAGTTGCTGGATTATGGGTACAATTTTATGCATACTAAAATATATATTGATAATAACAGTACTATGTGCATTATTAAAAGTCCTGTTTATCACTCAAAAACAAAACATATTGAGATAAGACATCATTTTATAAGAGATTGTTATGAAAAGAAGTTAATTCAAATTGTTAAAATTCATACTGATAATAATGTTGCAGATTTGCTCACAAAAGCTTTTGATGTGGGTAGATTTCAATTTTTAGTTGTTAGAATTGGAATGATAAATCTTTGAAAAATTCTTATCTCTTTGTGTCTTTGTAAAGTTTTATAAGGATTAGTACTGTTATTAGGTCAATAAATTATTTCTACTGCTAAGTTGTACTTAGTATTGCTAGTTTACTTAGTATTGCTATGTTAATGTTGCTAAGTTATATTTAGTATTGCTAGTTTACTTATTATTGTTGTGTTAATGTTGCCAGTTATACTTAGTATTGCTAAGTATAATTGATGATGTGATTATTGTAAATTATGTTATGTTTGTGGTTTTGTGTTTTTGGGACTAATCTTTTGCAGGATAAGCTGAGAAAAGTGATGAAGTGCTAATTAAAAAGCTGTTTGGAGTGGAAACTAACTTTATGCTGCTAGGCATAAGTTAATGCTGCTAAACCTAATTTAGTGCTACTAGGTTTCTGATGGTATGTTTGAAAGAACAGGGTACTGTTTTATAAATGTGAGCGATTAAGGGTTTATATCCTTCACTCATTCCCAAAAGTGTCTTTATCCGATCAAAACTCTTTCGAACATAAACCCTAACTCTTTTTCTCCATTAATTTTAAATCCCAGCCAAATCCTACCAAAATTTTTCAAAATTCACAATGTCGACTCTGTCATTCGCTGATCAACATAACATGATTGCGTTTTTGCAAAAGCCCACAGAAAGTGAAGGTTTTACTGAAATCATTGATTTTCTTAATGCTGCTCATATTAGGTACGCATTAACAGTGAATCCTACTATATATGTTTCCAACATCAAACAGTTTTGGGCTACTGCAAAGGTCAAAACTATTGATGAGGAAGTACAGATACATGCCCTTGTGGATGGGCAGAAGATTATTATTACTGAAGCTTCTATTAGAGATGTTCTTCATCTTGAAGATGCTAAAGGTATTAACAATCTTCCAAATTCTACAATTTTTGAAAACCTTACATTGATGGGGTATGAAAGCCAAAGTACTTCTTTAAAATTTCAAAAGGTGCTTTCTCTCCACAATGGAAATTCTTAATACACACTATCTTACAGTGTCTTAGTCCAAAGACTACTAGTTGGAATGAGTTTAGTTGTAATATGGCTTCTGCTATTATCTGCTAGGCTCAAAATCAAAGAAATCAAAGATTTAATTTTTCAAAATTAATTTTTGATAGTGTGGTCAAGGGCTTGGATAGTTCATCAAATAAATATTACTTATATCCAAGGTTTTTACAACTTCTTAAGGACAAACAATTTGTAAACAAAAAGGTTCATAAAAAGGTTTATATTGTTCTCTTTCATACTAAAAAATTTTTGCTAATATGAAGAGAGAGGGCAAGGATTCTAAAGGCAGAGTTACACCATTGTTTCAAACAATGTTGGAACTAGGTCTAACTCAAGGTGAAAGCTCAGCAATCCCAGCTGATGTTTATCATACACCCACTCTTTTGCCATCCCCATCAACAACACAAAAGACCCATACCCCTAGGATCACTAAAAAGGGCACTCAACTACCTCAGGTTAGTGCTAGTATAGCTGCAGATGAGGTTGTGCATGAGGAGAGGGGTCACAGATTATAAAAGGCTATCACTACTGCTACTAGATTAGAAGCAGAGCAGGATAGTGATAACATAAGTAAGACCCAATCTAAGGCAACTTCTAATGCATCTAGTTCCTCTGGAACTGATTCAGGTGAAGGTCCCAGCCAACCGGATAATATGGGGGGTGTAGATTCTTAGACTAGGTCTGAGGCTATGCCTAACTCACCCGATGATGCACCACTCGGGAGAGGTAACACACTCCGAAGTGTTGAGGATAGTCTTAAACTTATTCATGAATTGACGGCTACTTGTACAAAATTGTCAAGGGATGTTCTTGATCTCAAGAAGGATCTTAAGCAGCTTAAAATTTCTCAAGGTACTGAAATCACAAGGTTGAAGAGAAGGGTTAGGTATCTTGAAGGACAACAGAGGTCAAGAACACACAAAACTAAAAGGTTATACAAGGTTGGAACTACTTCCAGGGTTGAATCTTTTGATGAAGCACAGAGTTTGGAGAAGGATGTGTCCAAACAGGGGAGGAATACAAGAAAAGCTTCAGGAGAGGAAACTTGGGTAGATGTTGAAACTGGGATAGATGATGAAACTGGGGAGGAAGATGAAGATGTAAACGAATTTGTTGTTGCTGATCAACAGGGTAATGCAGCTGTTATGAATGATGTTGAAGTAGCTAAAATATTACTTGATGCTGCTATACTTAAGACTGCTAATGTTGAGGTTAATATTGCTAGTGAAAAGGTTAGTGCTGCTGAGACTGAAGTTAATACTGCTGCTACTCAAGGTGATGAGGATATGACTATAGCTCAAGTATTAACAAAGTTAAAGAGTACAAGACCAAAGGAAAAAGGAGTTGTGATTAAAGAGCCAGTATCAGTATCAACAACACCATTAACAACTATTTCACCATCAGACAAAGGCAAAGGTTTGTTGATTGAAGAACCTAAGAAGAAATTTATATCACTCAGTCAACAACAACAACAACTTATTACAGATGAAGAAGTTGCAAGACAAGTGCAAGCTGATCTTGATGCTGAAGAAGAAGAACAAGCAAGTCTTGAACTTATAAATTCCTGGGATGATATTCAAGCCAAATGTGAAGCAGATCACATGGTAGCCCAGAAGATGTGGGAAGATGAACATGAAGAGCTATCTATGGAAGAAAAATCAAAGCTCTTTATGGAATTCTTAGCTCAAAAGAAGAAGTTCTTTGCACAGAAAAGAACTAAAGAAAAGAGAAACAAACCACCAACTAAAGCTGAACAGAGGAAAATAATGAGTACTTATCTGAGGAAAATGGATAATTGGAAGCTCAGTTAAGTAAAGAATCTCAGTTATGAAAAGATTAAATCAAAGTTTGACAAGGTGTTTAAAAGGGTAAATACTTTTATTGCCATGAATGAAGAAGAGTTGGTGAGGAGATCTAAGAGGTCTGGAGAAGAGTTAGCAGCTGATAGTAGCAAAAAGCAGAAAACTAGTGATAACCAAAAACAAGAGCAGGCAGAGCAGGTTCAAGAAAGTGAGGAAAAAGAAGCAGCTAATCTATAACAAATGATTAGAATTGTAGACAGTGATGATACGTTTGTTGATGTTGTTCCTTTGATGACTAAAGCTCCTATCATTGATTGGAAGAATGGTTATAAAGGTGAAACTCCTTGGTGGGAGATAATCAGAGCTGGTGGAAAGTCTCAAAGGTTTGTAACATTTCCTCAGATGCTCAAAAAATTTGATAGAGAAGATTTGGAAACCTTATGGGCATTAATAAAGAAAAAAAATAGAGATTCAAGGCCAGAAAATATTTTGGATATAGTTCTTTGGGGAGACATAAATATTATGTTTGAAGTCTATCATGAAGATAGAGTTTGGCATGAGCAATACAAAAGTAATGTTATCCTCTGGAAACTTTTTCAATCATATAAAGTTCACACTGTAATGATGAGAGGACTTCTAATCTACATGCTAGTAGAAAAAGACTATCCTCTAGTACAGAGTACGCTTGATATGATGCTTAATGGATCGGTTAAACTTCAAACTGATTATTGTAGTGAAATGGTATATCAGCTTCTCAAGAAAATGGAGAAACAACTTTATGGAGCTGATTAAAGAAAATGAGAAAGTAAGTGTTTGGAAACATCCTCCTGGTGAAGGTTCAAGCTTAGATTGAAACTTGATGATTTTGGAAGAAAATATCAAGTTTAGAGGAGGATTGTTGGGTTTTAAAGGTTACTTGAAGTTACTGCTGCTTACATTGTTAAGACTGCTCAGGTACTACAAAGGAAATACAACAAGTCATTACTGCTGCTGGTTAGGAAGTTAATGCTGCTTATGGAAGGTTAATGTTGCTACAAGATTAATACTGCTAAAACATTTAGTTAGTATTGCTAATACGTTATTAGTGTTGTTAGAGTATTAAAGTCGGTTATTATGTATAGTATGTTTAGATAAATAGAGAAAATATTATATAAAGATTTATCTTGTGTAGAAAGTTATTGTAAGCAGACTAGGACTCCTTAGTCTATAAAAGGAGGACCTAGGGCATAGATGAATATACGACTTTAAGATAGAAAACTTCAAGGTTGTAAACCCTAATACTCAAGGAGTATTCGTATTATTAATAATACTGAAGTGTTTAGTTTGATATTCATTGTTCATTGTTTCATTCATTCTTCTTAAGATCAAATACAAGATTCCGCATTATGTTTGATAAACCACAAGACAGTTTCTATACCTAGTTGTGTTAGATTTATCTAGCATAGCTAAACCTTTACAAGCTAAGGGATTCGATAAAGTGTTCAACTGGGATCAACAAATATCTTTTACGAAAAAAAGTTACGGCGTAAAATCGACGAACCAGTCTAGAAGTCGAAAGGGAAGGAAATAGAAAGGGGTCTTTAGGTCGTTGTAGTCCATAAATAAGAATCAAACTTTATCAGAGCTTGCATTCGATGCCGTTGATTAAGGTTATGTCGTAACTTTGTCGAGGCATATAAACACAGCCCCAATTAAGCATTTATCAGTATCTCTTTTCCCCCTCTCTTAGGGGTCGACTAGGGCACCATTCCAGGACAATTTTCAGCAGCATTAGACAATCTTCCAAGGGAGGAATCGCATCATTATCAATAAGTTTTTAGTTATTTCGTATCTATCTTTTTTAATTCATTCGATGTCTTTAATTATGATTATTTACATTGAATTTACTGCATTTACTAATATGATTGGCTAAACACCGTAGGTGTTAGCCTAGTTATGAAATTGCTATTGTTATGATGTAGTTTTCTCGTTTCCTTAGCGCTTTATATGTATGCTTTCTTTGCTTATTTTGGGACACCCTCGTTTTGGTAGCTTGGATGTTTGGGTAGTATCTAGGAAGCTGGAAGAATTGACCACAGGACCCTAGTGAATCAGGTTGCGAGTAGTGGTAATAATTTACCATAGGACTATCACTAGCTTGCGTGCGAATTATTCTAAATGAGCACCTTCTAAACGAAAAAGCTTAAGAAGTTAGGGGGAACCTAAGATCCGAAAGGACGGGTTCCGTTGATTGAGTCTTAGATCGTAGCGGCACTTAATGATTCTTCCTTAGGGTAAACCTACGAACTCTTGTAATCATTAAGTTACGGAATAGGACGCTATGGAAGATAGGACTAGACGAATTGACCAACTTAGTCTAGTGACTTAAACCCCTATGTGGAGCGATAAAAGCACTTATTAGAAAACGTAATAATAGCATAACAAGATTAGTAACTAGGCTATCACATTTCTCCCTATTGATATCTCTTCTACATTTAATTACTTTTGTTTACTTTCATTTCTTTAGTTTAATTAACCAATTTGTAAAAACCCCCTTTAAAACCAGTGACACTAGAACTTAAATTAGATCCACACGCATATCTATTGGGACGACCTCAGCTTTACCGATTGCTACACTACACACGCCTGGGTAAATTACCTGTTAGTGTGTTAGGTAGACCATAGGTGGTCGAGAACTTATAAATATTAAAACCTGGCCAGAAATCCTCCAGCAAGTTTTTGGCGCCACTGCCGGGGAGCTAAATAGGATTTTAATTTGAGTTTTGTATATATTTTTGCTTTTTTAATTTTTGGTTTTTATTTGGTTTTTAGGATTTTTGTTTTTAGTTTTCTTTTTTCTGTCTTTTATGTTTTGTTTGTTTTTGGAATTTCATGATATGGGTGATTTGGATTTTGACATCCTCACTATGGAGCAATACATGGCTTTGTCTCAAGGTAACCAAAGACCGGGCTTGGTAAGACCAAGATTGATAATAATGTCAAATTGGAGATCAGTAGCCAGTTTATGAAGGAACTAAGACGTAAGCTTTTCGCGGCAACTAAAGATGAAGATGCCCACCTACATGTATGAAGAATATTGGAGATAGCAGATCTTTTCCACACTCCAGGCATCACTCATGATGCACTAATGCAGAGGGTATTTCCAATTACACTCACAGGGGCATCCAGATGGTGGTTAGGCAGATTACCTATAGGTGAAATCAATACATGGGATCTTATAGAGAAAGCATTTATTTGGAGATATTGTCCCCATTCAAAGACTGCCAAGAAGATGGAAGAAATAAGGAATTTCAGACAGGAGATGGATGAGACATTATATGAAGCTTGGGAAAGGTATAAACATCTTTACATGTGCCCAACGCATGATCTCAACAACCATCAGAAAGTCCTTACTTTCTACAAAGGTTTAAGCATCCCTTCCCGCCAAATGCTCGACTCTCAAGGACCGATCCCTATGATGCCACCAGCACAAGCCCTTAGATCAATACAAGAGATGGCAAACCATTCACAAAATTGGTATGATGGAGCAACCACTTATCTAACGAATAACAATAGCTTGGATGACTTTGGCGACATTACCAAGAGAATTGATAGACATGGATGTGATATGAAAAAGGTTAAGGAGAATATTTATGCTATACAAGTTAGTTGCGAGATTTTTGAAAGGATGCATATTACACAAGATTGTCCTCTCTGAGAAGAAAGCAAAGCATATGAGCAGGTCAAGTATATGGAATCCTTTGAGGAAATCATCAAGAAATACTATGAAGAATCAATGAAGACGCATAACTCGAATAATGAATGGATTAGGAACTTCAAGGAAACCTTGGACTTGAACTTAAAGAAGCTCGCTACTAGGAGGATGAATGTAGAGGTCATGCTTGAACAATTAAACCAAACGGTCCTGGAAAATAACAAGAATACGGTGGAAAAAGCCAATACAATAATGGGAGAGATCAAAGAAGTCAACAAGGAGCCGGTTCCTCGTGATTTACCTAATGTCAAACCCTATGTACCACCTATCCCATTTCCAGGACGTTTAAACAAGCCTTTTAAACCTTATGTATCTATTTTTGAGGAAGTTCAGGAGGTTGTGAGGAAAGAAGAAACAAGAAAGGGACAACTAAAGAAGATGGAAGCGATGACCTTCGAGGATGAAGAAGAAATTCCACAGGCAAATGTGGAATCAACTGCAACATAGAATAGTATCACTCCTATCTCTTCTTATATTTCTATTACTAATAATCTTGCTAGTTTTCCCATACAGGTTGCCAAAGTGGAGGATGACATAGTGCAACCCTTGACCTCAAAAGCCAAGTTTATTACACCACCTGATGATGGTTATGTAGCACTAGCTACTAAACCAATTTTAGTTGAGCGCATAAAGGTGTTAGGAGATGAAATCTTGGACACTAGGGTGATTAACAAGGGAGGAAATGTGGCACGGAAGCCGACTATTCAACAACAACAAGAAGTGTTCAAATCGTTAGGGACATCAACTCAAACAGGTATGGTAAGGAGGGAAATAACATCTCCTTTAAGGTATGACTATAATTCATCATTTCCCTATCCCATAGCAAATTCACACCCTCATGGTGTTTATTGCTATTTTCACTCATAACATCAAATAGTCCTAATATTTTAGTGTCAATTTCCCCCTAATATGCTCATTATTTGTATCATTTTACTTGAATATATACTCTTATTCGTTTATATTTCATTTTCAGGTAAACAATGAGCATAAGAACAAATAGAAGCGGATTTGGAAGGTTATTAATGCAAATACACAAAAGTATGTTGACCAGACAAAGGTTACGGTGTAAATCCCCACTCCAATTACGCCGTAACAAGGATTTACACTAGAAGACAAAGTCAATGCTGACCAAGGTTATGGCGTAACTCACACTTAGGTTACGCCGTATATATATTTCAAAGATTACGGCATAACCATTTCCATGGTTACGGCGTAAAGTCGTTAACGAAAGTTCTACGATCGTAACTTATCTCTAAGTTACGTCGTAACATTATCACTAAGGATAAGATCGTCCTAGATTCAAAGGTTACGGCGTAACTAACCCTAGTGGTTACACCGTAACTTAGTCGAGGCTATAAATACAAGCCCTAGTTTCGCATTTTTACATATCTTTTCCACACACAACAACTAGAGAACGTTTTAGGGCTTCAAGGAGGACGATATTCAGCAGCATACAAGTCATTTACAAGGGAGAATTGATGCCAATCTAAGCAAAAAGTGTACTGCTTTTAGGGGGTCATTTAAGCCCTAAATCGTATTTATTTGATCAAATATTGCCCTAAATCGTTTCTTTTGTCATTTTAGGTACTTTGGAGAAGAAATCTGGAAAAGGAAGCATTTTGGACGTTTTTGGAGCAAAAAAGTGAAGAAAACAACAAAGTCTCAAATTTATGCTAAAAAGTACCTTTGACGACATCAGGAATATCCCCAGACGGCGTCATGGCTTGGCAAAAGTGGTGGATGTGAAAATTACTCATGATAAGCCAGAGAATTTTGCATGGAAATTCTGACGGCGTCACCCTTTAAAGTGATCAAGGTCGTCACGGTATAAGTTAAAGCGGGACGGCGTCACGCCTAATTCTGACGGCGTCAAGCCTTGATAAGCCAGAACGAATTTTGGAGAGCTAAAGAGGGACGGCGTCAAGAAGGCCATCCGGGAACCCTAAAAGCGGCGAGGTGACGGCGTCACACTCCATAACGTGACGCCGTCAGATCTGAAAGTCTATATATAGTTTTGCAATTTTTTGTCATTAGTGTGGAACTTATTGTGGAACTTTGTGTGTAAGAACCCCAAGACGATTTTAGCAGCTTTTTCAAGGCTTTTTGCCTTGAGATCTTCCATGTTACATTGAAGATAAGTTATCAATTAATCATTCAATATGTCTATGTGTTGTTTGATTCTATCTTTTTCTTGTCTTTTGTTTAACATGCTAGGCTAGATTTATTTTGTGTTTGCTTAGATCTAATGAAACCTAGCTATTAATTATTGGTTATTAGTGTGTTATTAGTTGTATTGGATGATTTTTCATCTATGTTAGGCTTAAGAAAACTGGCTAACTTCCTATTCGGTAACTTGCTTGAACGTCTTAAGAAACATGAACCAATGCGTACTAAGGTTTTTATGGTTGTATTTAATGCACAAGCGAATTCTAGTGATCCCATGTTAGGAGCTTCCTAGCCGGCTCGACATAGGAGTGAAGTAGGAGCTTGTAGAGCTGGGGAAGTACGTACGCCACCCCACAATTGGTATTAAGGAATACACCCGTCATCCACGCGATTAATACACGCTAATCAACCGGTAAAAGATGGTTAGGGAGTAAGGATATCTAAGTAAACACATTTCTCTCCACATAAGTTTTACCACCTTTTCATTTTCAGTTATTTTATTTTATTTGCATTTGTAGTTATTTGGGTTAGTTGACTAGCAACTAATTCCGCCCCTTCTTCCAAAACCCGAGATTTTACTTGCTTTCATAAAAATATAAAAATACAAAAAGAATCATCCATCACCCTTAGACCTATTAGAGTAGTTTTTCATACCTAACGAACACTATTCCCTGTGGAGAACGATCAATCCCCCGTACTTAGCACTACACTATACTACATCGGTCAGGTACACTGCCTGGTGGGGTTGTAAGCCTCTTGAGATCCCTCGAGAGGTAAAACCTGTTGTAAGGTTGCAAAACCACGTATCAAGTTTTTGGCGCCGCTGCTGGGGAATAGTTATTGTTTAGGTTGAATTTTTATTTTATAGGTCTACTCACTAGATTCCTTTCTAGTGAGATTTTTATTTTCTTTTTCTAGGTTTTCTTTAGTCTATCTATTTTCTTCGTTTCTTTGTTCGTAACCATTACCATTCGACATTATGGAAGATGGTAATATCCTTGATCCCAACAACCCACCACCACAACAACCACCACCACCTCCTAGAGCCCGTACCTTAGGAGACTACTCCCGTCCTAGCCACCATGGCTATCGAAACACCATTGAGCTCACTCAAGGAGCCAATGTCACACCCTTGCGATCCGACACCATCAGGTTGGTGCAAAGCGGATGCGCATTCCATGGACTTCGTTCAGAAGATCCTAACCAACATCTCAAGTACTTTCTCAAAATCGTTTATTCTATAGACCTTGATGTTGCCACTCGAGAGACGACCCGACTGCGTCTCTTTCAATTCCCTCTGCGGGACCAAGCTAGTCAATGGCTAGAGCGTCTACCCGCAGGATCCATCACCTCTTGGGATGATCTCACCACTCGTTTCCTTGCTCAGTTTTTCCCACCGGGAAGAACTACCAAGCTAAGGAATGATATCTTGATGTTCCAACAATGTCAAGGCGAAACCTTCTACGAGGCATGGACTCGATTCAAGGACTTACTCCAAAAAGTCCCTCACCATGGCATAGAACTTTGGCTCCAAGTCCAAATCTTCTATGACCATATCAATCTCTCCACGAGGCAAACCATTGACCAATCGGCCAGTGGTAAGCTACGTGATCTAAGTGCGGAACAATCATGGGCTCTCCTAGAGGATCTTGCTCTTTATGACAACGAAAGTTGGAGTGATCCCCGTGATTTGAATAAAACGGTCAAGGCAATATCTTTGCCTTCGAACAATTCAAGCACTTCCGACCGTAGGATCATAGAACTTGAAGACCAAGTCAAGTTTCTGATGAGATCCTACGAGGCTCCTAAACCTTCAAGCCAAGTGAACAAAATCACTTCTTCATGTGAATTATGTAGTGGTCCCCACGACACTCATGATTGCATGGAACTCCCCGAACAAGCTTTTGCAGACTACGCATCCTCGCGTACCGACGGAGCGGGAGACAAGTGGTACACTTTCAAACCCGAGCCAAACCCCTACGGTGATTCAAACAACCCCTCATGGAAAAATCACCCGAACCTTAGGTGGAAACAAAACCAAAACGCACAACAAACCAATTCTTCCAACCCACCTAATCGTTTCCAATCAAGCGGTTCCAACTCGAACCGTACTTTCAACAACAATCCTTCCGGCAATGGTAGTACCAATAACTTTGAAGGATTGATGTCCCAATTTATGGCATCTCAAGACGCTCGTTTGGCCAAGTTTGAAGCCGATTTCAAACAAAAACAAAGCGAGATGGCCAATAAGATTGACACTTTGTTGAAAGCCCTCAATGACCGAGAAATGGGAGCACTCCCTAGCAACACGGTCAAGAACCCGAAACTAAACGTCAACGCCATTTCATCGGTTTCGTCTCCTAGTTCTTGTCCACAATATTATTCGGTCAATTCCATGAGCTCGTTTTTCAAACAAACCCAAGTCGTTCCAAATGACCAAGAAATTATGACATCCAAATTGGTCAACAACATAGTTGAAACACCTCCCACTCAAAACCTTGACAATGAATTCAAGGAGCTCCACCTTGAAAGTCCGGTTATTGATGTGTTGGATGATAAGAAGCTCAAATTAGGCGAAAAAGGGACCGCCTTCGTTCAAAACAAGCTACCTAAGAAGTTAGATGATCCGGGCTTATTTGTTCTACCTTGCAAGATCGGTAATTCGGAGGCTTATGACACATTAGCCGATCTTGGATCAAGCCTTAACCTACTTCCGTTACCTCTCTACACCTCTCTAAAACCAGGGAAACTTGAAGAAACCGAGGTGATAATAGGCTTAGCGGATGGTAGTGTTGCTTACCCGGTTGGAGTAGTCAAGGACATGTTAGTACACATAGGAAAACTAACCATTTTAGCCGATTTCCACGTCCTTGATATGGTTAGCGACCCTACATGCCCCTTGTTGATAGGTAGAGGATTTTTGGCGACCGCTAGTGCTATGATTGATTGTAAGGAATCCAAGATAGCGGTAGGAGAAGGAGATACTTGGTCAGTCTATGATGTGAAGAAACATGCCTATGATACTAGTGATGAACCAACACCCCATTGGTTAGAATTAAATAGGAGACCATCTAGATATGGACCTTGGATCGATAGAGACTTCATAGGACCCCAACGCCCATTTTACCTAGAAGAGGACTTTGTTAACCGAACACATACGGTAGAGCAACTCTTGGCTAGGGACACCGAATTGGATCCGTTTGAAGACCCTCTAGTTTTTAGGAGGATGATTGATTTCCTAGGAGTTTTGCCAATTAACCTAGGAATGAATAAGTGGACTCGTGAGGAAGATGATCATAAGGGGGATTGGGACAAACCACCCAAAGATGGAGATGGGTCATGGCATATTAAGATGACATTGTATGACCCGGATGGAGAGAAGTTTGAAAAGACATATTGTACTAAGCGGACCAATAGGAAACTTCAATCCAAGCTTAACCTGAAAGACGTCCTCGATGACGAACTCACTTACATAGGGTAGAAGGACTTTGAGTCTAGCTACAAGACTCGTTAATAAAGAAAAGCGCTTCTTGGGAGGCAACCCAAGCTTTATTTGCTTTGTGTGTTTATTTCTTTATTTGTTTGATTTTATTTGTTTCCGTGTGTATGATTTAATTTTATTATTATTGATTCATGTTCAAAACTAAATTGTGAAAATGCTTTATTTTGTTTTTAACTTCGTCTTAACTACATATAAAGGTATTTTGCAAAAGTTAAGTGTAAGGGAAATCTAAATCGGTTTATTAGAACAAATGAACATGAATCATAATAATATTAAATTGACATACATATTAGTATTTGTTTGAGTCAAATGCTTGTATCGAGTCATAATGATGTTTTGCAGGAATTCCAGGAAGTAAGGTATAGGTTTTTCCAAAAATTTTCCGGAAACGTAACATGAGAATTCTGTCAGATCATTTCTGACGGCGTCAGGAGTTACAACCTGACGGCGTCAGGTTTAATTTTATGAAAATTTTTGAAAGTTTTGTTTTCATAAAAAGTTTTTATTAAATCTATAACTTATAATCTCCAGGAATCTGCAAAATTATCATTCCACAAGCATTATATCCTTATATATAGAGTTTATCCCGCCGATGTTATGCAGGTTTTCGTGTTTGTTTTCTCAGGTTTAACAGGTTATTTTGGACAAGGAAATGTTTGTTGGATCAAGCTTATGGCGATGCATTAGTCATGGAGCTTCAACATTACTTTGGAAGAAGATCTAACCATGTTATTTCTTTATCCACCGAGCGAATCAGGGGAGTATTTGATTTCATTCTTATACCTTATTGCTTTTACATCTTGTTATTTGAACATTGGGGACAATGTTCATCTTAAGTGTAAGGGGGGTAAAGTACGATTAGAGAATGCAATTACGCTTGATTTTTGTTTATTTAATAGTAGATGTGTAATAAAACTGAGAGAAATACCTGTTAGGGCAATTTTAGTGCCAAATTTAAAATTTTTTACAACATATAGGAGTGAAACTTTGATCTTAATGAGCGTCTCATGGATAGGAGTTATATGACTAGCACAAAAACCGTACCACTAAAAAATTTTTCCACCCCCAAATATGTGAGGTTCGCCCCTAGAATTGGTAGGAAAAGCATTTATGCTATGATGTGTGTGCCGGTAGCACTTAGATTCTAGAACTTGCGTTAGGACCATTCCGAGGCCACAAGTGAGACTACATTCGTGTAGTTAGATTTACTACATGATAAGAGGCATTAGGATTAACCCATTGTTTTACACCTGTGTTTTTGTTATAATTACGTTGGCTACATTGGTCAAGTAATTATCCCACACCCTTTGCGTTGTACTCATTTTTAGTACATGATACCCCTAGTACACCCCTCAGAGCCTATCTTTTCGTTTCGACCTTTAAGCATTTTACTTAAAGGAAGAATTTGTTTACACCCCACTTAAATGTACACCCAAATCGCCTTAGCCTACCTTGTATGCACTCATTTTTAATGCATTATTGTGACAACATTTGTTTAAACCCAAGTTAATTATCTAGTTGATTACATGGTTGCTAAGTCGAGTCATATCCTTGTACATATTGTTTTGGGACGATTGGGACTCATGGGTAAAGTACTAGTGTAATGGAGTAATGGGGAAGAACATCATTTATTACCCCCATATGTGCTAAATATTTTAAAAGTACTCCAAGTGTTTTGATTATCTTAATTCGAGTCATTAGAATAGTTATTTGTAAAGTTATGTAAAAGTTCAAGTGTAAGGGGAATGCAACGCCCCTATGATGTATTATTTTGGATGGTAGGGCAAGAGTGTATGTCAAAAAAAAAAAAAAAAAAAAAATCGAAAAATCAAGAAAAATACAAAAAAATGAGAAAAAGAAAAATAGAAAAAAACATACGGACTACCATCCCGTTTCATTTTATGTTTATTTTATGTTTTTGTTATTTTGTTTTTAGCTTAAGATCGAGTCGAGTCTTGGCTTAGCAACATTGTATCGTACATGTAATCAACCAAGATCTTTAACTCGCCACCAGTAAAATATCCCTTATCCAACAAAACCGTGTTTATCATATCCCTACACCTAACGTTATAACCCTTTTAAAAGCCCTCTTTGATAGTTTATCTTAGGTGCTTACGCCTAGTGGAGGAGGTTTTTGATCCTTTCCCAAGCCTATGGTAATCTATTTGCAATGACAGGTAGTGAGAGATATTATCCGTTTTCATTTATGAGATTTATTTTGATGACACTTGAGAGATGTGAGTATCTAAACACTGCTTGTGAGGTGCTAGTTTGTAATCTCCGTGCTTATTATGATTAAAGTGGAACGATTATTTGTTGTAATTACTTTTATATTAGCGTTAACTGACCCCTAACTTGTATTTTGATTAGAATAAAAGCGCATTTGCTTGAGGACAAGCAAATCTCAAGTGTAAGGGTATTTGATGAAGCGAAAAGTGTACCGCTTTTAGGGGGTCATTTAAGCCCTAAATCGTATTTATTTGATCAAATATTGCCCTAAATCGTTCCTTTTGTCATTTTAGGTACTTTGGAGAAGAAATCTGGAAAAGGAAGCATTTTGGACGTTTTTGGAGCAAAAAAGTGAAGAAAACGACAAAGTCTCAAATTTATGCTAAAAAGTACATTTGACGACGTCAGGAATATCCCCAGACGGCGTCATGGCTTGGCAAAAGTGGTGGATGTGAAAATTACTCATGATAAGCCAGAGAATTTTGCATGGAAATTCTGACGGCGTCACCCTTTAAAGTGATCAAGGTCGTCACGGTATAAGTTAAAGCGGGACGGCGTCACGCCTAATTCTGACGGCGTCAAGCCTTGATAAGCCAGAACGAATTTTGGAGAGCTAAAGAGGGACGGCGTCAAGAAGGCCATCCGGGAACCCTAAAAGCGGCGAGGTGACGGCGTCACACTCCATAACGTGACGCCGTCAGATCTGAAAGTCTATATATAGTTTTGCAATTTTTTGTCATTAGTGTGGAACTTATTGTGGAACTTTGTGTGTAAGAACCCTAAGACGATTTTAGCAGCTTTTTCAAGGCTTTTTGCCTTGAGATCTTCCATGTTACATTGAAGATAAGTTATCAATTAATCATTCAATATGTCTATGTGTTGTTTGATTCTATCTTTTTCTTGTCTTTTGTTTAACATGCTAGGCTAGATTTATTTTGTGTTTGCTTAGATCTAATGAAACCTAGCTATTAATTATTGGTTATTAGTGTGTTATTAGTTGTATTGGATGATTGTTCATCTATGTTAGGCTTAAGAAAACTGGCTAACTTCCTATTCGGTAACTTGCTTGAACGTCTTAAGAAACATGAACCAATGCGTACTAAGGTTTTTATGGTTGTATTTAATGCACAAGCGAATTCTAGTGATCCCATGTTAGGAGCTTCCTAGCCGGCTCGACATAGGAGTGAAGTAGGAGCTTGTAGAGCTGGGGAAGTACGTACGCCACCCCACAATTGGTATTAAGGAATACACCCGTCATCCACGCGATTAATACACGCTAATCAACCGGTAAAAGATAGTTAGGGAGTAAGGAAATCTAAGTAAACACATTTCTCT